>BSUD01000003.1:129366297-129393184 GCA_033239045.1 Fagopyrum esculentum | reverse complement strand
GGGGGGGGGTGGATTGTAACAAAGGCAAGACAAAAGCATATAAAATCAAGCAAAGATGGTGATAATAGATATGGAATGAAGAGCTACACTAGGTTGTATCTTAGCATGCACACTACTTGGTTGGTTCTTTTTATAAGTTATTCACCAAAGTCTCATCTTGATCTTATATATGTGTTGAGTCAACCGGCATCAACACAACTTAACAAGATTATTGATCCGTAAACCTGCAAGATCAAAACACAAGTTAGCATTCTAGTATAGACAAAGAGATATAAAGAATGAAATAAACACCGTTAGACTTTCTTTATAGTTATATTCAATTTCCTTTAAGTAATTACAACCAGCTTTTACCTAAAGGGTTACTACTAGATTAACGACCCGAACCCGGAATCGATTAATCCTAGTACTTTTGCATACATTAGACACTTAAGGTGATCAATCTAAGTGGTAAGAAACATGCAAACATAGGTTAGAGCTCAAGGAATGTAACACAAATTGACTGAATAAACTTATATTAATAAAGACTTACAACCAAGTAGCAATGCAGCTTCAAAACAACCCAATGTAGCAAAGAAATTAGAAACTCATTACAAGTTGAAACTAGGGAAAATAGAGCTTTTTGCGGGAAATGATGGATGATTCTAGCAATCGGCCAAGGGCTCTATTTATACTACAAATGACAATAAATGGGAGTAAATGGGTTGTCTAAACAGCCACCTTAAATGTCATAAAGGTGGTGCAAACAGCCGGAATAAAGTCCTCTGACGCTAAACCGCGGGGGCGGGCTTCAGGGCCGTAGGGGTGGTTTAGGCCAAAACGCTCGATCTTCTTCTTGGCCGCTGGGGCAGCCTGGCAATCCCGCAGGGGCGGGTCTTTAATGCTTCTTGAACGTCTGACTCTTCATCTTTTTGTCGCTTCTAATGACGATCCGCAGGGCCGGCCCACTGTCACCGCAAGGGCGGTGACACTGGCTCTTCGGCTTCACAGGTCCGCAAGCTGATGCACAGGGGCATTGGCTTCGCTTCTTTAGGGTGAGTAACCGCAGAAGCGGGCGGAGGTGGCCGCACGGGCGGTGACAATCTGGTTCCGGGCGCTGGTGAAGGTGCAGGCTGCATTCCTGAGTGCAATGCCACCGCAGGGGCGGTGACACTACTCCGCAGGGGCGGTGTGGAACTAGAAACCTTTCTTCGTTGCTTCTCTTCAACTCCCAAGTGTTGCTAATATCTTCTTTTGCTTCATTTGGACTTCTTCATCTGGATAAAGATATTAGTAGCATAAACTGACCCAAAGACACTAAAAAGACACTAAACACTAACCTAATTGATAGTGATTCCATCACCTATCAGTCTCGGCCTAGACACGTTTTGAAAAAGTGAGATTTTCGAAAAAAATTATGTGCTTCTAGGCTGGATATGATGCCAATGATGAGAATGTATGTGGAATAGTTTTTATGATCCTTATGTGTTTTAAATAAATTATGATATGATTAAGGTTTGAATGCTTTGTTTGAAATTTGAGCATGCTTAGTGAATTGTTTTATCCAAATCATGTTGAATTTGAAAGTTGAAATTGCGTTATAAGTTCTCACACTCTCTTCTTGAGATGATTAAGGCAATTCGTTTTCTTTCTCCTTCTTCTTGATCATGCTTTTATCCCCTCATATATATATATATTTTCTTACCTTTACCTATCCGGGAATTTGGAAGCGTGAAAGTGAAAAAGTTTGTGAAAGATGAAGTTGAAAGTGGAAAAGTGTTAGAAAATAATAGGTTTGGGGACGTTAATCATGACGATGAGTAACTCGGCACCATTCACATAGCCGGGTGTTTGTGTCTTGCCAAAGATGGATTGATTGACAATCCTAACGATTCATGGTATGTGCATCAAGGTTTGAGGCATCTCGAGAAATTGAGACTTGTTGATCTCCAAAGCTTCGGTTATTGTGCACCTCTGTCCATGTTCTCAATTGAAAAGTAAAGAAATGTGCAGAAGAGAAGTAAGAAGAGCTTATTGATGGATGTTGAGTTATGCTTGAAGTTGTGAAGTTTCTATCCTTTTCCTGGATTTTAGCACCACATTATCCTTTATACATCCTACCCTAACACGTTTCTTGACCTTTATTTGAAAGCCCTTAAGACCTTGAGCATGTTGTTTGACTTTGTGGTTTAAACTGGATTATCCATGATTGATTTTGATGAGTTTGGTTTTCTACACATTCTATGATTTCATGTGAAGTATGATTATCTTTCTTATATCTATAGCTTGTTTTGACCATATATTGATTCTTATTGGCTATGAAATATTATCTTAAGGTGATCTATGAGTGGAATCACACAACCAAAAGTTTTGCGAGTTCTCATTGGTTTTAACTGATTTGTAATTCATATTATCTTGTATCTAAGATTTGAACCTTGCTTGGGGACAAGCAAGAGACAAGTATGGGGCATTTTGATAACATGAATTATAGTCTGTATATCGGCAATCGTTTTGACGGTTTCTCTTCATTATTCTGCATACATGGGTATATATTCTTGATGATTATGCCATTATTTGTCTACTTTGCAAGAATCGAAGTCTACACCTAGTTTGATTGTAATTGAGGGAATAGGGCACAATTTAGATCAAAAAGGGACATTGAAGCATAAGGAGACCATTAGCTACACTATGGAATGTTTGGGACCAGAAGAAGGAAGGAAAGAACCTTAGGAAATCGATGATAGAAGAAATCAGGAGAAAGAACGAAGAAAAGTACGTAATTGAGTAGAGATCTCATATGTGTACGTGAGCATCTCGACCGAGATAGCCTACTGGGCTTGCTCGAGGTCGACGGCCCACAACCCAGGAAGAAATAAGTATTTTTTGACCTAAAATTCTTCTATACGGATAAAAGATGAATATTGTTTAGATAGCTGATTTACGGAAGACTTTTGAGAGAGATTACGGCTGCGAGTTCGATTCTCTCTACGGAAAGAGATCTTGGAAGGATTACTTAGAGATCAAGGTTGAAGATTAAGGAAGATTTGAAGGCACTTTTGTAAGGTTTTCTTAGGAGGATTCTAGTTGTTGTTATCATCTTTTTGGAACACAATATTGATACGCTATTGGATTGTTTTGTGCTTTTGATAATTGAGACCTTTTTGTTAAGTGTTTTATTCTCTTTTCTTGATATCTTGATTATACATACTTTGATTGCTTTGAACATGATGATTGTTGGCTAAAACTCTTGCGATTCTAGGGTGATTAGTTGAAGGTTGTGGTATAGACGATGAAAGAATAGATCTTTATCACGAGTGGACCTTGAAAGTTGAGTTTAGCCTAAATCGTTTCCGTCTCGGGCTGTTCTTGGTGCATCTCGACCGAGATCGGGAAAGAACTACACAAGATCGACCCTAAACATTTGATCTTGAACCATAAGTTATAGTTTGCCAAATCATATCCTTGTTGCACCTTTCCTTGTTTATATCCAAGCCTAGGAAGAGACTAACCCGGTGATTCCTTTGCTTGTTTACCTATGATGATGAGTGTTAGGTAACAAAGGGTTATCCTTTGTTAGGGTTTGAGTGTGCCTTCATCCTACCTTTGAGAGTTAACATGAGACTTACCCAGTAAAGGTTAGTTTTATTCCCTTTGGTAGTGTGTTGGTTTGTGAGTATAGTTCTTTTCCTTAGTTCCTTGAGACTTACCCGGTAATAGGATATTTGGTTTGGGATAGTGGATAGTGAGACTTACCCGGTGATCTATTCCATTTTAGAAACGCCTTCCCTTTGCAACCTCAACTTTGTCTGCTGTTATCTATAAGTCTTGAGTCGAAACCAAAACCGGATGCTTTGATCTCTAAAATCCGCATTCCTTTTATTTGATTATCATATATCTTGTTCTTTGTTGCTTAATATTTGCATAACAACCTGAAAGATATATACCGTTGCTTGATTTCACCATAGTCCTTGTGTTCGACCCTAAATACTTGCTTGTATAGCGATTGATCCGTACATTGCGGGTTCGCTTATATTGCTTTATTCTTGTATAAATTTAAGACTATTTTCTCTCATATAAACACATGTTTTGGAGCGAACACCCACCACTGGAAGGACCGATCAACTGAATCCCTCTCTTCGGCTAAGATGCTTGGAATCCACCTAGTCTAACTCACCTTTCTTGATACGCCCCCGGATGGCATCGCCATCCGTGTTTCCGGCTAGAAGGACCCGCACATTTTGAAGACAGTTATTATTATTTCGGCTATTTAATAATAAGTCTTTTTTTATTCGGAACTTTAATTCCGGAACTTAATTCCGTGAATTAAATTCCGACCTTTCATATTTTAGGCTTTTCATATTCGGAACTTAATTCCGACTTTAGTTCCGTTATTTATGTTTGGACTCTTTGTATGGCCTCCATCCATTATATAAGGATGGCTTGGCTCATTTGTAAAACCATGTCTAAGTTGAATACTAAGTATTGAGAAGGAAAACCCACTACTTAGTTTAGGCATCGCCTTCTTCTCCCACCCTCTTAAAGTTCTATCTTGGATCTAGTCTTTGATCCAAGCCTATCATATTCGAGGATCCTTTTGAAAGATCAACCAAACGCTTCCGCATCTCCAACTCATAGTTTGATCCATCTCAAACGATCAAGAAGAAGTAGTTGAAGTTTCTCCTCGATCTAGATCGCTCCTATTTCTATCATTAGGAACAGAGCTCGGGATCGAGGTCAAGTTCTATCTTGGATCTAGTCTTTGATCCAAGCCTATCATATTCGAGGATCCTTTTGAAGGATCAACCAAACGCTTCCGCATCTCCAACTCATAGTTTGATCCATCTCAAACAATCAAGAAGAAGTAGTTGAAGTTTCTCCTCGATCTAGATCGCCCTATTTCTATCATTGGTATCAGAGCTCGGGATCAAGGTCAAGTTCTTTACTTGTGTTATTGATTGTTCATCAAATTTTTTTCTCTCTCTTTGGTGCTCTTCAAAGTTATTCAGTGTTCTTCGAAGATCTTCAACTTTTCTTCGGTGTTCTTCGAAGATCTTCAACTGTTCTTCGGTGTTCTTCAAAGATCTTCAATTGTTTATTCATCGTTCATCATGTTCTATGATGATTATGATTCTTATGATGAGGAAGATGAATGGTTACCTTCTCCATATCCACCGAAGGCCAAGAAAACCACCCGGAGGTACCAACGGAGAGAATACTTTGAGGATGAGGAGTAGTTGCCTCCTCCAAATCCTCCGGACCCACCGAGACCGACTTATACCATTGACGGGCACCAATGGTATCCCCACCGACAAGCTTATTTTGAGGATACTTATATTGCCCCACGACGTCATGTTAATACCAAAGAAGAGTTGGTCGTGCTCAAGGCAACAAATGACGCTCTAAAGCGTGAGTTAGAAGCTTTGAAGGCACAAATGGTTTCCCTCATGACGGCCGCCCAACAAGAAGAACCCGAAGCGGTGTCACAGTCACGGAGTGAGTTAGTTGTCCAACCATTGTGTGATGAACTAAAAGATGTGGGAAAAGTCATCATTCAAGAGGTCTCCCCGATTATTCCAATTCATCTTGTCAACCCGTTATGTGGAGAATATTTTCAAGATGACAAAGATGAGATCACCATCGAGGAAGACGAAGCCATCCGTCCCGACAATGACCACATCATGTTGTTGGACTATAAATCCGAGTCGTATGATCCGAGGTTTGTCTTTACAATGCCAACTAACTTCCAACTTGGCTTGTCCTTCCAAATTTTCAACATAGCATCAACGTTCCCCATCAAGGTTCTTGACGGCGTGAAAGACAAACTTCATAGTACCGCCACCTTGAGGGATTACATATTCAACAAACGCCGCAAAGCCACAATGTTGAAGGACTACAAGTCCAAGCCGCCCGACAATGTGCATTCGGTGTTGATTTTCAAGGGTCTTGTTCCTCAAGTGACTCCTTTCTTTTTTGACGGTGAAACGAGGACGTTTCACATTTAAGAGGAGGAGAATGATACGCTCCCGGATGGCATCGCCATCCGTGTTTCCGGCTAGAAGGACCCGCACATTTTGAAGACAGCTATTATTATTTCGGCTATTTAATAATAAGTCTTTTTATATTCGGAACTTTAATTCCAGAACTTAGTTCCGTGAATTAAATTCCGAGAATTAAATTCCGACCTTTCATATTTTAGGTTTTTCATATTCGGAACTTAATTCCGACTTTAATTCCGTCATTTATGTTTGGACTCTTTGTATGGCCTCCATCCACTATATAAGGATGGCTTGGCTCATTTGTAAAACCATGTCTAAGTTGAATACTAAGTATTGAGAAGTAAAACCCTCTTAATTAGTTTAGGCATCACCTTCTTCTCCCACCCTCTTAAAGCTCTATCTTGGATCTAGTCTTTAATCCAAGCCTATCATATTCGAGGATCCTTTTGAAGGATCAACCAAACTGATAGAAATAGGGGCGATCTAGATCGAGGAGAAACTTCAACTACTTCTTCTTGATCGTTTGAGATGGATCAAACTATGAGTTGGAGATGCGGAAGCGTTTGGTTGATCCTTCAAAAGGATCCTCGAACATGATAGGCTTTGATCAAAGACTAGATCCAAGATAGAACTTTAAGAGGGTTGGAGAAGAAGGTGATGCCTAAACTAAGTAAGAGGGTTTTCCTTCTCAATACTTAGTATTCAACTTAGACATGGTTTTACAAATGAGTCAAGTCATCCTTATATAGTGGATGGAGGTCATACAAAGAGTCCAAACATAAATGACGGAATTAAAGTCGGGATTAAGTTCCGAATATGAAAAGCCTAAAATATGAAAGGTCGGAATTTAATTCACGGAATTAAGTTCCGGAACTAAAGTTTCGAATATAAAAAGACTTATTATTAAATAGCCGAAATAATAATAACTGTCTTCAAAATGTGCGGGTCCTTCTAGTCGGAAACACGGATGGCGATGCCATCCGGGGGCGTATCAGTTTTCTAATCAGGATAATCTTATCTTGAGTGCGTTGTAGGATTTCCGGTTCTACAAAACACTTCTTTGACTAATCATCCTAACACAAGGGTGATCTACACTTTCTTCCATACAAATCTTCGCAGGGTGTCATCTGAATCGAAGCATGCCAACTATTATTATAGGTAAACTTTACCAAAGACAAATGTGTCTCCCACATTCTTGGCCACTCCATGGTACATGCTCGTAACATGTTCTCTAAAGTCTGAATGGTTAGAAATGTCCATCTGTGTGTTGATGGAAAATAGTACTAAATCTCAACTCTGTCACCATAGCGGTATGCAAAGACTTCCAAAAACGAGGCATAAAGTGACCATCACAGTTTGACACTATCGTCTTAGGTGTCCCATGCAATCTCATTATCTCCTCGATAAACACATCCGCTAACTTATCTACACCCCAACTGACTTTAATGGTTATGAAATGAGTCGACTTTATGAACTGCTCAACAACTACCAATATAACATCCATTCTCCTTTGAGTAAGGGTCAATCCGTTCACAACGTTCATGGCGATATCTTCCCACTTCCACTCAAGAATAGGAAGGAACTCAACAATCCTTAAGGTCTCTGGTGCTCGATCTTAACTTGTTGGCACGTCAAACAACTATATTCAGCTACTTCCCACTTCATGTTCACCCACCAATAGTTCTTCTTGAGATTTTTGTACATCTTAATGGTTCCCGAGTGAACAAAATAACCCAAATATTGAGCCTCTTTTAAAATGGACTCTCGACGCATATCATCGGCTAACACACATAGGCAGTTCTTGCATCTCAAAGCCCCATTGTCATTAATCTTGAAAGTTGGGGTCTTTCATTTCTCAACATCCTATCGGATCTTCCTCAATGCAACATCTTCATCTTGCTTCTCCTTGATCGTCTCCAATAAAGACGGTCAAACTTCCAACATACGCAAGTGGCCTTGACTCTTGTCAAATCAAACCTCAATGTCAAGCTTCAACAACTCTTATTGCAACTCAGGTTGTGCATCAAGCACATTATCATCTGCTCTTGTGTCAACTTTCTACTAAGAGCATTGGCCATAACATTGACCTTTGAAGGATGATACAAAATCTCAATGTCATAATCCTTTAACAATAGACGGTAGTGTCACCAAACTTTGAGGGCAAAGATCACTACAACTAACTCCAAGTCATGAGTGGGGTAATTCACCTCATATGACTTCAACTAGCGAGATGTATATGCTATCACCTTTCCATTTTGCATCAAAACACAACCAAGTCTTTGACCCAAATGATCACTATACACGGTAAACCCATCAACACCTTGAGGTAAGGTCAAGACTGGTGCGGTAGTGAGCATTCTCTTAAGTTCTCCAAAACTCTTCTGGTACTTCACATCCCACTCAAACTTATTTGTCCTATGAAGTAGGTTAGTCATCGGTTGATCTATCTTAGAGAATCCTTCCACGAATCTCCGATGGTAACCGGCAAGGCCAAGAAAACTTCCAACCTCTTTCACATTCTTAGGTGGATGTCATTCCGAGACAACCACATCTTTTGTGGTCCACCATCACACCTTATGCCGAGATCATTTGACCAAAGAACGCTACTTCCAATAGCAAAAATTCACACTTGGGACAATTTGACATACAACTTGTCCCTTCTCAACGCTTCAAGGACAACTCGAAGATGACCTTCATGCTCCTCCCTACTTTGAGAGTAAATCAAAATATCATCAATGAATACTACCATAAAGTATAACACTTGAAGATGACCTTCATGCTCCTCCCAAAAATAAAAAAAAATAAAATAAAGTAAAAATGAAAAATAAATAAAATAGAAAGACTAATTTATTAATTTTAATAATAAATTAAAAACAGTAATTTTTTTAAAATTTTTTAAAAGAATCCTTGTTTTATTTATTTTTTAAATAAGTATAACACTTATATTTTTAGATTTTGTTAAAAAAATACTAATCCAATTTATTTATTTTTAAAATAAAATAAAACACTGATTTTTTTGAATTTTTTAATATTATATAATTGATTTATTTTTAAATTAATATAAAACATTTACTTTTTTTATAAAAATTTTATTGTTTTACTTTAGTTTTAAAATAAATAAATCATTCTTTCTATTTTAAATTTTTTTTTTAATTTTTGTTTATTTTATTTTGTATGCTTTTAATGAAATTTGAAAAAGTTTAATGAATTTGGGCAAAATCCGGAAAATAACAAAAACTTAAGGGTACCATCCAAACTGGAATAAACTGTTGGGTAAAATCCGAAAAACCCCAAACCACGAGGGTACTATCCAGAATTTCCCTTCTATTTTCTTGTCTCAACATGTTCACACTACTGAGTGTTTAGGGCCTTGAAAATGTCTATACGGAATGTAGGGCAGTGAAAATGAAGCTTATAAAAAGTTGAATCCCTCTTTTCCTTGTACGCTATTTTATTTTATTTTTTTGAAACTTTACGTATATTGAGCAAAGAGAGTGAATTTACATGGGAGGAGTTCAACAAACAAATAGCAATAGCATACTCAAAATATGAGAGAGGAGAAATGATACGCCCCCGGATGGCATCACCATCCGTGTTTCCGGCTAGAAGGACCCGCACATTTTAAAGACATATATTATTATTTCGGCTATTTAATAATAAGTCTTTTTATATTCGGAACTTTAATTCCGGAACTTAATTCCGTGAACTAAAGAACTTGACCTCGATCTCAAGCTCTGATACCAATGATAGAAATAGGGGCGATCTAGATCAAGGAGAAACTTCAATTACTTCTTCTTGATCGTTTGAGATGGATCAAACTATGAGTTGGAGATGCGGAAGCGTTTGGTTGATCCTTCAAAAGGATCCTCGAATATGATAGGCTTGGATCAAAGACTAGATCCAAGATAGAACTTTAAGAGGGTGGGAGAAGAAGGTGATGCCTAAACTAAGTAAGAGGGTTTTCCTTCTCAATACTTAGTATTCAACTTAGACATGGTTTTACAAATGAGTCAAGCCATCCTTATATAGTGAATGGAGGCCATACAAAGAGTCCAAACATAAATGACGGAATTAAAGTCGGAATTAAGTTCCGAATATGAAAAGCCTAAAATATGAAAGGTCGGAATTTAATTAACGGAATTAAGTTCCGGAATTAAAGTTCCGAATATTAAAAGACTTATTATTAAATAGCCGAAATAATAATAACTGTCTTCAAAATGTGCGGGTCCTTCTAGCCGGAAACACGGATGGCGCAGATCGTCGACCCGTTGAGTTTATTGTAGGTGAACATGTGTTTGTGAGTGTTTCACCAATTAAAGGCCCATTCAGATTTGGCAATAGAGAAAGTTGAGCCCTCGTAACGTGGGACCCTCAACGAGGTTGACCTAGAATGATCGGTAGTATGGATTCAATGCATTGGAAATGGAAAAACTACCCGACTTCTTGGCAAGGTCAATATGCCAAGAATGATAAAGAAAAAGTCAACTATTGTGCTAGAAGTTGTTGCATCTTACAATTTGTGGATATGACATGTATTTTTTGGAACTCCAAGTGTGTGTAATGATATTAACATTCTTGATCGTTCTAATATGTTTGATGATGTGCTGCATGGTCGAGCGAGCACCCACAGCAATTTTTGTTGTAAATAGTAATCATTGCAACATGATGTATAACATCGCCGTTGGCATTTGTCCCGTCAATTCGACACTCATTTGGTGCGAAAGATACATTGTTTTTCCAACGGTAAGAGTCATGCCGTAAAGACATGGAATGAGCTTTCGGTGCCTTTCAAGTACGTCATCTTGCGCTTGCTCGGGACATTAATTTGGTCGGGAAAATAATGAGGTTATGCATCATTTTGCACAATATGATCGTTAAAGATGAACGTGATACCTATCAACTATACTATGATCCATCCCAATTCGATCAAAAGTTAATGAGCCGACTGTCTCGATATTCCATTTGAAATGATTCTGTTCATACAAAATAGAAGTGTCCTACGCGACACGAGTGTGCATCACCAACTAAAAGCGGACTTAGTTGAACATATATGGGAAAAAATTTGAAAACCTCGGTGATAATCATTAAAAATTTGTAGTTACATTTTTTATTAGGTTGTTCGTTATTTAAATTATGTTTTTCCGTTCTTGTTTATTTTAGTATGTAACTTTTACATTGGTTGTATTTAAATTATGTTTCTTTTTGTTAAATTGTTTGTTATTTAAATTTTTTTTATGTTAGTTGTTATTTAAATTGTGGTTTTTTATTATGTTATTTGTTATTAAAATATTTTTTATTAATGTTAAAAAATATTTTTATTTAAAATTTTATGGTTAGTGTTTATTTATAATAGTATTAGTAATATTATTTATTAATAAAAGATATATAAATATACAATACATTAATTTATTAAAAATAAATAGAAAAGTAAAAAAAATAAAAAAAAATAGGAGGCCGAGGCTCGTTGTTGTGGCTGAAAATAAGTGAAAAGTTGAAATAAGGCTATGCCTATCTTCGCCATTCCAGGCCATGATCTCCTCCCTTAATAACAAACTCAAATTTCTCACCTCTTTCTCATCTTATTCTTCCATTTTGCATAAATAGTTAATTTTTAAAAAAAAAAACCATTATATTTTAGAAATGTAAGTTAGGAAAGATTAATTGTGATTTTTTTAATTAAAAATTTATCTAAAAACGTTGATATTAATCCCAAATTTATATTAATATAACTTATAACTTATTTAAGTTGAAAAAATATATCATAAAACGGAAATTATCATCAATAATAACTTGTTTATAAAAAAAAAATAATTGTTTGTCTTTCCTTGAGTTTGCAATTAAATATGGTGATAACCTATGCCTATCTCCGTCATTGATACCAAAACATAAATAAAAAGTTAATGGTCATTGAAGATTTTAAATTCTAAAGAAATATAAACTAATATTTTTACTAATTTAAATAATAAATATGAGAGTTTTAAATAAAAGTTTGTACGTTATATAAACTTGACAGTGTTAATGATTTTAGTATTATTTTTTATTAACTAGTTGGGTAATACGATTAATTTTACTTATAATTAATATATAAATTAATTATTTACATAAAGTTATAGCTTAGGTTAGAATAAGATTTAAAACACCCGAAAGAAAAAAAAAATGAAGAAGAGCAAATGACCATTAATTTAGAAAGAATTATAGCAAGGGAATAAATGAGAGAATAATATTAAGTAAGAAAAAAAAAATAGATCTTGTCCTTAATTTTTTTTTTTTGAAAGATTACGTTTTCGGTTCGACTTTGTCTACCTCCGGATAGGGTAGGTATAGTACTGACACAATTCAGAAGGATTCGAACTCGAATCTTTAAATTAAAATTTAAGGAGTCTAACACCACAACTGAGCATCTATGATGCACGGACACTTCTAGAAGGCGGCGTGTCCCGTGTCCTGCCGTGTCGGAAACGGGGACACAACCGGACATGGTCAAATATGACCGGACACGGTCAAGACACATTTCTAAGGTAGGACACGTCTAGGACACGGTGATTACGCGGATTGTGTCCGGTCAAGACATGATCAAGGAAATAAAAACTTATCTACCTAATATTTTTTCTTCTTTTCCATTTTTTCCGACTAAACCTAGCTCCACATGACCACCTGCGAGATTGTGGTTGTCGGAAGTAGGACACCGATCTTCTTCTCCGGCTCTAATGTTGAAATTTTGTTCCGCCGGCCGACTCTTCTCTCCATTTTTCTTATGATTTTATAAATTAATTTTGAATATTTGATTATTAATTTATTTTGTAATTTTTATTTGTTGAATGTTGACTATGTTATTCTAATTCTTTCACTTTTTATAATTCACAAATATTTATTATTATTTTCCTTTGTTGATCTTGTTGTTCGGTTATTGTTGATTTGCAAATGAATGATTCATTCTTCATTTTGATACTAAGTATGAATATTTCAGATTATAAAACTAAATATATTTATTTATATGTTTTGTAAGACTGAAAATGTTTGTTTCGATTATTTTATCATCATGTTAATATTTTTATCAACTCATATATCATTGATTTTTTTTCTTATATGTATCTTCATATAGTAATTCTATATTTCAATATCTTTAAAATAATATATTAATTATTTTACTCGACGTGTCCCCATTTCCTATACTTTTGAGGATTGCCGCTTCCCCGTTTCTCGCTGTGTTCGTTTCCCGTATCCGTGTCCGTGCATCATAGCTGAGCATTGAATATAAAAAAGTTTGTATAAGTAAAGAATCCCGATACTTTAAGTTGACGTAAGTCACGAAAGTTGTTGAGGTGAGCGAAAAAACAATAGGAGTCGGGCTTTGGTTACACATGCCTAAGTTTGGGCTGAATCCATCCAACTACCTCGATATACACACCCCGGGACCACATATACCTCTCTTCTCTCAACCAAAGTCGCAACACTCTCATACCGAAACCAACCGCAACACTCTCAAAACGTTGGAAATGCGAATCGGAAAGTACGAAATTGGGAAAACGATTGGCGAAGGCAACTTTAGTAAGGTCAAGTTAGCGAAGAATCTTCATAATGGCGATTTATTCGCCGTCAAGATTCTTCATAAGGACAAGATCCTCCGTCTCAAGCTCACCGATCAGGTCTGAATTTCGATTCTCTCTTCGTCATTGTCTTGTCGCTCTTTATGAACGAAGATTGATCATCACGAGGAAATCATCGAAAACGCATACTCATGGTTGTTGAGCTGAGCGTGAATTTCGCCGGAAATTAGGGAAGTAATTATACGGTTTGCGATTTTGTTTGTAGATAAAGAGGGAAATCAGCACCTTGAAGATACTCAAGCATCCCAATATCGTCAGGCTCTATGAGGTATACATATTTCATTGTCATATACATTCGTTCTTCTTCTTCTTCCCCTTGATTTTAGTGCTACAATCTCGACTCTACCGCTATACATCAAACAGACTCAATCGATATGTGTGTTGCCAACAGTCTTGTGTTCGAAGAGGCTGATTAAAACGAAGAACAGTTCTTAACTACTTTTCAAAATTCACGAGTTGAATTGAATTGGATGGTCAATGGTATAAACGTTTTTGGGAGGACGGGGTTCATTGGAAATGTCGGCACGTTATAGCTTTGAAAATGAATAATTTGCTGACGCTCAGATGTGTTGGTAAAGAAAAGTGATTAACTCGGCCACATTTGATCGGGTAGCCCAACTTAGGTGATCTTTGCAGATAAGAGCGTAAGTTAGGTGAGGATCAATGTTGACGTGCTTCAAGGTTAGCTTATCTAGAGGTCATTGAATCGTCCTTTCCTCTCTTATTTTGATACTCGCTATCGTTTAAATTTTCAACACAATTTTTCAAAATATATTAAATAACATAGATTTTACAAGGTTTTTTTCTAAATCTTATTACTTATTATTTAATGTTCAATATTCTTTTAAACTAATAAAGAAACTTTTTTGGGCAATTTTGATAACTAGGCCTTTTTTGAAAAAGACTTTTTAATGTTTCAATTAAGGAAATATATGACAACCTTTTGTATTTATTCTCAAATCTACACACTCTTCTTTCAAGAGTTACATTTACTAAACATAAAATTAGAAAAAGTCTATTAAACCAAATTGTTTCAACTTTTTTTTACCTAAAAGTAATCTATTAAAGGCTATTAAATTGTCTTTTTCTCTCTTACTTTGATACTCGGTCGTAATAAATTGTGGTTTTAAATTTAACACAATTTTAAAAAACATATTAAATAACATAGATTTTACAAAGTTTTTTTTTCTAAATTTTATTCGTTATTTAATGTCTAACATTCTTTTAAACTAATAAAAAAAAGTTCTCTACCTAAAAGTAATCTATAAAAACCTTTTTAAAAACAAATCTCATAATTACTACTTATTTATTAGTCTATAAAACTTAAAATTGTGTTCTATTTTTAATGATAAAATAACATTTATTTATATCTAATCTGGATAATAAATGATATCTTTCCCTACAAGTTAATTCATCTACAGGCTTTTGACTTGCGGCTCAAGGTCATACATGTATATAAAGTTGAATTAACCTACTTAAATTATAAACTAAAAACCACCAGCTTTTGTTTTCAGGCATTTTAATTATATTTTTTTATTGTTTGAAAATATCCTTATTTTTGAAAACAAATTTAAAGTATTTTTTTTGTAATGTCAACCGTTATAGATTGTCAACTGTGGTTAGTCAACAATTCTTATTTTTATAATTAAGTTTAGGATTATAAATTTTCAATCTCACAACTTGAGATGTAATTTTTAGAAGGGTCAGGTTGGTACAACTTCCGCCTACCTTATATATATTAGAAGTATTTAGTGAAAAATAAAAAATTAAATTAAAATTAAAAAGAAAAGTTATAAAAGACTAACGTCTACCATTTCCAGCTGGCAATAAGATCCTATTTCCTGGCAAATAAATTATTTTTAGTTTAGATTTCACGTTCTTATAATGTATTTTGATTCGTAGTTTTGTGAAAAGATATCTTATTTAGGGTGGTTGTGCCTAATTTATCGTATTTTTGTAATAATTTAAAAAAATATAATATTACTTGTAATGTTGTTGCAGAAAATTGACAACACAAAGCTATGTGCCTATGATTTGACTCAATAACAAATTAAATAACTCAACTGAACTTCAAACGGAAGCAATTGTTTATTACATGTCTCTCCCTGGTCTCTACTCAACACTGATTCATAACTCATCTTCTCCTAAATATGATCCCTTAGGCTATACTAGTTGTGACACACCGTTTCGAATAACAAGATTGAAGGTCCTACAACAGAATTTCTCAGACTTTCTTTTCGTCGAAACAATCCAAGCACATATTGCCTCGGATTTAGTCAAAAGGAAAGCGGCACCCTCTGAGCTTCACATACAAACACATTTTTATGTCAAACGATCAATTTATCATGTAATGAAACCATTTTGACAAAATCATAATAGTATGATCGTTATAAGTTGAGCATCACATGCTTGAAAATTGGTCACTGGTATATATGTTATAACATTTTTGAATGCTAATCTCTTTCTGCTATAATCTAGGTGTCGGCGAGCAAAACCAAGATTTACATGTTCTTTGAATATATCAATGGTGGAGAATTGTTCAGCAAAATTGTAAGTTGCCATATATGGTTAAGAAAACATCATATAAAATTACTCTTTCTTGTTGAATTTTAGACACTGATATTTCTCTTCAGTCAGGAAAGATGAAGCTCCCAGAAAAACAAGGACAGAGACTCTTCCAACAATTAATTGATGCTGTTAGCTATTGTCATGAAAAAGGCGTCTTTCACCGCGATCTTAAGGTCACATTACACTACCTTAAATTTCATTTACTGATTTTTATGCAGACTAATACTAAACCAACTTCTTTGTACCTTAAATTTCATTGTTTCGAGTTTGCAGCTAGAGAACATACTCGTTGATGCAAAAGGGGACATAAAAGTGTCTGATTTCGGCCTCAGTGCACTGCCACAACATCTCCGGGTATGTACATTTTACGCAAATATTTTGTGAATTTTATTTCTTGAAGAATGATTTGAGTTTCTTTCTTTATTGTGATTAGGAAGATGGATTACTTCACACAACATGCGGAAGTCCCAATTATGTTGCACCAGAAATCCTTGATAATCGAGGTTATGATGGGGCTGCTGCTGATATCTGGTCGTGTGGCGTTATCCTTTTCCTGATTCTTACCAGTTGTTTTCCTTTTGATGACAGAAATCGTGTAGTTCTATATTATAAGGTACTAGTAGGGTCTTCCATTCCACATCGCAGTAGCTATTATAGATTTGACATTATTAGATTGGAACTAATCTTTTTAAATGCTTCTCAGATTGCCAAAGCAGATTTTCAGATACCAAAGTATGTTTCACCTGGAGCTCAAAATCTTCTTAAGAGGATTCTTGAACCAAACCCAGCTAAGAGGATAAAAATGGAAGAGATCAAAGCACATCAATGGTTTAAAGAAGGGTATACTCCTTGCAGCCCCGAATATGAAGAGGACAACTTACGGATTAATGAAGATGCGTTCTCTATGAATGCGTTTAAGCTGATTGGCATGTCTTCATTCTTTGACCTCTCTGGCTTTTTCGAGCAAGAGGTGAGTGACTTAACCAAAACTAAATTTAGGTTTTCCATCATCAAATAACCTACTGATGTGGATTTTTTTCAGGATGCATCTGAGAGGATGATCAGATTCACGTCCAGTCTTTCTCATGAAATATTACTCGAAAGAATCAGAGAGACTGTGACCTCGATGGGATTTCGTGCTCAGATGAAGAATGGAAAAGTATGTAAAGATCGGGTGATGCTTGTTATTGTTAGTAAGATACTAGTTGTATTAATATAGATACTTTTTTGTCCAGCTGAAAGTGGTGCCTGAAGAACAAGGAGACAGGGGTCCTTGTAGCCTTTATGTTACAGCAGAAGTAAGTATATATCCCTTTCACACTACTAGTTATAATCCAAGTTTTTTACACATTTGATGTAAGCTCATATTCCATGTACCTGTGTAGGTGTTTGAGATAACCTCGTCATTGTACGTCGTTGAATTGCAAAAATTGTACGGAGATTGTTCTGTATATAGGCAGGTAAGTACTCAGTCTTTCGGCCTCCTGTCACCCAAAAAACTAAGGGCCCATTTAATTTTAACTCGAAAACGGAAATGAACATATGTATTTTCATGAAACTTTTTGGAATCATTCAGTGTGGTTTGAACTAATTGGATTAGTATTTGATTAGTTTTGATACCTTATAGGGAAACAAAATTGAGAAAGCTAATGCATTTTGCATGAACATATAAGAAATGATTCCAAGAAAATTTAATGAACAAGGTATACATGTGGATTAAATTCATTGTCATCCCGTTTCTGTTTCCGAAATTACAATCAAACAGGACTAAATATAAAAAGAAGTATCGAAAATCAACTAAAAAGTATAGAGAGTTGAGTTAATCAAAAGGTGTGGTTTATGGATTCGTGCAGTTGTGTAGAAAGCTGTCAAATGAATTGGGCGTTTCAAGAAACGAGCATTTGGTGGGTGAGGAGTTACTCAATAGCCATATCACGACTTAAACTCCAAGTGGGTTTGCAGTCCACAATCGAGGTCGAGTGTGTTAGCACTTAGCATATGGGTTAGAAGGATCAAGGATATATTTGATAATATTTTGTGTACTTAACAACCGATATAATTGCTTAGTAGTAGTATATACGATTTTTTAGGATTTGATTATGTAAATCATTCCAGGCTAGTTTGGTACGAATGTAATAAGGAATCGAAATAAATCATTTATGATACTTGTTGTTTGTACATTTGGTATAACGTTAAACATGTTTTTTGATTTTATACAAGTTATGATACGAGATTTCATGACATGTGTATATTTGTAATGTAAATGTATGTTATTTATTTTTGAAATAATTGGTCAAATAAGCCTTTTTCTATTTTCATTAGGTTTGTGTACTACTGCAATTTTTTCTCATTTAAAAAAATTATTTTAGTTGACGTCCCTTTACAATTTAAACGGAATTGGGCACTTTTCGGAAAATACTAAAACACAAGGGCATCGTCCGAACTAAAAAAAACTCTGGGAAAATCTAGAAAACCCCAAATCACAAGGGTATCATCCGAAATTTTCCATTATATTATTTTGGAACACATTCCAACGAAATATTATCTTCATCGAAGTATCCGTATTATAATTTGTTTATTTAATTTAATATTTTTTTAAAAAAAGGACTTTTTTTTTTGTACAAAGTATTTGAAATATAGTTCAATTTAATTGACGGGTAATTTTTTAATTTTGTAGAATTAAATATAAGTGTATAATACATGTACGATGAAAATATATGAATGTGGCTTTAAATTAGAAATGGATAATATCTTGAAATGGATTATATCCATCTTTAACCTATGAAATCAAGTTTCGATTTCAAGTCTTATCAAACACGGATAATTCGATTCGTAATTTTATGGAAACCGTACTAAACAAGCGCTCACTATTACCTTGTAAATTAGGTTGTCGCCATGTTACATATAGGTCATTATAATGGTTAATGAGAGAGAATTTACTATATATAATAACTTATTAATAATGGTTTATGTATGTGTCTCAATCATAAATAAATAAGTATATATCATCTTTATAAGTATATCAATTAATTTGTCCTTTGACTTTTGGGTCTGAATGGTATTAGATGGGAGGGGTTATTTTAAATTGAATAGGAGGCGATTATTTATGGTAAATATTTGGTATTAGATGAAGATTGTAGATTAGATTATAAAAATGGCTAATATGAGAGTGGAAATAAACCCAAAAAATAATATTCTCCCCCAAGGTTATTAGGTTATTGGAGATTAATCTCCAATAACCTCCATCTAGATTAATCTAATGAAAACCTCCATTCCAATGAATACCAAACAGACCCTTAATATTAACTTTTAACAAACATGATTCTGTATTTATAAATTCATAAATATGATGATATATATTATATTGAGAATGTTGATTACTAAGAAGGTCATTTAAATTAAACAATTATTCTCATAATTTTCAGATTTGAGTATTCCTTTCTATAAAAATCGTTTAGATTCATTGAAGCGTCTTTGTAACTTTTGTATGAGTTTCAGATACTAGAAATAGTCAAATCACTCGTGTACACACTAGGATACAAGAATAATGTACAAAAAATATAAAATATTAATACAAGAAAATGTTAAATTATTTATACGTATTTAAGGTACTAGTGTTACATTACTTATTAAAAGAAAAATACTTTTGAGTTACTTGTTTACGATACAAGAATCGTGTACAAAAAAATTATTTAATTAATTATTGTACAAGAAAATTATGTATATTAAATCGTGCACAAGAGAAATTTTATATATCATAATTAATATATATTTATAATTTACATAAAATAAAATACCATGAGATCTAACTTTTCTAATTGGTAGTAGGGTGAAAGGGAGGAGCTGCCAACCAAAAATCAATAAATAAAATTGTAGAATCTTAAATTTTAATTTTTTGTAAAAAATTTTAAAATTTAAATTTAATAAAAATAATATAATAAATATATCTAATATCATTTCAAAAATATAAACAAAACAAATTTATCGTCCTGTCTAAAAAAGAAGAGGCTCTTCATATAGAATATAATGTGATATTTATGTGATTCACTTGAATACACTTTTGTAATCGTTTTGAATTTTTTTTTATATATTTAAAAGAAGAAGAAAAAAGGTCCATAAAACTATTTTAATGACATACACTCATTAATTTAGTAGTGAATGGACATACTATTCATATTAGTAAGGCAGAGTAGTTCATCCAATTCTCTCTTATAATAAAACCAGCGGTAACAAACATCAAAGATCCAAGATCTTAACAAAATTCAGTATATGAACACTTTAAGATGAGGTCGCATATTCACGGTTTCCTTAATCACATCCGGAAATACCAGCATTGGTGGCTTCACGTATATTATGTCATCTTATTGTTAATATAAGTCACCATATCAAATGATGTATAAAGTTGTGTAATCAATGAAAAGTTCCTAATGCGTATGTTTACTACTAGTAATTGAAAACACTCGACAACCAACTAGGTAATGTTCAACCGCCCCACTTGTGATGACCATCAATACTATAACTAACTAATGACCTTTCTTCTACCTTTTACGTCGATGCGGAATCATCAAATGACAACCATCCCAAGAAAATTCTTTGTAGCAAGATCCATGTTCAACCTCGAAGAAGCTTGGCATGTTATGAAATCTTAACCGTACTCATGTTTGGTTTCCAGAACTCCATGAAAAACACGTCTCTTGTCACTTATTATTCACAACAATCCACTAGGGGGACCACAATTTTTAATTGGAACAAGAGTTCTAACCAATATTACGAGGGAAGCGACAACCGCCAATAGCAACACCAAAATTGTCAAACGTCCACCTAGTAGTTGTAGCGATCAACCCATCCTTTTGGCCTCCTAATGGCCACACCCACCATGTTTGTACCCTACGTACTCGTCGTCTATTCGGGATAAGCATTCTCGTGGTATAATGAGCAAAAATCTTAGAGTATTTTTCCTGACATGTTCTTCCCTTTCATTTGATCCAACAATGCCACCTTAAAATCCCAAATGTCACAATCATCATGATTATTGACGCACCACCGGTCGAGACCACATGTGAGACTTGGGTTCGATAGAATAAGATAAACTTTGGATCCATAGTCTTATCTCTCGATTTATACATAATCCATGTCCTTCTCGATGTTATTAGTGTAACACCCCAAATTTTACAACTTAGGGAGTTACTGGTTAGGACCGCACAGTGGGTCCCGACCTTAGTTTGACAACAATTTAACATGATCTTACAACAAGGCACCGATAAGGAAAAGTTAAAAATCATAAAATAGTTTTTATCAATGCATGAATGTGACCAGATCAACTACAGCCGGAAAAGCAATATCTCAAGGTACGGAAGGAAACAATGTTCAACAGAAACCCACAAATGCAAAAACTGCAAAAATCCTAAAGTACGACACCCCGGCTGACCACTACCACCTGGATCACTCGGCATCTGCTCTAACCTGTGTCACATCTAAACAATATATCAACCGTTAGCTAACTAACCAAATATAAGCAAATGACAACAGCACAAACACAAACAGAACAAAAAAAATAAACAAACAACATGCGGGCACTCAACGAATTATTATCTGTTCTTTAAGTGATTCACATTATTCAATTTAAGTTGTGGCACGAGAACTATTTTTAGTTCTCGCCTCCGTTCCTTATCCAACTGGTGTAGGTATAGCTGACTTCCTTTGGTAGCGTCACTACAAACCATGTGTGGACTAGTCCCGAAAGAAACCCCCAGCGCCCGGCGAGCTACTGAGCGGAATGCCACCGCCCGTTACTCTTAGGCCAAAATACAGGTCGGTATTTATATATCACAACCTATCTCTCTAACATGTCAATCACACACCACCATCATCATTGTACTCATATTTAGCAGTCAGCTAAGTAAGCCCAAAGGACTTACCTGTTATAATGCTCGACTCCTTAGTAATCACTTGCTCTGTAACTGTACTCACTCAGTTGCCTGTTAAAGGCGATAAGTGTATTAGCACACTTTTACGTAGATAGAAGTCTAAGACTTCTGAGATTAAATAATTATGAAGACGTATTAGCTACATTGTTAGTTGTAGGGTAAAATGACCATTTTACCCTTCATTCCGATTTTCTCGAAGACCCTAAAAATTCATGTCTAAACTCCTATTTGGAGTTCTAAAATATATCCTAACTCTTAGAATTTTATTAGGTGCGAAACGGACATTTTGCTTATGTTTAAATTTTCCGGAAGAACCGAAAAAGGTCTAACTTCGGCTCTAAATATAAAATTCTTAATGGCTTATAAAATTCCCGAATTTATTATCTAGATAATCTATGAGGTTCGATCTAGCCTTAGAAGAAAGAATTTCCCTAAACTGTTCAGCCGATATTTTTATAATAATTCCCAAAGTCGGTTCCTCACTCTACTTCTTATACTTAGCCAATTTTCCTAAGTTCAAAAAAAAACTGCTCAACTACCTAACTTCGGGAGCTCGTAACTTTCAATCCGACCGTTCACTTCTCACCAAATTTTAATATGATAAACTACATATATCCATCTATAACATATCCAAAATTCAACGGTGGATCTTTATCCAAACATTTTATAATTATTCGACAAGGTGGGCTGTTCGAAACCTAAAAGCTGAAGGAATAGAAATTAATTTACAGCAGCCATTTCCACTCATTTCTGCATAAACTCAGCAGCTAAATTACGTTATTCATGCTAGACTTAACAACAGCAGTCCACAACACATGGGTGACTACGAAAACGAAGAGGGACGGAGTAAGCTTACGAAATCTGCAGTCCGGCGTTAAGGGTTAGCGGGTTTCGGCGTCTCCTTCGGCTGCAGAGAAATGACTCGTATCCTCCCTTGTTTGTACCGTTCTGCTGGCCGGCTATCACTGCAGGATCCGTGAGGGACCGATCTAGTCGATTAGTCATACGGAATAGGAGATAAAGAAGGGGTATGCGCTGCACTTTACTTACGATCGAAGGCTGCGGAGTCGGCTGAAACGATCACAACAGGAGGCACCGGAGGAAGACTGCAGGCTCGGTGGTGACTGGCGGCGCACTGGGTGGACGGCGGAAGCAGTAGCCGAGGACGGTGGCGGCGGTCCGGCTGGTGCGCAGCTACTGCCAACAGTGCGGCGGTGGTTAAGTTTGGCTCGAACAGAACAGAAACGAAAGAGGGTGCGGGAGGGAGACGAGAGAAGGGAGAGTCGGGATCTTACCGGTCGGCTGGGGCGTGCAGGACTGGGCGGCTGGATCCGGCGGGGAGCGGCGCAAGGCGGTCGGCGCGAGCGGTGGCGGAGGACTCCGGCTGGTGCGCAGCTTCAGCGTTGCGGCGTCCCTTCTCAGCGGCAAGAATGCGATTTACAGAAGGTGAGTAGAGGAGCGGTAGGTTTAAAATTAGGTTAATTAATTAGGTTAATTAGATTAGTCATTAGGAATGGGCCGGCTGGGCTGGGCCGATAATTTGGGCCTAGTAGCGGGTTAACTCCAATCCAACTCTTTTTAGAACGGATCCGGAACTCGTTAAAGTGCGGGAATTTATATAATACGGAATTAGTTTCCGTATTTATAAATTATAATTGATTTTATTTAAAAGCGTAGATCATCCCCGGGAATTTAATTTATCATTTTATGTGAATCTAGGTCACATAAAATGATAGAACTAAACTCGTTTTACTGATTTATTATTTACAATGGTCTCGTCGGAATTTGGTTAATTGTAGTTTACCGAAACTTTAAAATTTCGGTTATTACATCAGTGCCCCCTTAAAAGAAGTTTCGTCCCGAAACTTAAATTTTTCGGTATATTTTAGTTTTCTCAACACCTTTGTTTTCTACCACGCAGTTACTCAGACAGCAACAAACAAGTATCACAGAAGAGAAACAGAAACACTCAAAACGTCATGAAAACCTGAAAGGTCAAACAACACAACATCCGAGTACTAACTCGTCAAACAAGAGTAACTCCTAACCCCGCAAAGAACTCGGGGTAGTTACGTCTAACACTCTCCTCAGTCTCCCAAGTGGCCTCATCAGCTCCTCTCCTAGACCACTGGATCCTCATCATAGGTATCTCCTTGGATCGCAGACGTCTGGTACTGCGTTCCAAGACAGCTACGGGGTACTCTGCAAACGTATGGTCACGCTCCACTATCAGATCCTCATGGCTGATGACGTGTCTCGGATCCGGAATGTACTCTCGCAGCTGAGATACATGAAAAACTGGGTGTACTCCCTCCAGTCTCGGTGGTAGTGCTAGTCGGTAGGCAACCTCTCCAACTCTCTCTACGATCTCAAATGGTCCGACATACCGGGGACTCAGCTTTCCCTTAATGCCGAAACGCCTAACTCCCCTCGTAGGTGACACTCTCAACCACACCTGTGCACCTACTCTAAACTCCAAAGGTCGACGCCTCTTATCGGCGTAGGACTTCTGACGACTCTGAGCTGCTAACATCCTCTCCCGGACTAAGGCAATCCGGGCAATGTCGTCCTGTATCTGATCTGGTACTACTCCATCAGCCTTGCTAGGCTCATCCCAACATAGCGGTGTACGACATCTCCGGCCGTACAAAGCCTCATAAGGTGCCATCCCAATAGACGCATGCCAGCTGTTATTATATGAAAACTCTACTAGTGGGAGGTGATCTGGCCATACCTGTCCCCAATCTAGCACACATGCCCGTAACATGTCCTCCAGGGTCTGAATGGTCCTCTCTGACTGACCGTCTGTCTGTGGGTGGTAGGCAGTGGTAAAGTGAAGACTCGTACCCAGAGCGGTATGTACCTGCTGCCAGAACCTCGAGGTAAAACGTCCATCCCTGTCGGATACTATAGTCCTCGGTACTCCATGGAATCTCACAATATGTCTGGTGAACTCCTCTGCTAGACGACTTACCGGCCACGTCTCCTTAATCGGAATGAAACGTGCGGTCTTCGTCAGACGGTCCACTACCACCCAAATGGCATCAAAGCCTCTGCTGAGCCTCAATCCAGTGACGAAATCCATCGAAATGTCTTCCCACTTCCAGTGTGGTACTGGCAGTGGGTGTAGCTCTCCTCCGGATCTACGGTGCTCAATCTTGACCTGCTGACAGGTCGCACACTGAGCTACGTAACGGGCCACATCAGGCTTCAAACCACCCCACCAGAAGGAACGTCTCAAGTCCCTATACATCTTACTCGCTCCTGGATGTACGGAGTAAGGGGTAGTATGAGCCTCACCTAGTATCCTCTGCCTCAACTCACGGTCTGATGGCACACAAACACGGTCCTGTCGTCTCATCACTCCATCGGCACCACTAGTGAACTGAGGTGCTTCATCTCGTGCCATCCGGTCTCGGATCCGGGTCAACATCGGACAGGCCTCCTGCTTCTGTCGGATCTCATCCAACAGGTCAGGGAGTAACTCTATGGTGGCTAACTGGTGAGCTGTATCCGGGAACTGGATCTCAATCTCTAACCAAGCCAAGTCTCTCTGCAGCTGTGGCTGTACTGTCAACCGGGCTATCGCTTTCTCCTGAGGCGTCTTCCGACTCAGAGCGTCGGCAACTACATTCGCCTTTCCAGGGTGGTAAAGAATCTCAAGGTCAAAATCCTTGATCAACTCTAGCCACCGCCTCTGGCGGTTATTCAACTCCCGCTGAGTGAATATGTACTTCAGACTCTTATGGTCTGTGAAGATCTGACAGGTCGCTCCATAAAGATAGTGACGCCAGATCTTAAGAGCGTGCACTACTGCTGCTAACTCTAGGTCATGAGTGGGGTAGTTCTCTTCATACGTCTTCAGCTGTCGAGACGCATATGCTATAACCTTACCCCTCTGCATCAAGACACACCCCAAGCCCAGCTTGGATGCATCACTGTACACTACGAAGTCCTCTGTACCCTCAGGCTGTGCTAAGATCGGAGCAGACGTCAATCTCCTCTTCAGCTCGTCAAAACTCTGCTGACACGGCTCAGACCAAACGAACCGAGTAGTCTTCCTTAGGAGGGAAGTGAGTGGTCGGGCGATCAGGGAAAACCCTTCCACAAACCGACGGTAATACCCTGCCAATCCAAGGAAACTGCGAACCTCCTTCACATTCTTCGGAGGTTGCCAAGAAGACACTGACTCAATCTTCGCCGGGTCGACCTTAATCCCCTCGGCAGTCACTACATGGCCAAGGAATGCCACCTCTGACATCCAGAACTCACACTTGGATAGTTTAGCATATAGCTGACTATCCTGTAGAATCTGCAGCACTGTCCTCAAGTGTCCGGCATGCTCCTCTCGACTTCTAGAGTAAACTAGAATGTCGTCGATGAAGACCACTACAAACTGGTCTAGGAAGTCGATGAAAATTCCATTCATCAACTCCATAAATACTGCTGGTGCATTAGTGAGCCCGAATGGCATCACTACAAACTCATAATGACCATACCTAGTCCGGAATGCCGTCTTAGGTATGTCCTGGTCTCTCACCCTCAGCTGGTGATAACCCGATCTCAAATCTATCCTCGAGAACACTGATGCTCCGTGCAGCTGGTCCAACAGATCATCTATGCGAGGCAATGGATACTTATTCTTGATGGTGACCTTGTTCAACTCTCTGTAGTCGATACACAGTCTCATCGATCCATCCTTCTTCCTCACAAACAGCACTGGTGCGCCCCAGGGAGAAACACTAGGGCGTATGAAGCCCTTCTCTGCTAACTCCTCTAACTGCTTCTTCAGCTCAAGCAGCTCTATCGGTGC
>BSUD01000003.1:129314610-129365246 GCA_033239045.1 Fagopyrum esculentum | reverse complement strand
CGGGGCCTTCGAGATCGGTCTCGTGCCCGGCTCTAACTCGATGCTAAAATCCACACTCCTCTGTGGGGGTAGCCCTGGTAAGTCGTCCCTGAAGACCTCTGCAAACTCACATGCGACTGGTATCTCCTCTACTGTCAGGCTCTTGCGCTCCTTCATGGCATAACACCAGAAGGCCTCGCAACCCTGTGCTATCAATCTGGCTGCCCTCACTGCACTGATGACTGTGCCGGACTTTCCGAGATCCCAACCTCGGAATATAACTCTGTGGCCCTCCTCCGTGGCAACAGTCACAGTCCTCCTACCAATATCCAGGACGGCTCCATGTCTAGTCATCCAATCAATCCCTAGTATCACGTCCTCATGTGCTAGGGGCATGACTAGAAAATCTACTAACCAAATCCGGCCTCCCAGGTGAATAGGGCAATCAAAAATCTCTCGAGATCCCCTAACCTTACCCCCATCTGGTAACCCAACCACGAAAGGTACACCCTCTACTGTAGCTAAGGACAACCTATCTACACATGCATCTGATATAAAGGAGTGTGTGGCACCCGTATCAAATAAAACACGCACAGGTAAGTCATGGATCCAAATGGTACCTGTGGTCGGAGGTGCTGCAGGCTGCTCAGTGCTCCTCAGCTCAAACACTCGTGATGGTCCTCCTCTAGTATCAGTGGTACTACCACGTCCTCTGCTACGACCTGACTCCGGTGCAGCACTGTATGAAGCAGGATGTCCTGGAGCCCGGTACTGCTGCTGCTGCTGGCTCGGAGCTCGGTACTGAGGGGGTCTCTGCACACTCTTCTCAGCACCTGCAGGCGAAGATCCCTGCTGAGAAGAAGCCTTGCCCTGACGGCAGAAGGTAGCCCTGTGTCCCGGCTTCCCACAAGTAAAGCAAGTGACCAGTGGTTTCGGGCAGTCTGGCTTAATGTGATCACGGCCACCACAGTTAAAGCACTGTCGATCTCCACTGGGTGTCCGGACTGTAGAGTGATAGCTGGACCTCCCCTGAGTCTGTCCTCTACTATGGCCTGCTACTGCCCCACTGCTACCAGCATGTCCTGTCCTCTGCCGCTTATCCGGCCCACCAGACTGTGCTGCTTTCCTAGAAGCTGGCCTATCTCTCTCATAAGCAGAAGCCCTATCCTGATAATCAGACAAGGTCTCACAGCGGAATCCAGCCAGGTAGGATCGGGTACTCTCTCTCAACCTCCTGGAGAAAAGATAAACATGCTGCTCTTCTGGAGGTGCAGATGGTCCAAGCAAAGTCAACTCCTTCTGAAACTTCTTAATGGCTGCAGCAATCGGGATATCCTCGAATCCCGCCTCAATGAAATCCTGGAATCTCTCCCTCCTCAGCGAAACTGGGCAGTACCTGTCTCTGACAATGGTCTTCATCTGCTCCCAGCTGGTGACTCGGCTGCGAATGGTACGCCACCATGAATGAGCATCATCTGTGAAGCAGGTCTGTATCAAATCCACCTGTCGGTCCACGGGGCAACGTATGGCCTCCAAAGCAGTCTCAATCTTCCCTATCCAGTGCTCCACCTCTAGCCCTATCTCTCCGCTGAATGAGGGGACCTTCTGAGAGTTGAAAGCCTTCAACCACTCATCCGGTCTCGGTGCTCTGGCTCCAGTAGGTGCTCTATCAACAGCAGCCCTCCTCTCAGATACAGCCGGCACCTGAGACACTCCCTGTGTCACCTGAGCTGACCTAGCCGGCTCCACTGATGGTACCTGAGTAAGCCTCTCCACTCTGGCAGCTTCTTCCCTGCGCTCAACATAGGCTCTGAACTCTCTATACTCCGATGCTCCAATAGAGACACGTCCCGACTCAGTAGAACGAGTTCCCTGTGCTCCTGACCTAGCGGCGGGCACAGGCCTGACCTCGGGGCCTACACTCTCAGCTACTTCCTCTACAGCAACCTCTGGTACGTCTGCTGCAGGTGTGTCATCTCGAGGGACTCGTCCTCGACCTCTCCCTAGTGGAGGTCTACCCACACGACCACGCCCTCTGCCAGTAGGGGTGCTATCAGCTCTATCCTGCCTGACTGGGGGAAGGGGGGGACGACCCCTACCTCGGCCAGTCACTTGTGCAGCCCTAGTACGTGCCATCTGCACGAACAGTAATCACTATAGTTATAACTAGCTAATCTATCATAGCATTACAAATCCGTAAATATTCTAAGATTACCGAGATCCGCAGAGGTAGTGGTGGTCGTCCGTACTTTCTATCCCAACCCGACTCGGTATGCCTTTAAAACCAAAATTTTTCGTTGGAAAACTCAGATCCCTTTCGGGTTCTGTTTATTTACTTATACGACCTTTTTAGAAGATGCAAGTGCCATTGTTGCCAACCTAGAGCTCTGATACCATGTTGTAACACCCCAAATTTTACAACTTAGGGAGTTACTGGTTAGGACCGCACAGTGGGTCCCGACCTTAGTTTGACAACAATTTAACATGATCTTACAACAAGGCACCGATAAGGAAAAGTTAAAAATCATAAAATAGTTTTTATCAATGCATGAATGTGACCAGATCAACTACAGCCGGAAAAGCAATATCTCAAGGTACGGAAGGAAACAATGTTCAACAGAAACCCACAAATGCAAAAACTGCAAAAATCCTAAAGTACGACACCCCGGCTGACCACTACCACCTGGATCACTCGGCATCTGCTCTAACCTGTGTCACATCTAAACAATATATCAACCGTTAGCTAACTAACCAAATATAAGCAAATGACAACAGCACAAACACAAACAGAACAAAAAAAATAAACAAACAACATGCGGGCACTCAACGAATTATTATCTGTTCTTTAAGTGATTCACATTATTCAATTTAAGTTGTGGCACGAGAACTATTTTTAGTTCTCGCCTCCGTTCCTTATCCAACTGGTGTAGGTATAGCTGACTTCCTTTGGTAGCGTCACTACAAACCATGTGTGGACTAGTCCCGAAAGAAACCCCCAGCGCCCGGCGAGCTACTGAGCGGAATGCCACCGCCCGTTACTCTTAGGCCAAAATACAGGTCGGTATTTATATATCACAACCTATCTCTCTAACATGTCAATCACACACCACCATCATCATTGTACTCATATTTAGCAGTCAGCTAAGTAAGCCCAAAGGACTTACCTGTTATAATGCTCGACTCCTTAGTAATCACTTGCTCTGTAACTGTACTCACTCAGTTGCCTGTTAAAGGCGATAAGTGTATTAGCACACTTTTACGTAGATAGAAGTCTAAGACTTCTGAGATTAAATAATTATGAAGACGTATTAGCTACATTGTTAGTTGTAGGGTAAAATGACCATTTTACCCTTCATTCCGATTTTCTCGAAGACCCTAAAAATTCATGTCTAAACTCCTATTTGGAGTTCTAAAATATATCCTAACTCTTAGAATTTTATTAGGTGCGAAACGGACATTTTGCTTATGTTTAAATTTTCCGGAAGAACCGAAAAAGGTCTAACTTCGGCTCTAAATATAAAATTCTTAATGGCTTATAAAATTCCCGAATTTATTATCTAGATAATCTATGAGGTTCGATCTAGCCTTAGAAGAAAGAATTTCCCTAAACTGTTCAGCCGATATTTTTATAATAATTCCCAAAGTCGGTTCCTCACTCTACTTCTTATACTTAGCCAATTTTCCTAAGTTCAAAAAAAAACTGCTCAACTACCTAACTTCGGGAGCTCGTAACTTTCAATCCGACCGTTCACTTCTCACCAAATTTTAATATGATAAACTACATATATCCATCTATAACATATCCAAAATTCAACGGTGGATCTTTATCCAAACATTTTATAATTATTCGACAAGGTGGGCTGTTCGAAACCTAAAAGCTGAAGGAATAAAAATTAATTTACAGCAGCCATTTCCACTCATTTCTGCATAAACTCAGCAGCTAAATTACGTTATTCATGCTAGACTTAACAACAGCAGTCCACAACACATGGGTGACTACGAAAACGAAGAGGGACGGAGTAAGCTTACGAAATCTGCAGTCCGGCGTTAAGGGTTAGCGTTTCCGGCGGCGATGGATCCGGCTGCGCAAGAAGACGATTATTGATCCCGGAATCGCAACAGCAGCGGAAGGAAACGGATGGACAGAGGAAGGAGACCTACCGGAACTGCGGTCCAGCGGCTGAGTCCGGCGCACTGGCGTCCGGCGGCTGCAGCGATCGGCGTGCCTCGGTCTGGATGCAAATTGACGTGTGGAGCGTCCGGGTCTGGCTGCGCAAGGCTCAGCGGTTACTCTGCTGAAACGAACCAGAAGCGGACGCGAGGGAGACGAGAGAAGGGAGAGTCGGGATCTTACCGGTCGGCTGGGGCGTGCAGGACTGGGCGCCTTGGTGGTCGCAGCGGCGGCGGTCCAGCGGCGGCTCGTGTGCGGCGTCTCCGGTTGCAAGCAACGGTGGTGCGGTTTCTCCTTCTCAGCGGCAAGGCGCAGCGGCGTTGCGGAGTTTCGTTCGATTGAGCGATAGGTTTACGCAGGATTAGGATTAGGTTTTATTTATTTAGGTTAATTAATTAGGTTAAAATTATCTTAATTAATTTAGGGTTAGGATTAAATTAGAAGATGGCTGATGGGTTGAATAATTGGGCCTCGTATTGGGCCACATCCGACTTGCCTTCTCATATTAGAACGGAATTTCGAAGCCTGCTACTTATGTGCGGGAATTTATATAATACGGAATTAAATTCCGTATTATTTATTTTATTATTATTTTTATTTTAAGTTGCGTAATTAAATTTTTGGTTATACGGTTTCATCATTTTATGTGACTTAAAGTCACATACAATGATAACATTTAAACTCGTTTTATTTTATTATTTACGATTGTCGCATCGGAATTTGGTTAATTGTAGTTTACCGAAACTTTAAAATTTCGGTTATTACATCAGTGCCCCCTTAAAAGAAGTTTCGTCCCGAAACTTAAATTTTTGGTATATTTTAGTTTTCTCAACACCTTTGTTTTCTACCACGCAGTTACTCAGACAGCAACAAACAAGTATCACAGAAGAGAAACAGAAACACTCAAAACGTCATGAAAACCTGAAAGGTCAAACAACACAACATCCGAGTACTAACTCGTCAAACAAGAGTAACTCCTAACCCCGCAAAGAACTCGGGGTAGTTACGTCTAACACTCTCCTCAGTCTCCCAAGTGGCCTCATCAGCTCCTCTCCTAGACCACTGGATCCTCATCATAGGTATCTCCTTGGATCGCAGACGTCTGGTACTGCGTTCCAAGACAGCTACGGGGTACTCTGCAAACGTATGGTCACGCTCCACTATCAGATCCTCATGGCTGATGACGTGTCTCGGATCCGGAATGTACTCTCGCAGCTGAGATACATGAAAAACTGGGTGTACTCCCTCCAGTCTCGGTGGTAGTGCTAGTCGGTAGGCAACCTCTCCAACTCTCTCTACGATCTCAAATGGTCCGACATACCGGGGACTCAGCTTTCCCTTAATGCCGAAACGCCTAACTCCCCTCGTAGGTGACACTCTCAACCACACCTGTGCACCTACTCTAAACTCCAAAGGTCGACGCCTCTTATCGGCGTAGGACTTCTGACGACTCTGAGCTGCTAACATCCTCTCCCGGACTAAGGCAATCCGGGCAATGTCGTCCTGTATCTGATCTGGTACTACTCCATCAGCCTTGCTAGGCTCATCCCAACATAGCGGTGTACGACATCTCCGGCCGTACAAAGCCTCATAAGGTGCCATCCCAATAGACGCATGCCAGCTGTTATTATATGAAAACTCTACTAGTGGGAGGTGATCTGGCCATACCTGTCCCCAATCTAGCACACATGCCCGTAACATGTCCTCCAGGGTCTGAATGGTCCTCTCTGACTGACCGTCTGTCTGTGGGTGGTAGGCAGTGGTAAAGTGAAGACTCGTACCCAGAGCGGTATGTACCTGCTGCCAGAACCTCGAGGTAAAACGTCCATCCCTGTCGGATACTATAGTCCTCGGTACTCCATGGAATCTCACAATATGTCTGGTGAACTCCTCTGCTAGACGACTTACCGGCCACGTCTCCTTAATCGGAATGAAACGTGCGGTCTTCGTCAGACGGTCCACTACCACCCAAATGGCATCAAAGCCTCTGCTGAGCCTCAATCCAGTGACGAAATCCATCGAAATGTCTTCCCACTTCCAGTGTGGTACTGGCAGTGGGTGTAGCTCTCCTCCGGATCTACGGTGCTCAATCTTGACCTGCTGACAGGTCGCACACTGAGCTACGTAACGGGCCACATCAGGCTTCAAACCACCCCACCAGAAGGAACGTCTCAAGTCCCTATACATCTTACTCGCTCCTGGATGTACGGAGTAAGGGGTAGTATGAGCCTCACCTAGTATCCTCTGCCTCAACTCACGGTCTGATGGCACACAAACACGGTCCTGTCGTCTCATCACTCCATCGGCACCACTAGTGAACTGAGGTGCTTCATCTCGTGCCATCCGGTCTCGGATCCGGGTCAACATCGGACAGGCCTCCTGCTTCTGTCGGATCTCATCCAACAGGTCAGGGAGTAACTCTATGGTGGCTAACTGGTGAGCTGTATCCGGGAACTGGATCTCAATCTCTAACCAAGCCAAGTCTCTCTGCAGCTGTGGCTGTACTGTCAACCGGGCTATCGCTTTCTCCTGAGGCGTCTTCCGACTCAGAGCGTCGGCAACTACATTCGCCTTTCCAGGGTGGTAAAGAATCTCAAGGTCAAAATCCTTGATCAACTCTAGCCACCGCCTCTGGCGGTTATTCAACTCCCGCTGAGTGAATATGTACTTCAGACTCTTATGGTCTGTGAAGATCTGACAGGTCGCTCCATAAAGATAGTGACGCCAGATCTTAAGAGCGTGCACTACTGCTGCTAACTCTAGGTCATGAGTGGGGTAGTTCTCTTCATACGTCTTCAGCTGTCGAGACGCATATGCTATAACCTTACCCCTCTGCATCAAGACACACCCCAAGCCCAGCTTGGATGCATCACTGTACACTACGAAGTCCTCTGTACCCTCAGGCTGTGCTAAGATCGGAGCAGACGTCAATCTCCTCTTCAGCTCGTCAAAACTCTGCTGACACGGCTCAGACCAAACGAACCGAGTAGTCTTCCTTAGGAGGGAAGTGAGTGGTCGGGCGATCAGGGAAAACCCTTCCACAAACCGACGGTAATACCCTGCCAATCCAAGGAAACTGCGAACCTCCTTCACATTCTTCGGAGGTTGCCAAGAAGACACTGACTCAATCTTCGCCGGGTCGACCTTAATCCCCTCGGCAGTCACTACATGGCCAAGGAATGCCACCTCTGACATCCAGAACTCACACTTGGATAGTTTAGCATATAGCTGACTATCCTGTAGAATCTGCAGCACTGTCCTCAAGTGTCCGGCATGCTCCTCTCGACTTCTAGAGTAAACTAGAATGTCGTCGATGAAGACCACTACAAACTGGTCTAGGAAGTCGATGAAAATTCCATTCATCAACTCCATAAATACTGCTGGTGCATTAGTGAGCCCGAATGGCATCACTACAAACTCATAATGACCATACCTAGTCCGGAATGCCGTCTTAGGTATGTCCTGGTCTCTCACCCTCAGCTGGTGATAACCCGATCTCAAATCTATCCTCGAGAACACTGATGCTCCGTGCAGCTGGTCCAACAGATCATCTATGCGAGGCAATGGATACTTATTCTTGATGGTGACCTTGTTCAACTCTCTGTAGTCGATACACAGTCTCATCGATCCATCCTTCTTCCTCACAAACAGCACTGGTGCGCCCCAGGGAGAAACACTAGGGCGTATGAAGCCCTTCTCTGCTAACTCCTCTAACTGCTTCTTCAGCTCAAGCAGCTCTATCGGTGCCATGCGGTACGGGGCCTTCGAGATCGGTCTCGTGCCCGGCTCTAACTCGATGCTAAAATCCACACTCCTCTGTGGGGGTAGCCCTGGTAAGTCGTCCCTGAAGACCTCTGCAAACTCACATGCGACTGGTATCTCCTCTACTGTCAGGCTCTTGCGCTCCTTCATGGCATAACACCAGAAGGCCTCGCAACCCTGTGCTATCAATCTGGCTGCCCTCACTGCACTGATGACTGTGCCGGACTTTCCGAGATCCCAACCTCGGAATATAACTCTGTGGCCCTCCTCCGTGGCAACAGTCACAGTCCTCCTACCAATATCCAGGACGGCTCCATGTCTAGTCATCCAATCAATCCCTAGTATCACGTCCTCATGTGCTAGGGGCATGACTAGAAAATCTACTAACCAAATCCGGCCTCCCAGGTGAATAGGGCAATCAAAAATCTCTCGAGATCCCCTAACCTTACCCCCATCTGGTAACCCAACCACGAAAGGTACACCCTCTACTGTAGCTAAGGACAACCTATCTACACATGCATCTGATATAAAGGAGTGTGTGGCACCCGTATCAAATAAAACACGCACAGGTAAGTCATGGATCCAAATGGTACCTGTGGTCGGAGGTGCTGCAGGCTGCTCAGTGCTCCTCAGCTCAAATACTCTCGATGGTCCTCCTCTAGTGTCAGTGGTACTGCCACGTCCTCTGCCACGACCTGACTCCGGTGCAGCACTGTATGAAGTAGGATGTCCTGGAGCCCGGTACTGCTGCTGCTGCTGGCTCGGAGCTCGGTACTGAGGGGGTCTCTGCACACTCTTCTCAGCACCTGCAGGCGAAGATCCCTGCTGAGAAGAAGCCTTGCCCTGACGGCAGAAGGTAGCCCTGTGTCCCGGCTTCCCACAAGTAAAGCAAGTGACCAGTGGTTTCGGGCAGTCTGGCTTAATGTGATCACGGCCACCACAGTTAAAGCACTGTCGATCTCCACTGGGTGTCCGGACTGTAGAGTGATAGCTGGACCTCCCCTGAGTCTGTCCTCTACTATGGCCTGCTACTGCCCCACTGCTACCAGCATGTCCTGTCCTCTGCCGCTTATCCGGCCCACCAGACTGTGCTGCTTTCCTAGAAGCTGGCCTATCTCTCTCATAAGCAGAAGCCCTATCCTGATAATCAGACAAGGTCTCACAGCGGAATCCAGCCAGGTAGGATCGGGTACTCTCTCTCAACCTCCTGGAGAAAAGATAAACATGCTGCTCTTCTGGAGGTGCAGATGGTCCAAGCAAAGTCAACTCCTTCTGAAACTTCTTAATGGCTGCAGCAATCGGGATATCCTCGAATCCCGCCTCAATGAAATCCTGGAATCTCTCCCTCCTCAGCGAAACTGGGCAGTACCTGTCTCTGACAATGGTCTTCATCTGCTCCCAGCTGGTGACTCGGCTGCGAATGGTACGCCACCATGAATGAGCATCATCTGTGAAGCAGGTCTGTATCAAATCCACCTGTCGGTCCACGGGGCAACGTATGGCCTCCAAAGCAGTCTCAATCTTCCCTATCCAGTGCTCCACCTCTAGCCCTATCTCTCCGCTGAATGAGGGGACCTTCTGAGAGTTGAAAGCCTTCAACCACTCATCCGGTCTCGGTGCTCTGGCTCCAGTAGGTGCTCTATCAACAGCAGCCCTCCTCTCAGATACAGCCGGCACCTGAGACACTCCCTGTGTCACCTGAGCTGACCTAGCCGGCTCCACTGATGGTACCTGAGTAAGCCTCTCCACTCTGGCAGCTTCTTCCCTGCGCTCAACATAGGCTCTGAACTCTCTATACTCCGATGCTCCAATAGAGACACGTCCCGACTCAGTAGAACGAGTTCCCTGTGCTCCTGACCTAGCGGCGGGCACAGGCCTGACCTCGGGGCCTACACTCTCAGCTACTTCCTCTACAGCAACCTCTGGTACGTCTGCTGCAGGTGTGTCATCTCGAGGGACTCGTCCTCGACCTCTCCCTAGTGGAGGTCTACCCACACGACCACGCCCTCTGCCAGTAGGGGTGCTATCAGCTCTATCCTGCCTGACTGGGGGAAGGGGGGGACGACCCCTACCTCGGCCAGTCACTTGTGCAGCCCTAGTACGTGCCATCTGCACGAACAGTAATCACTATAGTTATAACTAGCTAATCTATCATAGCATTACAAATCCGTAAATATTCTAAGATTACCGAGATCCGCAGAGGTAGTGGTGGTCGTCCGTACTTTCTATCCCAACCCGACTCGGTATGCCTTTAAAACCAAAATTTTTCGTTGGAAAACTCAGATCCCTTTCGGGTTCTGTTTATTTACTTATACGACCTTTTTAGAAGATGCAAGTGCCATTGTTGCCAACCTAGAGCTCTGATACCATGTTGTAACACCCCAAATTTTACAACTTAGGGAGTTACTGGTTAGGACCGCACAGTGGGTCCCGACCTTAGTTTGACAACAATTTAACATGATCTTACAACAAGGCACCGATAAGGAAAAGTTAAAAATCATAAAATAGTTTTTATCAATGCATGAATGTGACCAGATCAACTACAGCCGGAAAAGCAATATCTCAAGGTACGGAAGGAAACAATGTTCAACAGAAACCCACAAATGCAAAAACTGCAAAAATCCTAAAGTACGACACCCCGGCTGACCACTACCACCTGGATCACTCGGCATCTGCTCTAACCTGTGTCACATCTAAACAATATATCAACCGTTAGCTAACTAACCAAATATAAGCAAATGACAACAGCACAAACACAAACAGAACAAAAAAAATAAACAAACAACATGCGGGCACTCAACGAATTATTATCTGTTCTTTAAGTGATTCACATTATTCAATTTAAGTTGTGGCACGAGAACTATTTTTAGTTCTCGCCTCCGTTCCTTATCCAACTGGTGTAGGTATAGCTGACTTCCTTTGGTAGCGTCACTACAAACCATGTGTGGACTAGTCCCGAAAGAAACCCCCAGCGCCCGGCGAGCTACTGAGCGGAATGCCACCGCCCGTTACTCTTAGGCCAAAATACAGGTCGGTATTTATATATCACAACCTATCTCTCTAACATGTCAATCACACACCACCATCATCATTGTACTCATATTTAGCAGTCAGCTAAGTAAGCCCAAAGGACTTACCTGTTATAATGCTCGACTCCTTAGTAATCACTTGCTCTGTAACTGTACTCACTCAGTTGCCTGTTAAAGGCGATAAGTGTATTAGCACACTTTTACGTAGATAGAAGTCTAAGACTTCTGAGATTAAATAATTATGAAGACGTATTAGCTACATTGTTAGTTGTAGGGTAAAATGACCATTTTACCCTTCATTCCGATTTTCTCGAAGACCCTAAAAATTCATGTCTAAACTCCTATTTGGAGTTCTAAAATATATCCTAACTCTTAGAATTTTATTAGGTGCGAAACGGACATTTTGCTTATGTTTAAATTTTCCGGAAGAACCGAAAAAGGTCTAACTTCGGCTCTAAATATAAAATTCTTAATGGCTTATAAAATTCCCGAATTTATTATCTAGATAATCTATGAGGTTCGATCTAGCCTTAGAAGAAAGAATTTCCCTAAACTGTTCAGCCGATATTTTTATAATAATTCCCAAAGTCGGTTCCTCACTCTACTTCTTATACTTAGCCAATTTTCCTAAGTTCAAAAAAAAACTGCTCAACTACCTAACTTCGGGAGCTCGTAACTTTCAATCCGACCGTTCACTTCTCACCAAATTTTAATATGATAAACTACATATATCCATCTATAACATATCCAAAATTCAACGGTGGATCTTTATCCAAACATTTTATAATTATTCGACAAGGTGGGCTGTTCGAAACCTAAAAGCTGAAGGAATAAAAATTAATTTACAGCAGCCATTTCCACTCATTTCTGCATAAACTCAGCAGCTAAATTACGTTATTCATGCTAGACTTAACAACAGCAGTCCACAACACATGGGTGACTACGAAAACGAAGAGGGACGGAGTAAGCTTACGAAATCTGCAGTCCGGCGTTAAGGGTTAGCGTTTCCGGCGGCGATGGATCCGGCTGCGCAAGAAGACGATTATTGATCCCGGAATCGCAACAGCAGCGGAAGGAAACGGATGGACAGAGGAAGGAGACCTACCGGAACTGCGGTCCAGCGGCTGAGTCCGGCGCACTGGCGTCCGGCGGCTGCAGCGATCGGCGTGCCTCGGTCTGGATGCAAATTGACGTGTGGAGCGTCCGGGTCTGGCTGCGCAAGGCTCAGCGGTTACTCTGCTGAAACGAACCAGAAGCGGACGCGAGGGAGACGAGAGAAGGGAGAGTCGGGATCTTACCGGTCGGCTGGGGCGTGCAGGACTGGGCGCCTTGGTGGTCGCAGCGGCGGCGGTCCAGCGGCGGCTCGTGTGCGGCGTCTCCGGTTGCAAGCAACGGTGGTGCGGTTTCTCCTTCTCAGCGGCAAGGCGCAGCGGCGTTGCGGAGTTTCGTTCGATTGAGCGATAGGTTTACGCAGGATTAGGATTAGGTTTTATTTATTTAGGTTAATTAATTAGGTTAAAATTATCTTAATTAATTTAGGGTTAGGATTAAATTAGAAGATGGCTGATGGGTTGAATAATTGGGCCTCGTATTGGGCCACATCCGACTTGCCTTCTCATATTAGAACGGAATTTCGAAGCCTGCTACTTATGTGCGGGAATTTATATAATACGGAATTAAATTCCGTATTATTTATTTTATTATTATTTTTATTTTAAGTTGCGTAATTAAATTTTTGGTTATACGGTTTCATCATTTTATGTGACTTAAAGTCACATACAATGATAACATTTAAACTCGTTTTATTTTATTATTTACGATTGTCGCATCGGAATTTGGTTAATTGTAGTTTACCGAAACTTTAAAATTTCGGTTATTACAATTAGTTCCAAGGACACTTCATCCCTCCAAAAATGACTTAGCTCTATCCATTCAGAGGGCATATACTACAACTAGAAAACCAATTAATTAAATCATGTGTCAAAAGCCACATTACCCGTTGCAACAAATATGCACATAGTTGGAAGGTTTGTTGACGCATTGACGACTCTTCGCAAACTAGTAGAGCAAGATGATGTCATGGTCCTAAAATCTACCCGCAAGGATAAGGGGGTCGGTTGTAGTATATCGAATATCAAATTAATAAGGATTACGTCTTATTGTATAGACACTGATAGTTAATTATTTAAGTAAAAGAGGGAAGAGGAAAAACAATGTCTTTTGGCAAAACAATGTCTTTTGGCAAAACAAAAATAACAAGCCAAAACAATATTTGTAGGAAAATATGTGGATGGAAGGTGATCTAAGGAAACATGAATTCCTACCATAATAAATTAAAGTATTATTACATGTATGAGATCCCTGAACATTGATGTGTGAACATTACAGGTAACTATCTAATGTAGCATTTGGCATAGACAAACAAATATCGTGTCTTCCAACTTGATTAGCCCCTAATTCAGCGGTTGGTCAAGTATATAAGAAAAATCTTTAAGAACTTTGAAATCCGGAAAAGACCAAGAAAGACCTTCACTTTTGGTCCATTAGTAAGATACAATCCCTTAAATCAAGTGTTTTTTAATAAATCCAATAAAAGAACCTCACTTGTGGCGATAAGATCTTTTATCTAAACAAATTATAAACGTCATTTCTTTCGAAAGTAAATAAAAGGTGAAAACGAAGTACTTAAAAAAAAAACAATATTAGAATCTCAATTCACAAATATATATATGCAATAATAAATCAAATTATTATAGGGATCATCCAATCCTTAGATCAAGAGGGAGATTAACTAGACAATATCAAATATAAAGCAAAGTCAATATATAAAATCAAAAAGGACATAAACTCACAAGTGTACAACAAACGAGACAAACCTTCTATTCTAAAGCTACTTGATGGTTACGAGACTCGGGGCAAGAGAGTAAGAAAGCAAGAACAAGATGTGCAAAATGTATAACTCTAAGATTGGTATATGTTTATATAGGGGAAAATCTCGGAGTCTAGGGTTACACAAAATATATCTTTTCCACAAATAAGATCGAAAAATATGATTTACATCATCTGTGTAGCCGAGACGAGGTGAGACGGGGTAGAGACGACATAAAGAGGGGTTGGGAAGCTGTCTTACACCGTTTGGTCAAGCCGTTTCGCATCGTGTGGGCTTGGACTAACTTTGGGCTTGAAGACGTCCATCTACAGTGATGTTTGAAGGTCTAAACGGCTTGAGACGACATAGGAAACCGTCTCACAAGTCGTTTGGCTTGCGTTGTGGCCTTTATCTTGGATCTTGTCATAAGGGTGTCTTAAGGGGACTTCATGTTGCAGTTCCTCAATCATGTAAGGTATTCTCTTCAGCTTTGATTTCAGGGAGGATGTACCTTTGACACGTACAATTGATGCCGAAAATAACTGAAACACAAAAAGGCCAAGGTAGATAACAAAATATGAAAAGTGAATGATTTCTACATAAATAGTGATGTAGGAGAGAACAATAGATGTATGAAATGAATGATTCTAAAGCTTATATGATGTTACATTTGGCACTCATCAAAATATATCATACTTAAACCTTGCTCGTCCTCGAGTAAGATTATGTCATATGCATACTATGTGTAAGAACAGATGAGCGCCTCAACTAAGAGGAAAACAAACAACTCAAATCATGCCATCATTTCATCAATCATTATAAGAGGATAAATAAAGACTCATAACTATCCAAACTGCTCAAGGGTAATGTGTTTGCTCTCAATCTCATAGGATGTATGTAGACATATATTAATAATAACTCAAACTCAATAGTCATGAATAGATCTTACCATAAGTTTGTCAAGACGTCTCAAGGTCCACCACCTATCAAATGAAACTAAGATGCAAGATAAATATCATGAGGTCTTTTATAAGGGTGTAACGGGGATATGAGACATGGAAAAATGATGTTGGTAGGCCAAAAAGTAGGTAAAATGACAAATAATATCGGGGCACTAAATCTTTATAACTCGAAACACCTTCAATACATCACCACTTCACACTTTTCTTCAAAATTAATTTGTACTTCTTCATGAACATAACACTTTGAGCTTTGTAGCACTTGATATCTCTTTCAGGTATAAGCTTTTCTTCACTTTTGAACCAATCATTATTTATTTGTTACAGCATACTTGACGGGAACTTTCCGTCATCTCCACCAAGCATGAAAATATCTTTTAATAAGGATAATATGCATTCAAACTCAAGCATTTTACTTCTTTAATTTACTTTCACTCTTCATGGGTACACCTCATACTTAATTTCTTCATTCTCTTCTTCTATCACAACCCTAGATAAGGTCAAATGAGGCTATACACGGATATGAGTGTAACACCCCAAATTTTGGGAACTCGAAGCGTGACGGGTTAGGACCTCACAATGGGTCCTGACCCTCAGAGTAGCAACGACACAACGGATCTTACAACAAGGCACAAACAAATGAAAATCAAAACTCAATATAAAACCAAAGGTTTAAACAAAGGAAAGCTTAAAAGACTCACAACCGAGTTCAAAACAAAAGGGAAAGCAACAACATAAACATAAACCCAATCTCGTCCTATAATGTACGGGAACCCCGACTGACCACACCATCCGGATCACTCAACAGCCTCCTGAACCTGTTGAACATCTACAACATCGGTATAAACCGTTAGCTAACATTCTAGATATCAGAAAGAACGTAAAGGCACAAACACACATAAGGTAATATAAACATATAGCATGATCGCACTCAATCGGTTATTATCTTTCATTAAGTTATCCATTACTAATTCAACTTCTTTTGTCACACGAGAATCTCCCGAAACTCGCCTCCGCTTCCGTCTACCAACAAGAATAGATATGTATTATCCGTTACTTGCGGGCTTGAGTTGCAAGAGCACATTCTAGTCTTTTGTAGAACTAGACAAGTGGTCACCGCTCGATTATCATACACTTTGGCCAATTAAGGTATAAAAGGTTATTCTTATTCCGGTTATCCGTTATAACAATAATAACAACATAAAAAAGCCAATACACTCAAACCAATATATGAAAAGAAGTTAAGTAAGTCCAAGAGACTTACCTCACTTGAAGGTAAACTCAAAGCTCAACAACAACTCAGAGAACAACTCAGTTTTCCTCAGAAAAGGAGCAAGGAAAGCCTGTTCATACAAGGCATCAAGAATCAGAACTGAAGCAATTGCTAGAAGTCTATAACTTCTAGTCTCAATGGTCTCTAAGAGATCTCCACAAGCTAAGGGATCAACCTTAGTCTTACAGAACACTTAGAGGGCAAAGAACATCCATAAGAATCAAGGAAAGGAACGATGAAAGAAAGGAAGGAAGCAACTCAATAGTACGAGAGTTACTGTAGAAGAAACCGCAGGGGCGGCGGAGCAAGGCGCAGGGGCGGCTTACCGCGGGGCGGGTATGTGCAGCCACGGGGGCGATGCACTAGCAGAAGACGCTGTCGGGGTTTCTTCTCGACAAAAACTCTCAACAAGGGATCCAAAGCTCGAACCTTTGATCCAACCACGTCAAGACTCAACCAAAAGAGTCTGAGAACAACAACATATAAAAAACAGAGCGATCTACAAGAATCAAGACTCAAACTTGATTCTTGGAGAAGAAGAAAAGGAAGAATGAAAGAAGAAAATGAAACGTAAGGAAGAACATGCAACAACTCCATGAACGTGAGGAAGAACTCAGAGATGGAAACTTACACGTTCAACAAGGGAAGAAGGAAATGCGGCTGCATCTCTCAAAGGTGAAGAAACGTATGCAAGAAACACGAAAAAGAGGGGAAAGAAGGGGATTTATAGAAGAGGAAGAAAAGATATAAGGAAGGACGTTCAAGGGTTTAGAAGATCCAAGAAAGTCGTCCAAAGATAAGAAATCAGATCTTCTAAGATAGGAAATAAGATAGAACCAAAAAGGAAAAAAGATCTTCGCAATCTGAGGCAAATCCGTAGGGGCGACCTTCTTCTCCATGGGGTGGTGAAGGCAAACACTGGGATCTTACAATGAGACAATTTTGAGGGGGAACCAAAGAAGGGAAAATAAAGACAAGAAGTGGCTAATAGAAGGGAGACACATATAAGGGTGGAAAAGATCACATAAGCTTATCAAAGAGGGCCTCGATCATATAAATATCAAGCAAATCAAATCAACATGTAGTTTTGAAAGAGAGTCAATCACAAGTTTTAGAAGAGACTAAACATGTTGGAGATCACACAATAATAAGAAAGAAAGAACATATGAAAATTCATGTCCATAGGCTAGCTAGAGCGCTCACAAGGGTTATGTTTGGAGAAGTTAATTATCAATAATCATCCAAAAACTCATGTGTATAAAGTCGAGTGTAATAGCATAACATATTCCAATTTCTAGAAGTAAGAATGATGAGAACTGACTCAATATACGTTAAATGCAATATATTTGTGATTTTTGTGTTTATGAATGGATGCGAAAAGGGAAAGCCTCATGAAAAAGGGAAAAAGACAAAAGTAAATGTGTGACAAGGAAAGAGAAGCATGATACACATATGTGAGTATAACACCAATATTTAAACTACACATCGTCCTTGATGTGAAAAAGAAGTTAAGAGAATGGAATACTCACAAAGCGATGCAATGCATATGGTGGTGAGAAATAAGGGTGGTAGAATGATGGAATGTTGTGGAAGCCTTTGAAGTCCACTACTTGTAACCTTTGAATCTTCGAATATACATATATAAAGCATAAACATTAGCCATCAACCTAGAAAAAGGGGGAAAATAAAAACAAAAAGAAAAAAGGGAAAGAAAGTTCAAGCTCATGGGTTGTCTCCCATTTAGCACTTATTTTTGGTCATTAGCTTGACCCATGCGGCTTATTTTGGTGAAAAACCTTCTCCACCACAGATGGAGTTGTATGTGAGGTGGACATCCTTAAAGTGGGGGAAGTTAGTTAGGACAAAGAGAAGTCTCTTGTATAGTTGAGGCGGGTGGATCAAACTTCTTTTGTAGGTGGGGAGAGAGGTATCTTGTTGTTAATGGATGAAGTGGAGGAGGAAGAGCTTCTTTTGTTGTTGTATGTGGAGTGGGAAGGAGGAGAAAAAGACGTATTAAAGCTGCTTGATTTGAGTGGAGAGTGTGTAACTTCGACTTTCGGCGTCTACAAAGGTGAGACGGGCAAGGATATGGGGTGAGACAGCTTGTGATGTCATCTCAATGCCGTATTGTATTGTACTTTCGGAAACATTGTCAGCCACGTCTTGTGAGACGGCTTGGGATGCCGCTTCACGCCATCTTGATGTCGTCTCGAAGCCGCTTGAATTAAAGTATTGATTACGACTTTTTGAATTAATTTTTGGACATTGCTCGGGCACATCCCAAACGACTTGTGAGACGACTTCAAGACGGATTGGGATGTCATCTCACTGGCCATCTCGATGCCATCTTGACCACGTCTTTGGCTACAACTTTTTGCACTAAATTCAGCTGAATTATTTATAATTCAGCCTAAATTTAACTTTTTCAAGTACAAACTCTAGAGCATCCAACTTCTCAATGACATCATTCAAGACAATTTCTACATGTTCCAAGTGGTTAATAAGCTCATGGCGGGCGTCTTCCATGACAACACCTTGCTATTCCAAGAATTCATGGCTATCATTGAGCTCTCCGAGGTTCTTCTCCAATGTGGTATTGTTCTTTACAAGGTCATTCACAGTCTCCCGTAGTTCATGAGTTGTCTCTTTCATGGCTGTTTAGTTTCTCAACACCTCCTTAATCATTAACTCTATGGAAGTTACTAGCGGTTCCTTGTATTTCCGCGTCATGTGGGATCTTTTTTCATGTTATCATGCAAGACAAAAATATCTGAAAAGGGGTTTTTCTCAATGATCATACACTCATCATCGTCAATATTGTTAGTGATAGCACATATATCATCATCAATGAGGGAACATTTAGGGAGATTAGGAAGTGTACTTCATTGTTTCTTCGTCAAATTGGAAGATGATGAATCCCTCACGAACATCAATGAGAGCTCTTGCCGTGGCAAGGAATGGACGGCCAACGATCACAAGGGCGTTAGTACCCGCTTCAACATCAACAACCATAAAATCTACAAGCATCCCGTGTTTTTCAATCCTTATAACAATGTTCTCAAGCATGTTTGTTGTCTTATGGCAAACTTGTTGGCCAATGTCAAGGTGAATTTCACCGGTAAAACTTCTCCTAGCTCTAAATCGTTACACAAGTTGAGTGAAAATACTCACACTAGAACCTAAATCACATAAACAAGTGTGCTTTCTTCCACCGAAGGTCAAGGGGATGCAAACGCTTCCAAAATCTCCATTTTTGGGTGACATCTTTATTCTTAGCATAGCGCAACACTCCTTGGTGACTTGAATAGAGCCTTCATAGTTGCAAAGCTTCTTGTTTGATAGCAACTCCTTCGTAAATTTTGAATATTTCGGCATTTGTTTCGATGCCTTAACAAGTTAAATCTCCAAGTATGCTTGTTCATCCTCTCCAAAAAATTTTTAATATCCTCGTCCATCTTCTTCTTGTTATAAACTTGAGAAAAAGGAAGGAGGGTCTATATAGATTAAGAGGTGTAGTGATGATTATCTCCTTTGGAGTGGCTTCTTCTTCAATGTTCATCTTTGTAGTCTTTTCAGCTACTACGAGTTCCGCGATCTCTTTTCCGCTCCTCAGTGTAATGATGCAAACTTCTCTTGGATTGATTTCCGTGGTTGTAAGGAGTTTTTCATGTGCCTTCTCCATTTGTTGGTTGAGTTGAAGAACTTGATTTTCCAACATCTTATAGCATTTGCCAATCACATCCACAATGGTCTCCAACCTGCTGAATTTTTCCTCGAAACTCATGATTGAATTCCTAATATCTCCAATGGATCCGCAAAGCGCTTGTTGTCCTTGAGAGAGCTTCTCTAGGATTTTGTTAGTAGCTGATGGTGCCAGAGCTTGTGCTTGTTTAGGGGTGAGATCTTTGGGAGAAAATTTTCTTCCTTGGAATTGTAGAAAATTCATTTGTGGGAAGGAAGGTCTCGTGTAGGGATACAACTTTTGATATTTCCTTTGATTTTCTAGATAATTAACTTGTTTCATGGCCAAAGGCCGAACAATTCTCTATCTCATGACACGTGTGTTGCAAAATTGACAGTTTATATTAGTATCTAAGTTAGCGAGTGTGGAAGTGTGATTACCATCAACAAGTTTTATCAAGACTTGCACCTTCTCAACAAGCTTGTCAATTTTTGTCATCATCTTTGATTTTGTAGACACCTCGTGTCTTGTTTCGCTTCTTGGCATACTTTCCTGTGTGTTCAACAACATTCAAAATGTAGTCCTAGGCTTCATCCTCGTCCAGTCCTGCAAATCCATGGGAGTTAGCGGTGTCAACTAAATTTTTAGTAGTGGCATTTAAACCACTATAAAAATATTCAAGAAATGCTCCCTTCTCAAATCCACGGCTAGGGCATGAATGCAGTAGCTCATTAGATCTCTCCCATGCAATATGTATATCCTCTTCATCTTCCATGTCGAAGTGGAAAATCTTCTCCATGATCTCAACAGTCTTGTGAGAAGTAAAATATTTGATCAAGAAAGTTGTTGTTAATACCCCCTAGTGGAAAAGGTGTCAAAAGGGTGATATGCATCCAATTGGAAGTCTTTCCCATCAAAGAAAAAAAATAAATGCTCGCATTCTCAAAGCATCAAGATTCAAGAGTAATTTTCTCATATTTTAAAGTGTTCATAATGTTTTCAAAATTTCACAAATGTTGATGCGGATTCTCGTTCAACAATCTTGAGAATTGGTCACTCTAAATGAGCTTTATCACGTCGACCGCAAAAGGAATAATGTTGGCGGACTATTTAGCTAGTATTGCATATAACTTTCCTATAAGACCGAACTAGTGTATTATCCGCGCCCTGCACGGGATATGACTTAATACCTATTATAGATATATAAGTATAAAATTATTTTATTAGAGTTTAATATAATTTATGCACTATAAATTTAACAAAATTTTTTAATACACACAATGTGATAAAATCAACGTAAAAAACTTATAATACACTCTTTGAATAAAATTGACAAAAGGTAAAAATTTTTTAATTACCAATTTATATCATAAATTAAAAAATATACATTTAAATTACATAATGAAAAGATTTAAGAAAGTTTGTGGGTTGAGGAGAAATATGAGTCAAAATTTTAGTAATTCTTTTTGAATTTTAACAATCTTATTGAAATTACTGAATTTAAAAATTTAAGATTTAAGATAAGATAAGTTTTGAGATTTAAGAAACTTAATTAAAAATTTTTGGGAGAATTTGACATACTAGGCTTTTTTTAGTTTTTGTTTAAGAAAATGTACCCCAAATTTTTTACCACTTTCATTTAATAGTAGGTAAAAATTATTAACCCTTCTATTAGAAAGTAAGAATAAATGATGTTTGTTATTTGTTATATAAGTATAATTTTTAATTTTTAATTACTGAATTTGTTTTCTTTTATTATTTTTCTTGCCTTTTTTATTTTCTTTTTTATTTTCTGGACTGAATTTCTCATACCGGAAATTCTCATACCAGAAATTATCATACGAAAAGTTCATACCAGAAATTTCATACCAGAATTTTTTTCATACCAGAATTTTTTTCATACTAGAATTTTTTCATACCAGAATTTTTCATACCAGAAATTTCATACGAAAAGTTCATACCAGAAATTTCATTCCAGAAATTTCTGAATTAAAACTAGCGGCACAATCAACACTTGATCCTTGTGCTTTCTGTCCGCTATTTATTTTTGTTTACATAATACTTTTATTTTGAGACAATTTTAACATATAATTCTCCACTCAAATAATGCTCAACTCCTCCACGTCTTGTCAATTTGTCATTGTCAACTGGGAAAAAGAACAAGTCTTTTGGAAACCAAAAGAGACGGTGATGGACCCATTTTTGCAAACCGTCATCATATACGCAAATTACAATAAAATTTTTTTTGCAAAATTACAACGAGCCCCCTAAAATTTGCAAAATTAAATATTAGACAATTAAAAATTCATTCCGGTATGTAAATTTCGGTATGTAAATGTCCGGTATGTGAAATTCTGGTATGTGAAATTCCGGTATGTGAAAATTTGGTATGTGATAATTCCGGTATGTGAAAATCCGGTATGTGAAAATCCGGTATGTGAAATTCCGGTATGTGAAAATTATGGTATGTGAAAATTCCGGTATGTGAAAATCCAGTATGTGATAATTCCGGCATGTGATAATTCCGGTATGTAAAATTCCAGTCCGGTATGTGAAAATTCCGGTATGTGAAATTCCGGTATGTGGAAATTCCGGTATGTGATAATTCCGGTATTTGATAATTCCGGTGTGTGAAAAAATTCTTCATTCTAGAAAATAAATAAAAAATAAAGAAAATAAAAAAGACAAAAAAAATTAATAAAAGAAAATAAAAAAACAAATTCAGTTTTTAAAAAGTATTTGGAAGAAAGAAGAAAACAAGAGGATGGAGAAGGTTTGAGGGTAAAAAAAAATAAGAGGGGTATATTTACTTAATTGAAAAACAAAAAAGCCTACTTACTATCACTATTTCTCTAAATAGCCTACTAACCAAATTTGCCCAAATTTTTTTGAGATGTTATTAATCGCTAAAATGACACGTGGCATTAGAGTTCTCATAGTGAGACACGTGAATTTAGATGCTACTCTTATAATATAAGAAAGAAAGATAGATAGATATATAAGATAAAATAAAATAATTAAAAATTTACTAATTTAAACACTTAAATTAAAAATCTGATTATTAGAACAAATTTGTAGATACTTTCATTAAAAAAAATCAAGTACAAAATTAAAAATCTCATATTTTAACAAAATTTATTTAAATAATTTGGTAGACTATTTTAACAAAAAATATTTAAAATTTTTCATTTTTTATTTAATTTATATTCTTGAATAGATATTTTTGGATATTTTACCAATTTTTTTAACAAAAGTACGTTTTTTTTTATTTTTTTAAATTTATATTATTGAAAATATTTTAGTGGATTAAAAAAAGATTTGGGCTGAAAAAAATAATCAATTTTAAAATTTTTAATTTATATTACTAAAAAGATATTGTTGAATATTTTAATAATGTTTAAATGTATTTATTATGACTTAGTAATAATTTAATTAATAAACGTAATTAATAACTTTTTACAATATTTATTTGGGCTTCAAGAATTCTGACGCTGACATGTGGCAAAAAGTCCTCTGCTTTAATAGATATAAGATAAGATGTATTACTTGACCCTTTCGATGCTATATTTGACATTATTTTGTCTGATGTAAGGGGTCAGACTATTCCGAGCGATTACTATAACCATTTTTTTCAATAATAAACCGCAACTAAATTCGCGAAGGGTACGATACCTTTATCTGATAAAAATAAAATAATTATTTCATACCTGAAAATTCGTGATTTTCAGTATTATTCCATGAAGAGTTGTTTAGGTAAGGCCTCTTTCTTCCGGTAAGGCCGTAAGGTAGGCTAAGAAGATGACACGTGTCTTCTTCTTTTTTTTTTTCTTTTTCTTTCTTCCCAGAAACAAATGAAAATGATGGTGCAAAACTTATAAAGGGATAATGCATAGCTTATAAAAGAATAGTTCATAACGGTAAGACGTAAACCGTCAAGGTAGCCTAAGAAGGTGACATATGTCCAATTTTTTCCCCCTTATTTCTTTCAACAACGAATTAAAATGAAAATGCAAAACTTATAGAGGGATAGTGCATAACTTATAAAAGGATAGTTCATGAATTATAATAGAATAGTTCATAACATATAAACGATTAATTTATAGATAATTTGATATAATATATTAAAAAAATGAAGTATTGAAAGTAGTAGTTTATGAAATTTATAAGAGTAGTTCATTTGAGATATAATATTTGTTCATGAATAGATTATCGTGAAGTACTACTTCATGAATTACATGAGAATACTCAATGTAGTATATAAAATAGTAGTTCATTAATAGTATATCGTGATAATTCATATTCTAAGGGAATAATTTATAAATTATATGTGAATAGTTAATAGTTATAAAAAACTAATTCATGAATAATATAAAGTAATATTTCATGAATTATAAAAGAATAATTTAAAGTTTATAAGAGAATAGTGCAAAACTTATAATATGGTAGTTCATTATAGTTAAAAATATGCAGAATATATTTTATTAAAAAAAAAATTTTTGGAGACATGCCTACGTATTCAATTTTGCTCACCCACCAATCAAAAACAAGTATTCTTATGGGTGTGAGTTAACTTAAATTAAAATAAAGATAATAAAGTAATTAAAAATCACTTTAAAATGTGGATACTTGTTTTTAATTGGTGGGTGATATCACCCCCACAAATAGGGGGTGAGCAAAATTGGATCCCATGCCTACACCCTTAATTACATGAACCAAACTTTCTATAAACCTTCTATTAGCGAAGAAGCAAAGGACACCGTTTAAATTTCTAAAAGATTGCGGACAAAAGATGAAAAATTCAAATATATGAGCCAACACACTTTATTTCCTTTTTCATATATAATATTAAAAAAATAATATAAAAATAGGATGAAAAAAAGGCAGATTTGGGGAATAAAACACAAAAAGCCCAACTCAGACACAAAACATAACGTCACAGTGGCAGCCTGTAATAATCTATAATTTATTTATTTCCGATATAAACAATTAAACACTCTCTCTTTCTTTCCCTTTCTGTTCAAGAATGCCTTCCCTTCTTCTTGTCTCCATCTTCTGAGCCCTAAATTCTAATTTCAGTCAGACCTGCATCCACACAGATTCAAATTCTCTTCTTCTTCTTCACCAACATTGCAGTTTTATGATTACGATCGGAGCTTTTTGGTTGTTGTCGCGACACTTTCTCTCTCTTTCTGGCTTGTTGTTGGAAGTCGGAATCTGGTAATATGTGGTGAAATTCAGGTTGGATATTGAGATCTTGGGCCTTGAGTTTCATAGTCAGTTTGTACAAAAGAGAAGGAATTAGCCGAGAAATTAAAGGTGAGCTCCGGCGAATATGGCGTCCAACTTGCCAATGAACCCTCAGATGGAGCAGATCTACGGTGAAATCCGCGACATTTTTCGAGCTCTCGAGTACGCTTCTCTCTTTTCTTCCTTGCTCTTGCTGTTTTTTCGTTTTCCTTGGTTCTATTATGTGGAATAGTTTCCAACGAGTTTTATGCTGCTGTGCATATTAGCCTGCGCTTTTGGGGCTAGGTTTTTGTTGTTTTTATCTTCTACTTGTTTTGTTATTGATTAACTTGATTAGGGCTTTTGGATGCTATTGCGATTTGCCAAGTTAGTCTTCTATTATCAACCCGAACAGTTAAGACTAATCCCTTCAATTCGATTAGTTAGTAGGAAAAGTGTTCATGATCCCTCTGCTTTTTAAAAAGTGTCTCAGCTAATTTGTAAAACATACTTGGAAAGTTTAGTGCCTTGCTGTACATGGGGAAAGGATTACAGGTTCAGAGCTTCAAAGGCTAGGGTTAACTTATGGCAAACCGAATAGGTTGATGTTTTTAGATGTAAGGTGCATTTTCCACATTCTATTTAATTTAGTTACCCCATATTCATTCATATTGCCTACTGCTTTGGACCACCAGACCCTTGTGTGCCCTAGGTTAGAACACATACACGTCTGTTTGTCTACTGATGACACAGGTTGAATTTATCTGTAATTAGGTTATATATTCATGAACAGGAATGATGCTAAATAGCTATCTTAGTTTGGTGATATGACAGAGCCTTTACCTAACATGTTGATGCACCATGTGAGACTCCATTAGATGTACAATGTTGTATGGTGGTTGGTGGAGGAGTTTAGTTAAATTTATAACATTTAAGAAAGCTGTAGTTATGTGTGCTGAGTAATTAGGGAAACTTGGAAGTTTAGCATTTGGACAGTCCTAAGATTTTGTTCTCTCTTCACAGAGAAAGAGTTAATATGATTATTAGTAATTAATTTTTTTTGAAGGAATTCTAAATTCTAATTAGTAACTTTAACTAGACTGCTGGAGTGCTGGGAGTATTGTGCTGAGATTAGGGGAAACAGAGGAAATAGAAGGGGATTAAGCATATTGATCTGTTCAATCGTATGTGGAAAAAAATTCGGTAAAAATTTACTAGGAAAATTTTGGTGTACTGCTGTCTATGAATTGGAAATCATGAGTAAACACAGAAAGTCTCATTCTATTTTTTTTCTTCGGATTTCCTTGTGCAATTAGGTAGAAATAGCTCTAGAAAATGTGTAGTTCTAATGGGCATCAACATAGGAAGAACAAATCAAGGGGGGATCGAAAGCAGGCGACATGTTTTTCTTGAATAAGATGCAGTTTTTCTGTGTTTCATTTGTGACTTGCAAAATAAATTGTTTTCTCTGATTAAGGATGAAAAAGTTGGATAGTATGTATTCCAGGACCTCTGTTTTCTGTCCGGTAGTTTTACTGCTAGTGTAATTGTGGAATGTGCGTAAGCTACTTTTGTAACATATGAGGTAATTTTATTCACCCATAATGAGAGGTGGCAGGGCATAAATGCTGTGAATATTTTTAATATTTGTGAAAAAGGTATTGATATGATGAACACGGTCTCGAATATTTACATTCTTTATGTGCAGATTGATCATTAATCTTGAATCTTCCAGATAATTAGCTATTTTATTATCTATTTAAGTGAAAATTTGAAGCATTCTGAAATATATCAGAGATATCAGAAATAATTGAGGATTTCACGTGACATTGTTGATGATGGAAATTCCTAAATTAACTGGCTATGTTGACCTAAATTATGCTTGACTTCAAACTTTCTTTTTTGTGATTTTTTTTACAGGAATGGCTTTCAAAAGCTCAATAAGGTCAAAGATCCTAATAGACAAAGTAAGCAGCTCGAAGAGCTTACTGATAAGATGAAGGAATGTAAGAGGTATGCTAAATTCATTTCTTCTTCCATTTTCCATATTGAAAATGACACCTAGTTCGAACTGGTATGTTGAATGGTGATGGTGGATTCTTATGTTGAATTTTTTGCAGGCTAATCAAGGAGTTTGATCGAGAAATTAAGGATGAGGAATCCAAGAATCCACCTGAAGTTCACAAACAACTCAATGATGAGAAGCAGTCGATGGTCAGCTATGCAGCCTGTTTGTTTTATGTTTTCTTGGTTTATGAATATATTGTAGGGTATTTAGCACAAACATACATGTTATGATTTGATGTCCAACAATGTAGAACATTCCATTTTTTTAAACCTTAACTTCAGGATTTCCATCTTTTGGTGTATGCTATATATATAGGACTTTTGGACTGCACCTTAATGTTAAATTCAGAATGAGAACCTTGAATTTACTTTTCAGATATCTCAACTATGGGTACCCATATTACATGATGCCTTGCTTACTTGTCAAATAGATGTATTGGGAATGTTTTCTGGTTAATTGTTTTTAACTTGATTTGATAATTTATTTTTGCAGATTAAAGAGCTAAATTCTTACGTGGCTTTAAGGAAAACGTAAGTTCAACTTGTTATGATTTGATGTCTATAGTTTTCTGCTTCTTATTGACATATGAACCCATGTCGGTCTGTGATGCTCATGGGCTTTTGTTTTATGCTTCTTTTTATACTTCACAAGAACCTTAGATGTTCAAAATCTTCTTGTGACACTTGCCAAATTTAATAATGAAATAGGTCGTTGATGTATGTTTAGCACATTGAAGAGTTTGAAATCGACATGCTAGATAGAAAATTACTGCCTGCAAACTTCATAAAGATAAAATCTTAGCTTTTGCTTAGAAACTATTACAGCTTGCTTTTTTTCCATCCCTTTTTCACCTTTAGTTGGTGAAGCCTAATAATATTTTGGATACTTTTTGCAGATTTATGAGTAGCAATAAGAAGGTTGAACTATTTGAAGGCGCTGGTGTGAGTGAACCAGTTGGAGAAGAAGATAACGTGCAGTTGGCCTCAAGTAAGACATGTTATATTCCCCTAAGATCTTCGTCTCAGTAAGACATTTTCTTCAGTTCGCATCCTAGTGAAACGAAATTATGTTTGTAGAATATGATAAGTCAATAGACCTTTCCTGATCGTACATTGAAATTCTCATTGAAAAGAAAAGCAGAACGAGGAGGACCAATAAAAATTCATATTATCATTTTGATTGTTTTGTGGACCTATTTATTGTGTGAAAGCCCTTTTTCCAAAAATTTACAAAGTTAAATATTGTATATTGTACTAGGATCTGTATGTTTTGCATCCTTCTATATTGTAAACTCAAGAAAGTAGATAAGGAGGAAGTGAGAAAGGCTGTCATTAATGCAAGTTTATTGTATGTAGTGTACACCGGCATTCAGTGTTCACCTCAATATCTGATGGATTCCTTTTTGTTTGTAGCAATGTCAAATCAAGAACTTGTTAATGCTGGTAGAAAGACATTGGATGAGACCGATCAGGCAATTGAACGTTCCAAACAGGTAATGTTTTTTCCCCAAAAATTCACGTTCTATATTTCAGCTCTTATATATCTTGGCTCTACTTTTATATGGGTCAGCCCACCTGACTATTAGCATTACTTGTACAGGTTGTTGTACAAACAATTGAAGTGGGAACTCAGACCGCTACTACATTGAAGGGACAAGTATGCTACTTCGATAATTTATGCTTTTTGTTGTCTGCCTGTTCTGCTTGCTTTAATTATGGAAAATTTTCAAGTGAAAGACATGCATGCCATCTGATATCCTTTTTGCTTTTTAGACTGAACAAATGGGTCGTATTGTCAATGAGCTGGATACAATTCAGTTTTCGCTCAAGAAGGCCTCCCAGCTTGTGAAGGAAATTGGCAGACAGGTTGGTTATATTTTAACTATCCTCTAACTCTTATGACGCCTGGCTTGTCATGTCTCTACTCTTCACATAATTCTATATGGCTATTTCAGGTGGCTACTGACAAGTGTATCATGCTTTTCCTCTTTCTGATTGTTTGCGGAGTTATAGCCATAATTGTTGTAAAGGTAAAGGTTTTGGTTTCTCAATCTATTTGTGCTGTTTCTTATTGCTCGTTAAAAAAAATGTGTAGGCTTTAGAGTGATGTTTTTAGAGTGGTTCTGTTCATTCTCACATTCACCCAGTGATTTTGGGATCTGTTTTGAAAGTATTAGATGATATTGGTTTGGAAACTTCTCACAATCATTATTAAGGCCTTCTGTGCTTAAGAAATGTTTCCATCACTTCTGCTAATAATATTGAGCGTTGGTAGGGTGGCTAGTCATCATAGCTGCCCTTATTTTTCTTCTCCCTATACATATTCTGGTTCTACGGCTAGATATATCTTTCGAAAAGAGCAGATCTTTCTGTGCATTACCTATGAATTTGATGTGATGGAATTTCCTTATTAGACAAATTGGTGGAGGACTGACTTCTGTATAAATTCACTTTAAGCTATGACAGTTAAACTCTTCCATTCTAATGGCCATTTATGTGTAGATTGTGCATCCTAATAACAAAGACATCAGGGACATCCCAGGATTGGCACCTCCAGCTCCTACAACAAGAAGACTGCTGTATGTAAGGACTGCAAAGCATCTAAGCTAGACGTTACCATCACTAGTAACAAAACTTCTGCCACATATCACCCAGTACTGTTCTATCATCCCAGACCAAGGTATATAGAGGGGTTTCTTTCACGGAATCTGATGCTTTTTTTTCTTCTTTTTCTTATGTTTATTTTCCCCTTCATCTTGGGGCTTGTGATCGATTGTGTATGTCCTCTTTGTGGTTTGTCTTTTACATGATATGTGAGATTGCTCTATTCTTCATTCTTGTCCTATTTGCATTACTTTCCGTACTACTGCTGGCCTTGTAAACCATTATAAGATTGCAGCCACCGTGCACATTCCATTCTACTGTATATCTAGTCACAAGTTTGTTGGAAGGAAATGTTGAAACCGCAAGTGCTTATTTTTTTTTCAATTTGTCATATTCTCTTTCCATTCAAGAGACTTTGCAAAGAGTATCAAATGTTTGTAGCCAAATGGAAACCAGCAAGTAGTTTTCAAGGGATTGTGGATCCCCAAATCTTTCTTGTAGGATCCTAATGTTGTTTAGCCTGGCCCTGAGCAGTGAGCACATGAATGATATGATGTAGCTAAAGGCATGTTGTTTACTAGTGAGGTGCTTTACAGGTTTTGTTCGTGGTGACGCTGTAGCTTGTCTTGTAAATTGACATGTACTTTACGGCTGGTCCTGTGCGACATTGGTGAAGTAACACTGGAATCCTTACAAAGCCGAAAAACTATCTTGGGAAATTCGAGCAAGATAGCTTCTCTATAAGATGAGAACTGTTGTTTGTTTAGTGCAATTGATATGAGGGGGGCAACAAAAGAATGATGGACCAGATCAAATTTTGATAATGTTTTGGTGAATCAGTTGATATTTTGTTACAATTCGTATCCATGATTCAATAGAACAGTGAAAGAGATGGAACAGTAGAGGAGATGAGATAGAGAGGAAGTATTTAACAGATAATTATCATAAATCTTTTTCTTATTATTGCTGACTTTGCTTTCTCCTTTTATACAAAATATTATTCGGTTACAATTTGTGTCCAGAATTAGTCTATGCTTTGGGACGGCTGAGATTGATTAATGCTATCCTCAACACCCCTGCAAGCTGGAGTATGAGTACATAGCTTGGAAAGCAAAAAATTCTGCTGTTGAGAAGGTAAGACTTTAGTAAACACATCAGCAATCTGATCCTGTGTAGAGACGTGTTTGAGCTGAAGAAGACCTTCCATTACCTTGTCAGAAGTGGCAATATATCTCTATATGTTTAGTTCTTTCATGGCAAACTGGGTTATTACCGATCTGAATGGTAGAGTTGTTGTCACAAAACAAAGTCACTGAGAAGGAGAAAGACCCAGCTCTTGAAGTAGTCGAATTAGCCAGGTGAGAAAGAGAAAAAAAACCAAGCTCTTGTTGAAGTAGATGAATTAGCCGGGTAATATCTGTAGATGCTTGAGCCATAGCAGTATACTGCTTCAGCTGAGCTTCTAGAAGCTGTGCTTTGCTTTTTGGATCTCCAACTGAGGGAGAAGAACCCAATAAAACAACATACTTGCCTACTGATCGACGGGTATGTGGGCAAGCGGCCTAGTCAGAATCAGAGAAAGCAATAATGGAAGGAGAATCACAACTTGTAAGCAAAATGCTCAGGGCTATGCACAATTGTCCGGACCAAAAACTCCGTCCAGACCAGAAACCCGGTCCGGTCCCGGTATAAGACCGGGTCGAACCAGAATATTATTATTACTTTTTTTATAGATTTAATTTTTATATTTAAAAAAATCATATCTTTGTAGATATTTTTTTTAAAAAAATTTAGTTATATTTTTAGTTTTTGTAAAAATATATATGTTATATTATTTCGGTTTGGATTCACAATGCTATCACCAAGATTACCATGTATATATCTCAAGGTGTGGTGGAGAGCAGATAAATGTGTAGAGAAAGGATGTTGCATAAACTGACTGAGAGCTTGGACAACAAAGCATAAGTCTAGACGGGTATGAGTGAGAAAGTTGAGCTTCCCTACAAAAGATCTGAAAGAGCATTTTCAACAGTTTTTCTAAACTCTACTTTAAAATGGAGAATAAAAAGTAAAAATTTATCCTTTATATTTTTATCAAATCCAACATATCTTTAAAATTCTCCAAACATTCCATAATGGAGAAGGTATTGGGAAAGCTCTAAGTGGAAGCATCCGAAAGGGGAGTACCTTGTTAGTATTTTTAAAAACAACCGGGAATCGCAAAATCTTATAAATAACTGGATAGAAATGAAAATAGGATTGATTCCCGCAAAATCTTATAAATAACTGGATAGAAATGAAAATAGGAGTGATTCATCACAGTGTCACGAACTCATGATACCTCTGGATACCAGGATCATCCAGATGGTATCTACTCGAATTAGTTCGTGCTTGGAAAGGACAAATTGCGGAGGCATTTTGCGTATAAAGGACTTCTATAGCTCCTGAGATGCTAAGAGCAAGCTCAATGGTGATCTCGTGGGCATTCAAAAGTGTGGAAAAACTATTTAAAAATAGGAAAAACAGTTTGATTGAACATTTGAAGTTTACAAAAATGTGAAGTATGATCAAACCAAACTTGGACCAAAATGCCCCCGTTAAACTGTATATTCAGGTTTGGCTAGTCCGCCAAATATTCAGGTTCGGCTAGTCCGCCAAAATTTTAAAGGGTCCAATTTTAGGCCCAAAAACAGTTATTAAAAAAATTTGTTCCAACCGGAACTGCATATTCGGTCCTAGTTCGATCTAACAATAGATTTTCGGTCCGGTTTGATATTGGACCTATGAATAACCTTGGTAGAAACCAACGACCCAATCTTTGAGATCAATAATGGTGCTTTAGATACCTGAAACCCGATTGTTTTTGCAAACTGATTCAATGTGTTACGATAACATAAATCAGTTCAATGAGGGACAAACTGATAAGCAGCCGTATACAAATTGCAATTACTATTCACCCATCCATGACAAGATATCAACAGTACTTTCGATTAAGATTTGTTTCTCTAGGGCATAAAATGCAAATCTCCATGTGAAAGGGAATTTCTTAACACTAGTTTGTCCACTCGTACCATTGTTTGCTCTAAAATTCTATCAATATCCCTAGATAAGTTGCACTTGTACGCACACGTATGTAAGAGCCTTGCTACAAATGTTCAATCCTTCAAAGCATGTATCTAACCAATGAAATCTCCAGATTTTGAAGAACAGATTCAGAGGTTTAAGGGAATTGTACCATTCACTCCGTTAATCCGTTATGGCTTACTGACTTGAGTGCGTCCTATATGTGACAACCGAGAGGACGAGATCAAAGGCGCTTCTTCATCAACAATTACTTCTGAACCGTTACCTCCAACGCTGCCACCACTCTTGTCATTGCTGTCATCAGGCAAGAATATATCAGATGATTTCTTTTCGTACTTTAGGTCCTGTACACGGAAGGCGAAAGGAAAATTTAAGAATGAGATGAGCTCAAAAAAAGTTCTACACTTCAGTAACTCCATCACGGTGACCCCGTCCAATATAAACCAATCTTTATATTAATAAACCCAAAATTGCTCAAACTTAGAAAATTAGGATACCCAGCTCAGTTGTAAGATGACCTAACCAATATAACTTACCACAAAACACCTTTTGACAAGAAGTTTAGAAACAGTTAATATATCTGACTGAAATTATTTGAGCCCAAAATTTAGCCCACCTGCCCAACAGGTCTAAAGTACCTATATGTATAATAGAAACAATAAATGTCCTTATCTTAGAGAACGTCCAAATCCTATAGTAATAGAATGATAATTTCTACTGGTAAAGATTTTGAGAGAATCAGCTGTACCTTTGTAATCCTCTCAGGAAGCATTTCAGTGGAAGAAGTTTGAGATGCACGACCATCTCTGACCTTAATACAATTGTACATGACAACACCACAGAGTGCTGCAAAAATCAAAACATAATAAGTATCCTGTAGTTGTCAAAAGCAGATAAGTAGGTTGTGACAGTATCATACCAACAGCGTAACCAATGATGTTAAGCCCAGTGATGGCACTCTCTGGAAATATTACAGTTGAAAGGGCTATCAGTATCCAGTCTTTCAAAACACCAGCAACACGTATGGTAACTGCTCCAGTTCTACCAATCACCAAGAAGATTGAGAAGTTCAAAGCAAGAGCACAAAGAGCATTGGAGAAGAAGATCCAAAAGTTGAACTGGATTTGTGAAAGGTCTATCCCAGGCTTCTCCAGTAGGCACCAGGGTATGAAGAGGAACACAAAACTACAAATAGCAAGATACGAAAACGAGTCACCTTAGAGCATGCATGACATGCTCCAAGCACCAAAAAAATATAAACAGTAGCTGCATAGATGATGATATAGCTATAGCTCAAAGAAACCGCTAACTCAGTTTGATCACTGTAAATAAACAGAACTAACATATATTTGCCTCATCTACCCAAAAGACTCCATTTGCTCTTAGATACCACTGAACTAACACTACATACATAAAACACAGTAGCTCATTTGCACAAACCAAATCCAAACTAGTTTTACCTTTCTAACCTTTCTTAAATGTAATGACACACATTTACTTGCATAATCATGCAAGCAAGCCAGTTGAACCCTTACCCTGCCCAAAGAGCAAGGCCAACAAGCAACACCGACTGGCTACTAGCTCCATGCAAAGAGAACAGTCAAGAAATCAAATTATATACTTAAATTATACTTATGGAGTCAAAACAAAGGGAAACATCAAGGACGTTTGAATAATTTAATAACACTAATATAATTACAAGAGGCGCTTTTTGTATCAAATTTGAAAACCAATAGTACAAAATGAAGTTCCAACAGAAGCAATACATATATGTTGTATACTCAGAAACATAAGACATAAATCAACAACAGAAGAGAAGAAACTTGCTCGAAAACAATGATTTTAATACCTGCATGGGGCTATGTAATATAAGCTGGTGATGGGATTTAATGTCAAGCCCTTCTTTTGGAGAAGGACTTGAGTCAAAACCAGCCTAAGAGCTTCAGCAAATATTCCAGTAACCTGGTACATTGTACCAACTATATTGAAATGGATTTCTCCATACGAGGAAATGACTACTCCAACACTGACGAGCAACATGTTCAAGAAGACATCACATCTTAATTTGTCAGTTCCACACAACACAGCCATGAGAAAGGTCGCTACCGGCACTGGACACAAATAACAGTAATAAGAACACTACAAAGGTGTATGGAAGAAACGGTAACACACAGAAGTATGATTTGACATACTCAAAGCTTTAAGCATTTGAATGAAGGCGACAGATATATGCAAATATGCAGTGTTACCAAACCTGTAATCACAACAATGCAGATGTCAGACATTGCAATTCTCCCAAATTCTAGAAAATGGTTGAACAGAAACAAGAGCACACACATTCGATAAACATCAAGTTTCTTGATGAAGAGCAGGAACAAATTATTTATATGTGAAAGTCAGATAAAAAAAAACTTCTCTTGACCTTTGAAGTTAATTCTGTTTTGATCAAACTTCTGGTTTCTCATCTGCAGTTCCTCTAATAAAGTCATATCAACAATTTCTTTAAGGGTTCATATGTACTTGTACAATTAGATGATGGATCAGGGGTTGCTGCCAAATTGTGACCATTGCTGGATGCACGTTAATATGCAATCTTTCATGTACAATAGAAAACAAAAAGACTAACTGAATCTATGGTGTTCGGTTATATCAACCCCCTGTCTTTCCCTAGCAAACCACTTAGTCAAAGAATGCTACATTACTTCAACATGGAAAAAACTAATAACTGTTCCTCTTATACTGTAAGAGTCTCCAATATTGCATCAAGAAGTCGTCCGCAAGAAACAGTTTTGAGTCTCTGAGTGCCCAACACTGATCAGAAGTCCAAACACAACCAACTTCAAAGTCAGCTACCAAAGCTCAAATGTACTGTTATCCAGGCTATAATGGCTACCACATCTTTAATGTACCATTGATACACAAGTGAAATAAATACAAAAAAAGAAACAATCATAGTCAAATAAAACATATTTCACCTGAAAAGCACTTACCAAAGACTTGAGGCAAAGAATGCACTAATAGGAATTACACATGTTGCATATCTGTGATGACATATACATACATGACTAAACATTAGTTTCTATCAAATACTAAAGGAGACATAAATATTATAAGAAGACCAAAAAAATCAGTAGTTCCTGAATGTAACTTACATTTCAAATGTCATCTTGACTGGAGCCACAACCTGTACAATATCTGATCAGCTTAAAAGGCCAAGACAATATCCACGCAGAAAAAGAAAAAAAATTTCTGAATTCATTCAGAATGAGTCAATATAGCAAGGCTAACCATCTTTCAATTAGAGGATCAGGAAAGAAGATATATTCTTGAAATGTTAAAATTATAGTTTTACAACCTTCAAATAGGTAAGCTTTAAAGAACAAAGGAAGAAGCAGGAGCCTTCAAGGACATGAAAAAGGTTGTTGCTCTCATTTGCATGTGTGACTAACATTGTGGGGGTAAACACTCATACACAGACCCACAAACACAAGTAAAAAAATAGAATTACTCCACAACCTTGCACCATGTAACTCCTAAATACAGTCATGTACATAATAGGAAAGCTAAACAAAAGCAATAGTATATATCTTAGGTAGTTAGGATATCCAGATGAGAATCCTAGAAAACAAGAGCCAGATATGAGAAGTAGAAGCGCTTTTCATGATTCCTGCACCTATACTTTATTGGATACAAATGCAGTAAACAATCCAGGACCGGTGACCGAACAGCAGGAAATAACTTAGCATCTACTTCAGTGTGTGCCATCTTATGTACATAGAAGTTAGAAAGAATGAGAGCCAATCACATTTTCATTTTGCACGTATTTGAAAAATTGGTGATGCATACCTTGAATACACGAATGAGAAAGAAAGCTACTAGTCCAGAAAAGCCCATGTGAATCATTGTGAGTGTTATGGGGAGTGGAAAATTGAAGTACTTTGGAGAAAGAACCCACTGCAAAGAATATTCACCACAAATAAGTACTATCACAATTAACAGGCAAAAAGTAAGAAGTTCACGTAGTTTGAAGCATAATGACTTATAAGGAAACATTCTTTTTAGCAACTACTTTCAACCAACTGGACAAACATAATTCTGGTTCCTGACACCCCAGACAACAAATCAAATCTAAGGCATTCCTTCAAAACACAAACTTGTTGATTCAACTGTTTAAGCTTCAAATCACTTAAACTTGATATATTGCAACTGGAAAGAACACGATTTATCTGAGAGACGAAATGAGTACTGGAAAGAATATGAGATCATGACAAAGAAGAAATGAAGACTTCAAAAGCACCAAAATTTTTTTGGAAGCATAGGTTGCATAACAGAGAAGAAATCAACAAATAGAGCAATAGGTACATAAGAAAGAATATGAGATTATGAGTACTGGGAAGAACAAGATTACCTTATTGTAAAGTATAACGCCAGAGGAAAGTAAAATGTAGATAAGCAAGTATAGATAAGTCAATGCAAGAGATTTGTTGATCATTTTTCCCAATCTGTAATATCATAAAACAGCGTCCTCTCTCAGTAAAATGCCCCTGAAGAAAGATGAACTCAACCAAATACTTGCAACATTAATCTGAGAAGACAATCACTCTCATCTTCTCATCCACAAGCAATCTTATCAACAAGACATAAGGAGCTGCAGTAGCTATTCGTCCGTCCAAACCACCTGAAAAATGATAATAACAGCTATAAGTGGAAAGCAAGAAGGTATTCAAATCAGCACAATATGACAGTATGAGAAAGTCTCTTTGGGAAAAAAGAGGATGTTTTGTTTAAACTTTCTTTCTCTTTACAAAACAACTGACATCTTAATCAAAATTGTGCAAAAGGAATTAACGTTATGTTTCTTTCTTTCATAAACTCCGTTGAGGATTCCCTTCAAATATCAAAAAGAAAAACATTATGAAGCATTACCAATAGGATCTTAATAATATTCAAACCAAGGGACAACAAGTCAATTCTCAAGTCTGAAATAGTAAAGTTAACATCACAATGTTTGATGTAGAGATTGTCAAGAGGTGACATAGCCTATTCACCTAATAAGCTCCATATCACTTTCCCTTCACAACAGGCCACGAGCTATAAGTTTCATATAACATAAACCTATCCCTTTCAAACTAGTAACAGGAAGAACTTCAAATCCTTGCCATGCCTCTATCTCAAAACCAATCTACTCTGAGAAACATATTCCGAACTGAAACTACACTCTGCGCTCTACTAATTCTTCACATTTCCTTAAATTTTCACATTAGCACTCTAGCATTTCGGAAGAATTACTTTGCCGACACAGCACCTACAAACAACTCGCGTCTCTATTTCATCAAAATAGTACAAATAACGAATCTAATTGCCTTGATAGCAAAACAAAACTTCCGAATATTTAACCTAAACAAATTTCAATCAATGAACCAGCTGTACCGACATGAAACGATGCAAAAAAAGAAAGACACTCAATCGGATCTACATAACAACAAAAATGGAAACAGAAGCACGGAAATCCAAGATCTGAACACCAAAAACAATGGAAGTGATGCGCAATTCTCGAAAGTACCAGGCAGAATCGATGATTTGTTAGATCCTCTCTCTTCGATAGATTTAGTTTTGTAGGAGCGACGGAAGCAATGCTTAGTGTGAGCAAGAGAGAGAGGCGTGAAGAGTGAGGAGGGGAGCGCTAAAGCAGTTTGATGGATCAGAATACTGAGGAGAGGTAATGAAAGAGCTTAGCAGAAACATAAATTAAATTACTCTGACAGCCAAGGAAAAAAAAATCCATTTCGTGTAGGACGAAACCAAGTTGTTAATTTAGACAAGAAAAGGCAAATAGATTTTTGGGTAAAATGAATAGTTAAGCTTTTATCACTATAATAAAATTAGATAACTACAACTTTTGTTTTTACATTATGTTTTTAAAAAAGTTATGTTTTTAAAAACATAACTTTTTTGTTATTTGAATCATCCCTGAGCTTGGTATCCGATTAGTAGATTTAATTACATACAACTTTTGTTAGAAAGTACTCCAGTTATAGCTAATACGTACACACTAGTTAAGCTAATTTAAAAAATTGGATACCAAATAACAAATTAGATAATCAAGACCAATCATTTCTGTCAATATGAGGAAGTTATTGACAAATTGATATATATGAGGTAAAGTTTTGTAATAGAAGATGATAGTCCAATTTGTGTACTTTGTTGTCAACTGCTAAATATTCCTTTTTTCATAACATGAACCTTGCGGCGCAAAAATATATATATAATACAAGATCTATTAAAAATGTTGGTAAATTGTATAAATTTTAGATATTCTTTTCATACACGTTTTATGATACCAACTTTAGCATGTTTCGTTTGATAATATTTTCTAATTAATTATTGGGATTTTTTTTAAAAAAATAAAATTTTATGATTGATTAGAATATAAGCTTGTATTAATCATTGTTGTTATGTATCTCTTAATATTAGTGTGTATTAACGGTTGACTACTACTTTTATTGACAATTGGTTTTATGATGAAATCTGGTCGAGCTTATGTGTTGGCTAACGCGCACGTGCGCTCGTATGCTTACGATTCCCGCTTTACAATCCGTTTTCTACATTCTTTAAAATAAACAATTTGGTTTACTAGGCTTTTTTGAGTTTTAGTTTTAATAAATGTACCCTTTGAGAGAAGAGTGTTTAGAGTTCGAGAGAAAATACAAAAGGTTGGGGTATATTTACTAAATAAAAAACTAGAAAAGACCTAGTTAGTATACAATAAAATAAAAAAGTCTACTTACCTAATTAGCCCGCTTTAATATGGTATCACATCCAATTTAGCCTCTAATCGGCCGGTAAACCTAATTGCATTTGCAAGGGTGGAGAGATTTTAAACCTAGTGTGTAAGGTCGGTGGGGTACTCCTCATATTGTCAATTAATTTTGTAACACCCCAAGTTCTGAGAACTCGGAGCGTTACAGGATAAGACCTCACAATGGGTCCTGACCCTCACAGTAACAACAATAACATCGGATCTTGCAACAAGGTACAAATAAATGAAAACCAAAATAGATAAAATGTTTTCAAAAGGTATAACAAAGGGAAAACAAAAGACTCTCAACCGAGTTCAACAACAAATTGGAAAAGACATAACAACAAAACTATAAACCCCGACCCCATCCTATAATGTACGGGAACCCCGGGTGACCACTCTATCCGGATCACTCAACAACATCTTTAACCTTCATGGCATCTACAATGACGGTATAAACCGTTAGCTAACATTCTAGATATCAAAAGACAGTAAAGACACATACACATATAAAACGTAAACACATAACATGCTCGCACACAACCGTTTATTATCTTTAAAATAGTTATCCATTACTAATTCAACTTCTTTTGTCACACGAGAATCTCCCGAAACTCGCCTCCATTTCCGTTACCGACAAGTTTAAATCAGATGCATAATATCCATTACCTGTGGGCCTCGTCGCAAGAGCACCTCCTAGTTTCCCAATTCTGAATTGGACAAGTGGCACCACTCGGTTATAATACACTTAGGCCAATTACGGTATATGGTCATCTTAGTCCGGTTTTCCGTTATAACGATAAAGCAACAAACACCACCAATACGGTCAACTAATACACGGAATGCAGCTAAGTAAGTCCAAGGGACTTACCTCAATCCAAGGTAACTCAAGAATCAGCTAACTACTCAGTTTTCCGTAGGAAAGGATCTATGCCTGCTCAGACAAGGCATAGCGAATCAGAAACTAACCGAAAGCTAGAAGTCTACGTATTTCCAATCTCAATGATCCCTAATAGATCTCCAACATGCTAGGAAGTAAAATTCCTAGTCTCAAGTTTCCCAAGGAACAACATCAAAAACATGCTCTCAAACCATAACCAACTCATAAGGATCAACAAGCTACAAACTGGCATATAACCTAAACATCTAGGTCCAGCCTAGCATGGTCTAGCACAAGCAAAGGAAAAAGGAAGCAAGGATGGAAGCAACTCACAAAAAATGGGAGTTAGTGCAGAGGAACCGCGGGCGCGGGTGACAGGAGGCGTAGAGGCGACAACTAGGGATGGCCGCGAGGGCGACAACTTGCACCGAGGGGGTGGAAAAGGTGACAAAGGGGATATCGGGATCTCCTTCGACAGCAACAACACACCAAGAAGACCAAGGCTTTTCCTCCAGTCTTCACACGACAACACCCAACCAAAGGAGCCTCAAAACACATATGAAACAAACATCGAGGGACATATAAGAATCAAGACTCAATCCTGATTCATGTAAAGAGGAAGAAAGAAGAAAAGAAGAAGAAGGAAAAGAAGAAACATGGAGCAGGGGATTCAGAAATAGAAGGGGGAACGAAGAGATGAAGAACTTACAAAGATTCTGCAAGAGTTCACACGGAAAGGCTGCAGCTTTGACTCGATGTTGAAGAAGAACGTAAGCAAGAAGAGGAAATCAAAAGAGAAGGCGGGAATATAAAGGGACGGTTGAGAAGAGAAAAGGAAGGTCAAGAATTAGGTTTAGAAGATAGAGGAAAGACGGCCCAAAAGATAAAAGATCAGATCTTCTAAGAAAGGAAAGAGATTAAACGGTTAAAAACATATTGTACGCGATCTGGGTCAGCTACACCCGCGGCTTGACCATGCCGCGACCAAGGCGGAAGCGGTTGGCCGCGACCGCGGTGACACTAAAAAGCCGATTGTTATAGATTTTACGATGAAACTCGTCACATGCACATTTGTATCGGCATGACCCAACTTTCCGGTATGTATGTGTCAGACTTTAACAAATATAGGCGAACATTAGATTATTTTCTACGATCTCAGCTTACAAAAACTTAAATCAATAAGTTTGATGGACCTTTAAACACAACTAAGGTTGAGCATCGGTTCAATATCGCACCGAACCAAACCATAACTGCAAACCGCAATCTCAAAAGCCATGCCGCAAACCGCAATTGTAATGTGCGGTTTCGATTCGGTTTGAACCGCATATTTTGTGGTTTCGGTTCGAACCGAAAGTAAAAAAACGCAACCAACAACATCGCATATTCACAAATACAACTCTCACAACATTCAAAGCATAACAATCGATTTGAGATTGCAAATCAAAAATCAAAACATCGAAACATTACATATCTAAAATCTAGTATTGCAATTGAGACTCGAGATCCAGTTGCCGAAAATGAAGAAGAGAAGAAGAAGGGACTCGAGATCCAGTCAAGATCCAGAAAGAAGAAGTGAACCCTAGCCCAAAAGAAGTCTAGATCGAGTCCCAAGTCGAGGTCTAGTCAAGATCCATAAAAGGAAGAAAATATAGAAGCGAAACAAACCCTAGTTCTACAAAAATCGAGATCCACTCGCCTTCCTCCCAACCTAGTCTCCCTCTTATCCTTCCTTCTAGTCTAGTCTTTCTCTCGGTCTCGCCGTCACCATTGATCTTCCTCTCATTACTTCCCGCCTTCAATGCTCCATCAGTCGTCGTCGCCCTAACCATCTAACCCTAAGGAAGTGAGTGAGTGAATGTGAGAGTCAAACAGTGAATTGTAATTTTGAGCATGTCTACTCCTTTTGGTTTTATACTTAGGTTAGGACTTATGAGGACAAACTCGTTTTTTTTAATTATTTCAGTTTCAACCGCAAAGCCGCAAACCGTGCCGCAAAACCAAACCGCAAGTAGGGGTGTAAATGGGTTGAGAATTTCCCGAAATTTGTGGGTATTACCCGTCATGGGGATGAGAATGGAGATTTTAAATGGGACGGGGACGGGGATGGGTTAAAAATTTTCCCCGCTTGGGGATGGGGACGGGGATGAAAATAGGGGTATTCACCCCGCTCCCCGATACGAACCCGAACCCGTAGGAGAACTCCGACGGGGAATCCGATGGGGAAGCCCTAATGGGGGTTCCGACGGGGATGGCTCATGATTTATGAGTTGATGTCATACTCAGTAGTGGTTGTTAGTTGCTATAATTGTTTCGTTAGAAAAACTTTCTTTGTTGATTTATTCATTTTAAGGGTATGCCTCATGATTTATGAAATATGTTCAGATTAGAAAATTTGTTTTACAGTTCTGAATATGACAGTGTTTATTTCAAGGATATTTACCAACAAGTTACTATAGTTTACACTAGAAATTCACAGCAAGTTACTACAAATTAAAAAAACGGTATGCCTCATCAAGTTACACTCACGGCATCACCAACACATTTAGTTGTTAACACCTACCATAGCATATTAACATGCACAATAATCTCACCCTTTGTCTTCCTTTTTTATCAACTCACTTTGACTTAACTTGATTTACAATCAAGTCTCATCCACACCCTTTGGATAAATAACTTAACCCTAACAAATCTCCTTCCCAACAAACAGTGAATCCAAATACGGGGATGGGGAATTCCTTGATGGGAACGAATATCCAATGGGAACGGCGAATCTTGTGGGAAAAACCCATAAAACTTTAAAATGAGAAAAATTAAACGGATACGGGGATTCCCCAATGGAGACGAATATCCGACATGGACAGAGACGAAAACAATTTTCAATACCTGAACGGGGATGGGGACGGGGGCATTATACTAAACGGGGATAGAGATGAATAGGATACTCCCCACCCCAAATCCGACCCATTGACACCCCTAACCGCAAGCCGATTTCTAAAATATCCCGAACCGCAAACCGAAATCGCAACCGTAATTTGTAATTTGCCGTACAGTTTGAACCGAATACTGCGATTCGATTGCGGTTCTTCTGAACCGTCCGTATGTGAGAGTTTTCCAAAGTTTCCAGCACCGATAGCCAAAGAGAAAGTGAAAAAATAGAAAGAAAAAAAAATATTTATTCCCATAACGAGTTCATAAATGTTATTAAATTCCAAAACCTCCTCATAACATATTTACATTATTTTTGGTTGGAAGTCATCATTGTGAGCCAATGCTATAATATCAACATTCCACCAAGTTATAATATTAAATCTTATAATAATGCCAACCACCTTATACTATGCTCTCTCTTTTTAATTAAAAAAAAAATCATTAATATACATTCACGAAAATTTCCATTGTTCAGTAAAATTCTTCTTCTTTCTGCAGGTAAAAAATGCAGCTTTATAAATAGGTTAAAAACTCCGATTCATTGGGGGAAAAAGCCAGTTAAAACTTGAGAGGTACAAATTTATTTCTTTCGACTTTGGTTTGTAAATAGTAAAATTTAAGATTTACATTTTAGATGTGTTTTTCAAATATATATATATATATATATATTTTTTTTCAGATTTGAGTTTTATGGATTTGTTTTTTTTATTTGCATAAATTTTCGGTTTATATGTTGGATGTATCAAACAACGAATAAATAAAACACATGGTTTTTGTACTCGAAAAATAACTTAGTATACTTAATGAATTATAAATGATAAATTGATTAAATGACGCTTAATTTTAGTGATGTTATAAAATCTCGTTTAAAATAACAAATCGTATACGACATTAAAAACTTAGACTATTTCTTGTAACTAACTAAAAGGTGGGTTATTTTACCAACTTTTCCTAACATCAACAATTACAAATATTTATTAATTTTCAAAAAATATTCTACAACCACCCAACCAAATGGTAGGGATGAGCAAAAATATTCAATATGACTTATAGTGAAAATTCGATGATCTTTGACCAAAAACTACGAAGTGAGTCGCTAATAATTGTTTACCTGAATCCGAGTTTGATCCAAGGACATCTTGCATCGTAAAATCATATGATCTTTGATGAACAAAATGATAATTACCTAATATTTATGTCGTATAGACAATACATTCGGTAAATGTATCTAGTAATAAAATTTAGACCTAAAATCAGGTATTTGACTCTAGAAATATAAATATAACTTTTTTATCTACATTTAAGAAAAAATAAAGACCAACTAATAACTTAAAATATAAATACGAATCAATCGTCAACCTAAATCGATCACCAACTTGAAATATAAACACGAAATGGAATAAATCCTCGTTCTTGATGATCGGTAAAATGTTGGAATGGATCATCCCTTCTTTGTAAAAGTTTTTACAAAATAATGAAGATACTTAAATTAATTGAAGGATAAAGTGGACACAATGATCACCCCTAGTCTAAAGTTCTAAATTTTTGAAACTTGGTATTATCAATGATCATCCGTTGAGTTATGTTTGTTATTTGATACATAATGTAAAAACATTATGTAATTTGCCATTGCAAATAATACGTACACACTAGTTAAACTTTTCATTTTTATATTACAAAACATATATATCAATTTGTCAATAATATGTTCTTTGAAAGCTCAGGGATGATTCAAATAACAAATGAACAAATATAATATTAATATGTTCTTTGAATTACGTTGAATTATACCCTAATCTTCTTTTTTTGTTGAACATACTAGTATGGACGCGCGTGCTACGCACGCGCGCCGTGCTTTGAAAACGTTAAATTTGTCGTTTAATAATCGAAAGGAAAAATTGTTAACTTTAGATGAAACGTAAAGTTTATCTTAAATGATTGAAAGGAAAGAATGTCACATTTAAATGAGCTTGGTGTTAGTGAAGGGATTACCCTACACTCTTAACATAATTAATGATAATGGCACACACAAAGCAACGCAAGTTCAAGACCTTAATATTAAAAATTGCTTATAATAAAGCCCAAGGAACAAGATTGTATCATGCAGCAAAATTAGAAGTAAGGAAGACATCCTTTAGCATGATCTTCAATCACAAGTGCTAAATTATAGGAGAAGCAAAAATAAGAAGCAGCATGATCTTGAATCTTCAACCAACAGTGCTAAAATAAGCAGCAATAGCCCAAGAAACAATGCAACCTGTTGCTTCGTTAGATCTAGGAATCTAATTTGAATTTCAGATATTTGTCAGTACCACAATAACCCATCCAGGTTCTCTCCTTCATCCCTGTACCATCTGTTTTTTATCCATTAGCAAAATATAGGAGAAGCAACAATATAAGTGCTCACAAACATCAACCTATAGGCAAAAGTGGTGAATGGTTTGCAGTGTCTAGCAAATATCAAAATTTACTGTTCCAAGTTCATCAAGTAGTCAAACATGGTTGCAACAATGTCCAAAGTAAAGAACATGATGAAACTGCGGTTTCAATGCAAGATTAGACCGATGTAGTATTATCTAATGCATCTTTTCTCAGCTAGAGGAGGAACCTAATGCCAATTTTTCCTAAGCTTAACCCACTCAGCCTGAGCAAATAGAGCATTCTCTACATTTGTTATCTTCTTAGACATGGCTTCTTCCTAGCTGGTAATAGTGGTTTCTTCCTTCTTGAGCAATTAAGAAGTCAAATCTGAGTGCGAATGCAAGAGCTAGGGCCCATACTGAAAACTATCATCTGTCTTGCTATGAATTATATCATATTCTTTAAAAATATTCCAATTCTACCACACTCGTAACAGGACATCAGCAAACTCCACTCATCAACCTTAATGAGAGACCTAACTTGCTTCCAATAAGAGCAGTTGTTTGAGAGGATATAATACCAATAGGGACATTCATCACATTGACCCAAAATAAAATGAAAAACTATTGCAAACAATAGATTTACAAAATATTACATAGTTATTAGATTTAAATCTAAAAGATGGAGCTAGACATAGTTGATATTACAGGAAGGAGGTAGAGAGCCCTCAGTATTTGCCTATTTGGGTCTATCAAGTACCTGAGTAATTTCAAAGCAGCTCACCATAAAAGTTATTTTTGTCAGGAGTATATTGTGAATATTTATCAGTTATATTGACTTATAAACTGCACATGCATAGCTCTCTCCAGTTAGGAAAAGGTCAAGGGATCGAAGCTCGGGGAATTTCTCGTACCACTTAATCATGAAAGTGCGCATATCATTCGCTTTCATGAAGAAAATCATGTCATACAATTTACACAACAATATAAAGGAATGTCTGAATATGAAATTCAATAAAACTTACCAGTTTGAACATCCACAATGTTATATTCTGAACTGGTGTTAGAGTAAGACCATCCTACACCAGTAGAGGATTCAATAAAGAGCAGATTGGAAGTTGTAACAGATGAAGATCGCATTATCAGTAAAACAAATAACAAAGAGTAGGCCAAATTGTATTAAAAACAAAGATTTTTTAACCTTTGTTTTCCATGATCTTGAATTTTCTCTAAGGCCACGCCCATCTCCTCTAGGGAAGAATGGTCCCAACTCTGTGAAAGCGCCACCCCCATTGGTATTAGATCAGATTTTGAATTACTGCCATTCTTTATTTCATTTTTTTCTTCATTTATCACATTCTTGTAGGCCAATCTACAACTAAGTTTGAACCTTTTTAGGGTTTATCCAGATTAACAAGTAGGAGACAAAAACACACACACAAGCAGCGGAATTGTGTGCTAATTTCATCAACTGATTTTATTCAATTGAATAGTATGACATTTAATTTCAAAAATATCAGAAAGTAGAAACAAGAGTATGAAGTGTGAAAGTACCTCCATTAAGCCAGAGACTTAAGGGTTTCAAGTGAGGATCTTTCTCACCCTCAACAAAATAGTAGCAAGCTCCTTCCAGCCTTCAAATCTACATCAACATAACCAGCAAATTGCTTAAATCCAACTTTAGATCAGGCAAATTCACAACCAGGTCTTCCATTGGCCATCCATGTACAACAAACCCATAAACTAAAACCACAACTACCACCAACCAACCAAGCCAAATTCTTCCCACCATTTTAATCTCTTTACTCGATTTCTTAGCTTCTTCTCAAGATGGGTGAGGACTAAGAACTAATAAGTGAGTTTTTTTTAAGTGTAAAAGTCGACAATGAAAACATGGATTGGAACACAGACAAACAAACAACAACAGGAGAAATGGACAAAAACGCATCCTAAGTGTTAACAAAGATGTCCTCAGTTGCCGATAGGCACATGCAAAGACTGAATGAACCAAAAAAGTAGGAAACCAGTGAGGGGAAACCAGAAACGAAGAAGACGAAACCGACAATACATGCAACCCTATTTTACGGGGGAACAAAGAAAACAAGGAAACCAACAGAAACAAAGGGAAGAATAAGCAAAAGGTTCAGATTCTGTAAACCACAGGGATAACAATTAGTGGTATATAATCAATTATCATATTGAGTGCAAAACACACCTCATCACTTGACTGGAGCTACATGATTCAATAGACATGAATAAATCGCTAAAGCTACGGACTCATGCTAAATACTCATAGTCACATTAGATTGACACAATGAACACAGATTGTCATAACCAGGAGCTGATAAATCTATAAAAGCCTTTAAAATGTGTAAAATCATAAGGACTGAAGTTTGTAGAGAGTACACCCACTTAGGAGCGGATGCACCACAACCAACACACTTTTGGTTGTCTTTTTGAATTAGTTGGTCCTTCAGCTTTCTTTTACCTACAAAAAAAAGGAAACATATTAAAAAATCTATTCATGAGTTTCTAGTTACAAACCATTGACATTTTCTCGAGCAGTTGGTATGCACAAACACCTACTCTGCGATCACTTTTTACTTTAGATGAGAGACGAGAACAATATTCCTCCTTCAAAGAAAAGAGCATCAGGAAGGCAGCTCTCTAGAGACGGTTTAGGTCTTGATGATGATGATGATGTTTCAGAACCAGAGATAGAAACTTCAAAAAAGTAAATTAAGTTACAATTTGAAGCAACCAATAATTTCTCATTTGTAGAGAAAATAAGGGGATATAGATAAAATGACAATGAAGTACATAAGATTACTTTATCCTTGGTTGTGTTGCCTCTGAAGATTGTTGATTCGCCTCCAAACATGCTGTATACAAGGAAGTATTATGAAGGATATGACTTCAAAATGTGAAATCAAAATAACACAACAAAGAATATATAGTAGTAAACATAACAGTGGAAACATTCATGCAAACAAGGATTTCTATAGAATTAGCATTCATCGGAACTTCAGATTATTCGTTCTCAACTCTTCAATTTTACTTAATAGACACCTGGACACTCAATTTGTAAGAAATTGAAGCAGGGGAGAGAGACGAACCAAATACCGCCCAAGACCAGCCGAAGTTCGTTGGAATAAGGCGGCAACAATACCGTTGGAATGAGAGACTGAAATATCGAGCACCAGTGAAGGAGGACCAGACGGCGCTTGAGGAAGATGGAGTGGCTTTGGCAGCGTGATTGGCGAGCTCGTACAAGAAACCGAAAAGGTTTAGCAACCATAGAAAAAACAAAAAAACAAATGAAGATGGAAAATCGGCAGATTCGAAGGGGAAAAGACTCACAATGAAGTCGTGGACTTTTAAGAAGGACTTACCGCCGCTACATCTCGCCGCCCAGCCTGCACGCGAACCACGCTGCCCAGATCCGTTGTTGGTACCGTCGTCGCTAGCGTTGCCTCATTGTCACTGCTACTTTGACTGTCACCGCCGGCATTGCCCTCACTGCTAGAGGGACCGCTACTACACCGGGATCAAGCCGCTATGCCGCCTCGCCCTCAATTCAGAGATCTGAATTGAGAAAGTTTAGGTTTGGGCACTACAAAGGGGAAAGAGTGAAGGAGGAAGGGGAGGCCACGGCCAATCGAGACTGAGAGAAGAAGAAAGAAACCTTGAAGAGGAAGATTGATACGTGTTCAAAGAAAGTCATCGAGAAACCTTGAAGAGGAAGATTGAGTCGGAAAAGTCATCGAGAAAGAACACGTATTCACAGAAGTTGAAGATGAAAGGAAACAAAGACACGTGTATACGTAAGGGTAATAAAGGAAACTCTCTATTCATTTGGCAAAATCCCACATTTAGTATAGTAAGGATAATAAAATTAGAAGAGTCTAAAAAAAAATATTTAACTCAATTTTTTTTAAAAAAATTTGGTCTAAATTAACAAGGAAATATAATTGTCTCTTGTGGCCGGATCATTTTTTATTTTCGGGTTTTTTTATATATTTTTGTTTATTTCTTTTCTCATTTGTTTCGTGACCCTTTATAATGGTTAGTCCGTCTGCCGATTTTTTCGTCCTTTAAATCAACTATTCGACGCGCCATCTAATGGTTCGAACCGATTTCCGTTTTTTTTTAAAAAAAACAAGGAAATATGGTTGGCTAAAACAGTTAATTTCTTCAATATTTTCGTTCACATGGACATTTAAATATATATTGAAACAATGCCAATAATATAAATATTATGTAAATTATTAAGCAGGCTCAATTGCGATTTCATGTATAGATTGTAATTATTTATGTGCATGTTGGTTAGCTTTTTGTTTATAACTTGTCATATTTAAGACATCAGATGTTGTATCATTGATTTATTAGCAATACACTATATACTATATTTGTAATGTCAGCCAATTTACATGACATAGACTTATTTGTGATGTTATTTGGAATTTGGAGCATGCGATACACGTGGTAAGATTGATAGTTGATATTTGGATTTGGAGGAAGAAAGGAATGGTTTTGGATACGAATCTTGTTTGGGCCCATTTGTCCGTATTTGGACTATTCAAAAATAAAATTGGGCCCAAAGTAGAGGAATTAAATAGTTTCTTAACCCTCTTTCGAATTCAGACCCACCGACACCCTTTTGTGTAATTTTCATACCTACACAATTCATTTTATATTATCAAAAAAAAAAATACTTGAAATTTGTAACTTCAAAGATAGGTGCCAAATATACAGGAATATTTTTTGTACAATCATGGACAAAATACATTATTAATAAATAAAATATATTTTAATTATTTTTTAAGGTAATGTTTGTCAATATCATAAATATACAATTTATGTTTGACAATCAAATTTTTTAATCGGGAGGGTTACGTTTTCTTCATTGGTGATGTACAACCAGTGGCTCACAATGTTTTTTTTTTTTTTTTTTTTTTTTTTTT
>BSUD01000003.1:129283684-129314409 GCA_033239045.1 Fagopyrum esculentum | reverse complement strand
TTTTTTTTTTGTAATTTCTGGCTAGAGATTATTATGGCTTAAATGATAATTATATATAGGAATAAGATTATAGAGAAGTTATATCATTTTAAGAGTGAGAATATTTAAGAGATGTTTTTATTGATCTAAATAAATAACGTTATTGGTTTTACCATTTATCCAGCACATAGATGATAGGTGCACAATCGTTTGTCTTGTAATTATAAAGGGGTGCACGATTGTCCGCATGCTCATAGTGCATGATTGTGCACTTATGCCATGCATACAAGGTGCATGATCACATTGCACGATCACAATTGTGATATGGTGCACGATCGTGCACTGTGACCGTGCATCCATAATTGTTCATTTGTATCGCTTGTTTGTTCATTCATTTAGATGCACAACTAGTTCAGTGTCCGCACCTTATGCGAGTTTTATCTAAAGTTAAAAGTATATATTATTATTATTATTATTATTATTATTATTATTATTATTGTTTATTATTTATTTATTTATTTTTTTTATTATAAAGGGGATATATAACATCGAAGGAAAACATATTACACGCCATTGGAAGAGAGCCGACTAACAAGTTGAGCACATCCCTTTTGAATGGTAAACGCAATCCTAGTCAAAATAGAGCAAGTGCTCCTACTATATTCGGATAGCTCTTTAGCAATCGAGCCCACTCTTCTAAGTAGTTTCACCGCGTCATCACCCAAATCACCAAACGTGAAAAATAAAAAGATAGAAAATGATATCCCTCGGAGCTACAGACGTCCGCATACTTCTTTCTCTTGTTATCAGCAACGACCCTCACAACTTTACTTGGGATGAAACTAGAAAAGCTAGATGAAGAGAAAGGAGAAGTATCAGTGATGTCGACACACGTGTCTTTGCCTTGAAACCAATTATAAAAAAGGATGTCGGCGGGGCGCAACTCCCCACCACCACCATCAACCATACAAGTATTGACTTCCTTTCTAACAGAATCCCACTCTTAAGACACTCATAACAAATGACATCACGGACCATGTTATGCCGGTGCTTAATGTCAACCTGTACTGCACAAGCAAGAGCATGATCACCCCAAGCATCCAAAATGTCTTTCTCACAAGCACGGCACTCGGAACCCTCTCTAAACATCTCAATGCCAAGGCGGTACTTAACGACGGTCCGGAAGGTGGCCGGGTTCATAACCTGACCAAGACCAAAAACTGGGGTCGCTTTAAGCCACTGTTGAGCCAAGAGTAACCTCAAGTTTTCAACTAAGGCCTTCTGCCTAATCGAAAGTTCAAAGTCCATTAGAAAACACTTATACACGATATTGTAATAACACCCAACCAGTTTCTTCATTAAATGGAGGGTTGGGCGTATCACACTAATGTCCAAGTCGTAGTCTTTACAGAAATTGACCCAACTAGCAACAATCGTCTCAAAAGCAACACCATCGCCTGAAACACCAGAAAGACTCAAGATTTGGTCCTGCAAGCCACGGGTCTGAGATCTCGAAGCCAGGAAGGCAAAGTGTAGAGTATCAGCACAAGAAAGAATGTTAAGCCCTCCGTCACTAATCGGCAAAGTAGAAAGACGCCACCGAAGAGGGCCAAATCCAGCCCCTCCCGCGGTACCAATCTGCTCGACCGAACAGCGTAAGACGTGATCAAAGACCCTCATAGCCTCGCAAAAAAATGAGAGGGAGGAGCAGTCTGCATCGTGAAGTAAAGACGTGACACACAAGAACAGGCCCGGAGAAGCAAACAAACATTCATAATGGATAAATGAAAAAAAAGTAGTGAGCCAAAAGTAGGATATACAAAAATATAGATTGAAATCTAGAATGAATTAAGTTTCAATTAAATACAATAAATAATGTAACCATAAAAAAGATGAAATAAGAGAGTATATTAATGTTAAAAGGATAACTCATCGATAATACTAAACAACCATGTAAGACTTGTAGCAAGCGTGAGGGGCGGAGGATAAACAAAAAGCAAAGAAGAGAACATAAATACAATATGAATGAACGATCTTTTATAATCAACAACTATTTAAAGAGAGAAAATGTGTCGTGAAAGATTTGTTTCAAATTTATTATTTATCTAATTAGATAAAGTTGGTACACATATCCCAATATTTTATTAAAATTTATTTTTAGGGATTAAATATTTAACCTCATGTACAATCCAGTTAACCGTTAAAATATAACTTCAAATTGTTAATATTAAAAAAACAAACTAAAAAAAGAAAGTGACTTTCAGTATAATAACAAACACAAAATCAATTTGGCAAAGATAAAAATCATCCAGTAATAATTAAAACTAAAATAAAGCCAAATTAAAGATATCATTGTTGGATAAAAATTGATAATAAATTGTGGCATGATGTAGCATGATGATATACAAAAATATTTTACAAAATTTTTTATTAAGAAATAATGACAATACTATAAATATCTTATGACATATGTGTAAATATTTAGAAAAACATCATTGGTGGCATGCCTAAAATGTTGACATGTGAACTAAGTACTATGTTGTAGTAAAATATAATAAATAGAACATGAACAATTTATAAGCAATATATCAAAGCCTCTTGGAAATTATAATTTTGGTAAGGACCCCTCAACCAGGGTTCGAAACTCCGAACCTACGTATCGCTTTATTTTTATACATATAGTTAATATGAACAAGGTGCATGATTGTGTACCAATGAGCATGATTGTGCACCTTGTATGCATGATGACACTCAATTGTAAACAAGCACGATCGATACCCCCTCATAAGCACAAAAAGAGCATGAGATTGTGTTAAGGGTGCACGCTTGTGCACCTATTACTCACACTTGGGATACATGGCCAACTCGAGATCCAATTTTACGGAGATACATTAGAACCTTTAAGAGCCGTTAGATTGTAATAGATCAATGATTAAGATTGAATCAGAACATTTAATTATACCACGATAACACTTACTATAATCGGAATATACTATACCCTTTTATGTTTATGAACCATATGTTTAATTGTGGGGGGAAAAATTCACTCGTTAATATAATAATAACATGACTACAAAGGTATGCATACGTTAGCAGATAAAAAACATTGTTTAATTAAATTGAATGAGAAACATATATAAGGAAATTCATAACAGCAATAACAACATGACTAGAAAGATACATTTTCCATTAAATTAAAAAAGAGATACATTTAAATTGCTTGAATATTACGTTCATTTGATATACTTATGCTGATAAATAAAAAATCTCTTACAAATTAAATAGAATAAAATATATTGTGTTCATGAACCTTACATTCGTTTGAAAAAAATATAGAAGAAAAATCGTAAAAACAATAACAAAATGGATAAAAAGGTACATTTAATTTCCGATTGTTGTTAATGAAAACAATACACAAGGAATAAGATGTCTCACTTTGACGAATTAATTTAGAAACCGAACTTAAGCAATAAATTAAAGCAACTATAAACAAATACAAAGGATCACTAGAAGAAGACAAAACCAAGGACAAGAGAGGAGGTCGTACGACGGGTAGGATTTCGATCGGGTTAGACGTGGTTCAAACCACTAGAGGATAGTATGGGAATGACCAGAGAGAATCAGAGCAAAACCCTAGTCTTAGATAGAGTAGGTCGTGCGAAGATTCTTTGGAAAATTGCCCGACTTGCTCGTAAAATAGTTTATAAATAAAGACAGAGGAAAAGGATAAAGACCGGATCTTTAGAATGTTCGAAATCGGATTAGACAAATACGAACAATATTTAGCAATATAGGTAAAGCATTCCAAAACCCGAATCACCCCAACATGCACATAATAGATTTCAATTGACAATTCCACAATATCACAAGTATCGAGTTATGTAAATACAACTTCTTTGATTTTCACTTCGTGATTAGGTCATTGCTTGCGGTACATCGATGATCTCACCATGATTGTTACTTCATACCCAAGACGGTTGCCGATTCATCACATCAAACGGAGCATTGAGGTGTGATGACTCCATTGTCACTTCGAGTCAAAGTCACCCTTTATAGAACACATAGTATATACAACACTACCATAACTCATAGACATACAAGCAATGCATATAATCAATCTAAAATCATAAATTAAGCATTTCGGGCTCACTAGACCCCATAACAAAGAGGGATTACTCACACATACCTCAAGACAAGAAGATAATGTATTTTATTGATTGAAAGAGGGGGCTGCCTTCCAACGGGATACAAGTCATACGACATGCATAAACAAAGTCGAGCGAAAACTTGTAAAATGCTCGAAAAGGAGATGGTTAACCTAATGGTTGAGAAACCTTGTTTATAGGGTCAAAAATGGCTCGGGAAACCCTAGATCTCTTGGGATTCTATCTTCTATTAAGATAGAATCAAATTTACTTGATCTCATCTTCTATTAAGATAAGATCGAACTAAATATAAGATAGAAACAAAGTAGTAAAGAGAAACATTGATGCGGATCAATCGATCACTAGACTGCCGTCCAACCTCGATCTCAGGCCAAAAGTGTGGGTCTGGTCTAAAATTTATCTAATCATCTCAAAAACAACGGGTGATCATTTTGGGGTTAAATGTAGGAGTTACGTGTAGGCCGGCATGTGACGGGGTACACTCGAACACTCTTGGATCTTTTTCCAATGTTTTTCTCTTCACTCTTGAACTTCAGTTATTTCTCCCAATGATATTTAACTTTGATGACCTCAAGGAAGCCTTTAATTGTGTGTTAGGTCATTCAATGGTAGATGTATCATTTTTGCTCCGCAAGTGCTTAGAATGGCTACAATTACATAAACAAACTAGTAGATCTCCGAAATAGGAATATAAGGGAAATAAACTAAAAGGATATGCTTATTAAGCTCAAAATGATAGATAATGGAATATAATAATTATGGTAAAAGACATTAATTGGAGTGCTATCATTTCCGAATTATGACTAACCAAAATAACCGTGTGTTACTTTTGAGGACGTAAAATGAAAGATGGTGACACAAATTAGGTTGAACAAAGATATACAATTATCTAAGTCCAAAGGGCGAGCAAAACACCATGAACGACCATGCTCACATGAAATCCATAAAAGACTAAAGGTAGCAATCGTACTTGATGACATGAATTATGACCTTAGTTTAAGGATGCATTTATGTAGATTTTTCCTTTGTTTTGCATACATAGACATATATTCGAATCGATTATGTTGATAATCACCTACTTTACGGAAATAGAGGTCTACACGCAGTTTTATTGCAATTGTAGAAAATAAGGCGCATTTCGGAGGAAAAAGGGAGTATAAGGAGATAAGGAGTCAGGAGAGAGCATGGTGGAGTACATTGAGATGCAGAAGAAGATCAAGGATCACAAGGAAAGAAGATTCAGTTGGAAAAGAAGCAAATAACAGAAGAAAGTAAATAACTGAAGAGAAATCTCGGTTGAAGAGATACTATCTCGGCCAAGATTTTCTCCGGGCCCGACCGGAATTTTGTTGAAAAACAGCCCGCGGCCCAAAGTCAAAACCCTAATTTTATCATTAAATCGACTTCGCGACAAGGGTTTAAGGGCGGCTTTTTACACACTTCTTGAACCGGATTTATAGGAGATTTGTTAAAGTTCCGACTTCGCAGCAAGTACGGAAGATTTGGAAGGATTGATAGTGAAGGAAGGAAGAACATCGAAGGGTTGAAGATTTGCATCGATATTTTGAGGTTTTGTGACTTATTTTTGGATGGATAATCTTAGTTGTTGTTTTCTTTGTTTGAACGAAAGGTTGAACCTTTGCCATTGCTTTGGATTCAGTTTTGATTATTGAAGATTGTTAAGTTAAGTTTTATTTGGTTTTATTGGTTTATGCCTTATTTGATATCATATAACTTCTTTGATTCAAATATGATGATTGTTGGCTAGAATCCTTGCGATTCTAGGGTGAGTAGTTAATGGTTGTGGTTTAGATGATGATAAAATGACCCTTTAGGTTAGAATGGATCTTGAAGGTTGAGTTTTACCTACGCATTTGACGATCTCGGATGAATCCAGGAATCTCGGCCGAGATTTGAGTATGATCCATCCAAGATTTGCTTTTGTTTGTCCGATCACGTCTACTCCTCTAAGGCTTACGCTTGAGGATCTGAAGAGACTTACCCGGTAATTTCTTTCTTGAGTACCAACAATGACGTTTTCTAGGTAACAAAGGTTTTGAGTGTGCCTTCCTCCTACCTTTGTGAGTTGACCTGAGACTTACCCGGTAAATGTCAGTTCTGTTCCCTTAGGTCGAGTTGTTGGTTTGAGTTTATGTCCTCTCCTTAGTTCCTTGAGACTTACCCGGTAAAAAGAACTTTGGTTAGTGATAGTGGATAGTGAGACCTCCCTCGTAGTCTATCCAATTGGAGAAACACCTTACCTTCGCAACCCCAACCTTGTCCATGAAGCTTTAAGAGTCTTGATAGTGCAAAGTTCCTTCAAAAAACGAGCATACTTAGGGATACTTTTTCACCAACTTAAGGAGGGGAATGTTTACCTCGCATTTAGAGAAAGTCTCAAAGAGGTCCTTGTCCTCTATGATTCTTCGCTCCTTTAATGCTTCAGGAAAAGGAGCCGGTGGCTTTTCGGAGTACAGCGGTGGAAAGTTAGGTCGGACGTAAGTATCCTTTTCAACAGGACCTTCTGTTGTGTTTTCCGCAGGGGCGTCAGCTTGAAGGCGCAGGGGCGGATCCGGGGTTGTCACCGCGGAGAACCTTCACTCCTACGTGCTTATAACTCCTTCTTTAGCTTCTTTTGATCTTCTTCTTCTAGACCAAGGAGTTAGTAGCATAAACCGACACTAATGCAATAAAAAGGCTCTAAAAACTACCCTAAATGATAGTGATTCCATCACCTATCACATATTTGTGTTCTTAGGTTTATGCAAAGATTTCGCGTCGGAAAGGAAGTAGTTTCATACGATCTTGAGCCGAAAAAGTCTTACAAGAGACAGTTATGAGAAGCTAAGATGGCTTTGAAAGAAAGAGATGTTCATGCTGAGTTAGATGATGCCTTAGAACAAGTAAGTCTTCGAGATGACACTCTCGTTGGAGAGAGAGCCGTTGCACATGAGAGAGAAGCAACTCTTCGAGCTGATATGGATGAGTTGTAGGCTACTATGAGGCGTTTGCTCCATGAAAGAGGAAACAACGCCGGACTAAAAGGCCCACCACCCGTTGTAGTACATGCTATACCTCACCATCCGGTGAGGATTGATACGTTTGTGGGAGAGCCGCAAATTTTGGGACAGAGGATGGATCCTTCTCAGAGAGTGCACCGTCCGGGCGTTAATCTAGGAGATCCAGCCGCACATGATCACGAGCTCCGCCCTCAAGTTCTTCAGATGATCCGACAAAATTAGTTTGGAGGATTGGAGGGGGAGTCACCACATCAACACTTGTAATACTATGAGATTCTTATGGGGACGCTACGGCCTCCACGTTTAGAGAATAATAATCACAAGCTGAGGGGTTTTTCTTTCTCCTTGAAGGATAAAGCTCTTGCTTGGTACCAATCACTACCGTTCAGAAGAGTGAGCACTTGGGAGGAGATGACTACGGAATTCCTCACCAAGTTCTTTCCGTCATCAAAGACTACAGAGTTGAGAGGTAAAGTACATGCTTTTGTTATGAAGGACAAAAAAAGTTTATTCAAGTCATGGGAAAGGTTCAAGGACCTTTTGTTGGATTGTCCCCATCATGGGATACTGAAAATCGAGCTTCTAGAAATTTACTTCAAAGTTTTAGATGAGGAAATTCAGTTCTAGCTTCAATCCCTTTCCAGAGGGACATTCATGGAGAAGCCGGTAGATGAAGCTTGGGAGTTTGTGGAGAAGCAAGATTTGGTCATTGAGAAGTATTCTCATCGGAGTTGATGATCAACTTCGGCGACCGGGAGTCCATGAGGTAAGTCTTGCTACTACTAATAGTGCTCAACTTGATATTCTTAACAATAAAGAGAAAGCTTTCTAGGAGTTGTTGAAAGTTCAAACACAAGCGCCGACACAAGCTATATTTCCACCAAAAGAACAGGATATTAACTACATGGGACGAGGCCACTATCAAGGGCCGCGGAACTTCAACAACAATAGAAATTTTCAAAGAGGGGGCTGTAACACCCCGAATTCTCAGAACTTGGGACGTTACTGGTTAGGACCTCACAATGGGTCCTGACCTCAGTTTGACAATAATATTACTAGGATCTTGCAACAAGACACAAATAAGAAAAACCAAAATTCATGAAATAATATTTTTAAAGGAATGAATGCAATAAGGTCTAACAGCCTATAGTACTTAACAAAGGGAAAAGAGATCAACTGTCTTAACAAAAGAAAGAATGACAAACAACAGCCCCAACCCCCACTCTAAGGAGTACGTAGACCCGACTGACCACTACTTCCGGATCACTCAGCTGCTGATCTAACCTGCGGTAAATCTAAAAACACAACAAGAGAAACCATTAGCTAGTTATCTAAATATTAAGAGAGTAATAATAGCACACACACACATAAAATATAAACACCCATCATGCTTTCAAACAAGTCCGTTTATTATCTTCAGTTAAGTTATTCACTCTTACTAATGATACTTATATTGTGACACGAGGGATTCCCAAACCTCGCCTCCGCCCCCGTGTAACCATCAGGAATGGATCCGATGCATCTCACCTTGTACCTGCCTGGTCTGGGTATAGAGAACCTCCCAGTCTCCTGTCAGAGCTGGACAGTGATGTCACGGCCCGTTATACATACACTTGGGCCTTACACATAATAATAACGGTCGTCCTAGCAAGTTGTTATTTTTAATATCATGCACATCGTACACACACACAACCACTATCACTCAACTAATATCCAGAAACTGGCTAAGCAAGTCGCAAGGACTTACTTGAGTCAAATCACACTCTAACAAGTCTCAAATCGGTCCGTACTCGCGGTAGCTCAAACGCCTGTCAAATAAGGCATGTGGATCAAAACACATCCAGATGTCCAACCTCATGCGAAGGAATTACGGAAAAAACTCTCTTATGGTAAAAGACTGTTTTACCCTTAGTATCGACAATTCTCAGAGTCACCTCTTAACTTCTAATATTTCTTTTTGAACGTTTTTCCAATATCTGATTACTCTTGGAACAATTTACTAAAGGTTATGATATTAATCTCAACCACTCGTCACATAGAACCACATTACTTCCTTCTCGGGTATTACTCCACTCTTACACATATATGTATCCGCGTATAAAAACGTTACTTCTCTAAGTAAAAACTCATGTATATACCCTTTACTTATTCCCATATTTATATACACTTATTTATCCTCTAATATCTATAGTTACGTATATATATACATGATAGGTTATAGATATATATACTCAACATACTTTACTCTAACCTAATCATACTTAGCCATGCCTAATCATGCCTATCTTCTACTACTCAACCATGTATACTCATATATACCTTCAGTACTCTCCTACGTACATACCTATGTATACTCAGTACACTTTAAACCCCCAACAGTCCTATAAACCGTACAACAGTGCAAGGAAAACTGGACTCACCTATAGCACTGCAGCAGTCCGTTTTTCCTTCGGTTGTTGGGGTGCAGCAGGGGACAGCGGGGCGTCTTGGACCGGCTCGTATGCTGACTCGAGTGTACTCACCACCGTGTACTGCAGGGCTCGTCTATTCACTACATCGGTCAGAGGAAGTGAGCTGTTGTCTATCATTATACGAAACAGAAGAGACAGGAGAGGGTCTAGACGGACGAACTCACCTTGCCACCGGGAAAGTGCTACGCTGGTCCAGGAGGTGTGTAGTGGGGTGTGGCGTCGGCACAGGGGAAAGAAGTAGCAGAGGGGCGATGAAGGATTCACTGGCGTGACTCGCAACTGCTGCGTGACGCCAAGGTCAGACCTTGCTGCGCTTCGAAACAAAATAGAGGAACGGGGAGAGATAGACAGAACAGGTGGCTCACCTGGTGGCACCTTGGTGGTCGCCAGCGACGAGCGGTTGTGGGATCAGTTTCCGGCGGCGGCGTGGCATCTCTTCTCCCAGGCGAGGTGTGGCGTCTCTTCTCCCAGGCGAGGCGTGCGTCTCTTCTCCCAGGCGAGGCGTGCGGAGTATGAAGGTAAGGAGCGGTTAACTGGTTAGATTAGGGTAGAAATTAAGGTTAGGTTAATTAGGTTTTAATTAGAGGATTAAGAATGGGCTGGGCCGGCAGTACTTAATGCTAATGGGCCCACTCTTTCTTTAGGAAACGAGCTGAAGCGAAACCCGTTACTCGTACGGATCGGTAGGGCATTTGCGGAAAATTTTACGGAATTATATTCCGTATTAGGTAAATTATTATTTTACTTTAAAGGTACGGAAATATCTCCGGTTACATCTTTTATTATTTTATGTGAACTAAGGTCGCATAAAATGATAGAATTTAAAATTCATTTTAAATTTATTTAAAGGTTAGAGGTTAGCGGATCGGAATCCGGTTGAATTCAGTATTGAACGGAGTTTAAAATTTTCGGTTATTACAGGGGCGGTTGGCGTCCCGATCATAGTCACCCCAGATTCTCATACTCGAATCCGAATGGCGCACTCAATTCACCCGCATCCTCCAGCAGTACTCCACCACTAAGAATTCAAGAACCACCACCAGGATTCAATCAACCTCCCAAGGATCAAACGAAGGAAACATTTGAGGCATTGATGGGAAGGTTAAGTTGATTGGAGAGCACCGTTACTTTTATTTCTAAGGCTTAAAAGGCCTTGGAAAATCAAGTGTTTAACAAGGCGGGAAAAGCTCCTAGAGATCTAGGAAAGCTCCCGGGAAGGACGGAGAACAATCCTAAGGGGCAAGTGATGGCGATCACAACTAGAAGCGACTTGAAAATCAATGAGCCATTGCCCAAAACTGTGGACAAGGGGAAGCAAGTATTGGTTGAGGAATACCCGCAACCAAAAGAGAAAGAAAAGGAGAAGAAGCCGGTTTATGTACCTCCTCCCGCTTACAAACCTCCACTTCCATTCCCTCAATCGAAAGCTAGAGCGCGCTTGGATAAACATTTCGGTAAGTTTCTAGAACTCGTGAGTAATATGCATATTAATATCCATTTTATGGATGCTATTGTAGGTATGCCCGCCTATGGGAAGTTCCTCGAGGAAATCCTCTCTAATAAGAGGAATCTAGAAGATGTTGGAGAAGTGAGGATAACTAAAAGGTCATCCGAACTTATCCAAATCATGAAGGAGGAGATGCCACCGAAACTAAGAGATCCCGGATCTTTTTGTGTTCCAATAGGCGTGGGAGAGGTCACCTACGAAGCATTATGCGATCTAGGAGCAAGTGTGAGCATCATACCACTTGTATTGTGCAAGAGGATAGGACTTGGAGTTCCACGACCCGTCAAGAAGACCTTCTACATGGCGGATAGATCGACTACGTATCCAGTGGGAATCCTCGTCCAGGTCGGAAAATTCTATATCCCTATTGATTTTGTTGTGCTAGACTTTCCTGCAAATTATCCCGTTCCGGTCAAACTTGGAAGACCTTTCTTTGAAAGTTGGGGATGCTTGTTGGATTGCAAGAATGTTAAGCTCTCCTTCAACATCGGAGAAGAAAACATTGACTTTACGCTCTCCGTCATGAAAGGATCAGCTCTTGAAGATGATATTTACAACATTTGTGAGGAAGAGGATTCAAGGGAGTTGGTGAGTTCAATATTGATCAAAGATCCTCTTGAGAAGGTCTTGTGTTTAAGCATTATGGAGAAGGGAATAGATGCAATTTGTGATACGGAAATACGAGAGTTAGAAGCCTTGGAGAGGGATCCAAAGGCCACGTTCGAAGAGCTTGAGGAATGCATGAAAAATTGGAAAAATCTCGGATAACCCACATGAATCTCGGTCGAGATCAGTATGAGGTCAACCGAGAAATCACTTTAGGAGCTAATCTTGGTTGACCATCTCGGCCGAGATTCTGCTAGACCAATCGAGATTTCTGAGCCTTCGATACAACTTCAAACGTCGAACATGAGCGTCCTGGGATGCGACCATGCCTTCTCCGAAGCTACAGAAGCATCACGAGGTGTCTTTGTAAGATCAGAATCCTCACTCATAGAACACCACATCAAGGATGAAACGCCTCCTTTCCGATTTAAAGACCGTTAAGGGGAACGACAAGCGTGCACCCTCACAAGAACTACGGGAAGGAGATCTTGTTGTCGTCTTCAACTCTAGATTTCTCCAATATCGAGGTAACCTCAAATCTAGATAGACTGGAGCTTATATTATGAAATATATTTCCCCCATGGTGCAGTTGAAGTATGAGGTGAGATTAGCGGAAGCTTTAAGGTGAACGAACACAGACTGAAGAAGTATACGCCGAAAGCTCCGTTAGAGAGGATTGCTCCCCTTAACCTTATATGACCAAAAGAAGTTATGTCCAATTAGCGACCTTAAATAAAACACTTCTTGGGAGGAAACCAGAGGTAATTCCTAGTTTTTGCTTTCTAGATTAGAATAGTTAGATGTTTTGCTGTGTTTTGTTTTTGTGTTTTTGGTTGCAAACTTAGGTACATCCCGGCAAGAATGAACGGTCAAGATGCTTTGAAATTGCTTAGAGTACAAGACGTTGAGACAAGTGACGTTGAGAGAAGAAGAAAAAGGAAGTACAGAAAAATCTAGACCAAGATCACTTATCTCGGACCAAGAAGAAGCCGAAATCAACCGAGATATCACAACAGGGGCAAATCTCAGCTGAGATTTTTTGAATTTCTTGCGGAGTATAGAAGATGAAACCGACTCTCTCTCTCATCCCCATCCCTAACCCTCTCCATACCTGACGGTCGAAACCCCCAAATTCTCCCAAATCTTCATTCCTCAACCATTTTGCTTCAATCTTGGGTCTAAACTGAAGAGGAAGGCATCACCAACTTGTTTCCGGCATCAAACGGCATCACAATCCACTACATTAAGCAAAATTGGGGTAATTCCATTAAAAACTTTCCAAACGGCTCTTTGCTTCGATTTGCTTGATTGTTGGCAAAGTAGTTCGTTGTGTATGGTGAAATCAAATCGGGATAGACATAGGAAGCTAGTGGGAGCATTGGATTGACGATATCTTTACAAATTCGTAATTTTGATTCAAAAGAGGAAAATCTCGGTTGACAACAAAAATCTCGGCCGAGATTTAGTGAAGAACAACCCGAGATTTTGTTTTGAGATGGAACCACTTCGCCGTTCTTCACGTGCAATCGTGCTTAGCAATGGTTCTTGATGAAGGAAATCTCTTGATGCTCCTTCTTCACCTCCTCAGCCTCCGACACTTCCCATTATTAAGGAACGACGCCGAAGGAGGTACGATCGCATATAAGAACATCCTATTATGGCTCCTAGATTTATGAATATAAATGATTTTTCTTGCTTGAACATTGTTGATGTTATGCGTTTGATGATTGAGAGAATTGGGTTTGAGCAGTTTGTAGAAATTAAGGAACCCGCTTATGTTTAGATCACTTTTTGAGTTCTTTTACTTATGTGCCGGAATCTGGTGGTGTTAAGTTTAGTATGATGAATCAGAACTATGGGATGACTATGGATATGTTTGGTAGTGCTTTTGGTTTTCCCGAGTCCAATGTAGGAACCTTTGCCGTAGCTATTAATCCTAAAGTGTTTTGGGAGAACATTGCGTTGATTGAGGGTAGAGAGGATGTTTGACATGCCGGTGACTCTAAGGAGAATAATGTGTACCATCTAGCTTTTAAACTTGCCCACCGAATCCTTAGTGAGGGACTTTTTGCTAGGACTGAGACGCTTTAAAAGATTAAGGCGGATGAGCTCTTTATATTGTGGTGTATGGCGACCGGTACTGTTCCGGATACCGTCACTATGCTTTCTGACAGTTTTAACAAGATAACTAACAAGAGTAAGGGCGATATCTGCGTTGGAGGATTGGTCACTCACCTTGCTACAGTGATGGGTTTAGAGTTTTCTACTTGCACCTTAGCCGCTGAGGCTAAGCCTTTAGGACTTAATCACTTCATCTCTCATAAGATCCTTATTCCTCGAGGCCATGGCAAACCGTATGTTGCCATGCCTTGGGAGAAAAGGGCTCTTAGGGGGATTCCTTGGACTTCGGAGTATACAGTTGCTTATCCGAGAAATTGGAAGGAGAACTTCCAAGGGATGTATGTGAGTGATTATGATGATAGTGATGTTGAGGGTGAGGCAATGGACATCGGTATCGATATAGCTGGTCCTAGTGCGGCTGCACAGGATGCTGATGATGAGGATACAGATGATAACCCGAGCATTAGGGTTGCTGACGCGAGGTTTGGACGGCACGAGGAGGAGGATAGGGAAATTAGAGGTTTTTGTCAAGGCTATTCAGGATGACATTCATAGAATAGATGGCTGCCTTGATGCATATAAGAGGGACCGTCTCCTCCATGCACAAATGATGGAGGATATGTATCGCCAACAGTTTGGGCGGACATTCGATCCTTCTTACTTCCCGTTTCCACCACCTCCACCGGATGCTTGATGATCTTCACTATGGACTTCCTTCTTATTGTTATTATGCTTTGTGTTAGACATTGTGAGTTCTCTTTCTCTTTTCATATTTTCACATTGAGGACAATGTGTATTTTAAGTATGGGTGTGGAATGTTTGTAATAATTGCTACCTTATGATACTCTTATGCTTATTTGTCTATGTATTGCTTTGGATTTCACGTTACACGTTTATTTTTCATGCATTGCGTCATGCTTTTGAAAAATCCATAAAAGTTAAAAAAAGTTGAAAATTTTGTGCTTCTAGGATGGATGTGGTCTCAATGATGATGATAATGTTTGTTGATTAATTTTGATGATCTTTATGTGTTTAAAATGATTCATGACATATTTTGGGATTTGAATGCTTTATTTGAAATTTATGCATGCTTGGTAACTTGTTTTTATCTAAATCATGTTGAGATTTGAAGGTTGAAACCGCGCCATAAGTTCTTACACATCTTTTTGATATGATTAAGACGATTCGATTTCTTTCTTTCTTCTTCTTGATCATGCTTTTAGCTCTTCATATATATATATATATATATATATATATATATATATATATATATATATATATATATATTTGCCTTCCTTTACCTATCCGAGATTAGGAAGAATGTTAGTAAAGGCTTGTGAAAGTTGAAATTGAAAGTGATGAGTTTGTGTTGGAAAATAGGTTTGGGGACGTTAGTCATGGTGATGAGTAACTCGGCACCATTCACATAGCCGGGTGTTTGTGTCTTGTCAAAGTCTGATTGATTGATAGTCCTAACGAGTCATGGTATGTGCATCATGGTTTGAGGCACCTCGTAAAATTGAGGTTAACTGATCTCCAAGGCTTCGGTTTTTGTACACCTCTGTCCATGTTCTCAAGTGAAAGTAAAGCAAAAAATAGAAAAATAAGTGAAAAGAGCTTATTGGTGAATGTTGAGTTTTATGTTTGCAGTTGTGGAGTTTCTATCCTTTTCCCGGATTTGCACCACACTCCCCGTATACATCCTACCCCTAACACATCTCTTGGCCTTTATTAGAAAGTCCTTAAGATCTTTGAGCATGTGATTTGACTTTGGGGTTTAAATTGGATATTTCATGATTGATTTTGCTAAATCTAATTTGCTATGCATGCTATGATTTTATGTAAGGTTGATTATCCTTTTTCATGTCTATATCTCCTTTTGACCATATAATGATTGTTATTTGCTATGACATATTCCCTAAGGGTGATCTATGAATAGAAGCACAACAACAAAAACATTGTGTGTTTTCTTCGTCTTGCATGTTCATAATCCATTTCATCTTGTATTCTAGATTTGAACCTTGTTTGGGGGTAAGCAAGATGCAAGTATTGGGTATTTTGATGACATGAATTATGACATTAGTTTAGGGATGCATTTAGGTAGACTTTCCCTTTATATACATAGACATATATTCGTATCGATTATGTTGATATTCACCTATTTTGCGGAAATATAGGTCTACACACAGTTTTGTTGCAATTGTAGGAAATAATGCGCATTTTGGAGCAAAAAGGTAGCATAAAGAGATAAGGAGTCAGGAGAGAGCATGGTGGAGTACTTAGAGATGCAGAAGAAGATCAAGGATCACAAGGAAAGAAGATTCAGTTGGAAAATGATAGCATGAATTATAGTCTATATTTTGGAGTTTGTTTGGACGTTTTATCTTTCATAATCTGCATGTTTGTATGTATGTTATGTGATTATATTACCATTTCATCTACCTTTACGGGAATCGAGGTCTACACCTAGTTTTGTTGTAATCGTAGGTAAAATGGCACGTTTTGCATCAAAAAAAGGAGCAAAAGGAGTTATGAGTCATTTGGAGCTACATCCAGGAAGCATAGCCATGGATTAGAGATTTACTTTGGACCAGATTCGAGAGATTTCACATTTCAGTTGTGACTCACCTCGGTTGACCACAGATTCACCTCGACCGAGGTGATCCAGAGAAGTCGACTCGACCGAGGCAAACACCTAGGACACGGCGAGAGTATTTTATTCTCGGCTGAGATCTTTTATATTTGGAAAGTGATCTTATATTTTTGGGCTTGGCTCCTGGAAGGGAGAAGATATATCAGATTCTATATTTTACCTATATTTATGGGCAAAGATCTCTTCTAAGATATTTTATTTTTGGAGGGTTATTTTCCTATAAAAAGGGTTAGATTTCCACAAATCAACGGGGCTGCATACAATCTCGCATATCTCACATACCGTCGATCAGGGTTTATACACGCAGCAGCCATACTCTAGTTGGGAGATTCGAAGAACCTTTTTGAAGGTTGAAGGAAGATTGAAGATTGTAGCTTTTATAGCTTTTGGAAGGTTTTCTTGTAAGATTACCTTATATTCTCTTCCTTGTTGTCTTGCTTGTTGGATTTATATCCAAGGAACGCTTTGTTGTGATATTTGATTCAGTTATTGAAGTCTTTTCATTAAATTCTTCTTGTTCAAATATTCACCTTCTTCCCATATATTTGATTAATACTTTCATGATGATGAGTGGCTAATTTCCTTGTGTGATTCTAGGGTGATTGGATGAAGGTTGTGGGAAAAACAATGATAGAATAATCTTAGATTCCAGTAGGATCCTGAAAGCTCGAGTCTTTAACCTTAACCCTAAGCATCTCGCTCAGTCGATGAACATCTCGGCCGGGGTGGAATTCTTCTGACCGAGGTGACTTATCCGATCCTAAACTGAGAGTTAAGTGTTAGAGTTTGCCAAATCCTATTCTTATTACACCTTTCTGGTTCAATGCAAGCCTAGGATGAGACTTACCCGGTAATTCCTTAGTTTGTGTACCAACGATCATAAGTGTAGGTAATAAAGGTTTATCCTTTATTGGGGTTTGAGTGTGCTTCCATCCCATTTTTGTGAGTTAGCCTGAGACTTACCCGGTAAAGGTTGATTCTATTCCCTTAGATGGTGTGTTAGTTTGAGGTTATAGTTCTTTATCTTAATTCCTTGAGACTTACCCGGTAATAGGAGTTACGGTTTAGGATTAGTGAGTAGTGAGACTTACCCGGTGATTTATTCCACTTTAGTAACACCTTCCCTATGCAAAAACCTCAGCTTTGTCCTCTTATCTATAGATCTTGAGTTGGAACCACAACTAGATGCTTTAATCCCTAGAATTGCATGTTTGCTTTATTGACTTCTTATTCATCTTTGATTGTGTTGATTGCTCTTGTGGTTAGTATTTACATAAGCTTACCGTTATCGACTTTGTTTCACTAAGTCCCTGAGATCGACCCCTGGAATTCCTTGCTTTTTACTACGATTGACCCGTACACTGCGGGTTCGCATCCTTATTTTAAGCTTAAGTCTAGGGTTATAAATTTAAAGCTTGCACACACCGTTTGGAGCGAACAGAAAAGAAGCAAAGAACAGAAGAAAGTACGTAACACAAGAGAAATCTCGGTTGAAGAGTTACTATCTCGGCCAAGATTTTCTACGGGCCCGACCGAGATTTTTTTGGAAAACAGCCCGCGGCCCTAAGTCAAAACCCTAATTTTATCATTAAATCGACTTCACATGAAGGGTTTAAGGATGGCTTTTTACACACTTCTTGAGCCGGGGTTTTGGGAGATTTGTCAGAGTTCCGACTTCGCAGCAAGTACGGAAGATTTGGAAGGATTGATAGAGAAGGAAGGAAGAACATCGAAGGGTTAAAGATTTTCATCGATAGTTTGAGGTTTTGTGAGTTAATTTTGGAAGGGTAATCTTAGTTGTATTCTTTATTTGAACGAAAGGTTGAACCTTTGCCATTGCTTTGGATTTAGTTTTGATTAATGAAAGTTGTTAAGTTTTATTTGGTTTTTATTGGTTTATGCCTTATTTGATATCATATAACTTCTTTGATTCAAATATGATGATTGTTGGCTATAATCCTTGCGATTCTAGGGTGAGTAGCTGATGGTTGTGGTTTAGATGATGATAGGATGACCCTTTAAGTTAAATTTTTTACCTACGCATTTAAAGATCTCGGATGAATCCAGGAATCTCGGCCGAGATGTGAGTATGATCCATCTGAGATTTGCTTTTGTTTGCTCGATCACATCTTATCCTTAAGCCTTGGTTATAGTTTGCCCAAATCCTAATCTTTGTTGAGAGATTTATACCCTTAGACTCCTCTAAGGCTTACACTTGAGGATAGGAAGAGACTTACCCGGTGATTCCTTTCTTGAGTACCGACAATGACGTTTTCTAGGTAACAAAGGTTTATCTTTTGTTAGATTTGAGTGTGCCTTCATCATACCTTTGTGAGTTAACCTGAGACTTACCCGGTAAAGGTTAGTTCTATTCCCTTAGGTCGAGTTGTTGGTTTGAGTTTATGTCCTCTCCTTAGTTCCTTGAGACTTACCCGGTAAAAGGATCTTTGGTTAGTGATAGTGGATAATGAGACCTCCCTCGTAATCTATGCCATCGGAGAAACACCTTACCTTCGCAACCCCAACCTTGTCCATGAACCTTTAGGAGTCTTGAATCGAAAACCACAACTACGCTACGATTTCTAGAATCCGCACTCTCCTTTTTTAATATATCTTCATTGATTGCTTCGATTTATACTTTGTCATTGCAAAAATCTTATCTAATTGACTTATCTGGTTAATTTCACCACAATCCCTGTGACCGACCCTGAAATATTTGCCTTTTTGCGATTGTTTTGTATACTACGGGTTCGCTATTTCTTTTATTCTTGGTTATAAATTGAAAGCTATTGATTCACACATGTTTTGGAGCGAATAATACTACCATCCAAAGCATAACGCGGGACCAAGTCTTGTCTTAAGTACGCATCACAACCATTGGAGACACGCATTGGAAGACTTGCCAATGCTGGATGTGTGTGGATTTAGTGTGAACACCACATGCGTACTCACAAGTGTGAAGAAATAGGGAATGCAATCCATTGGCCCAAACATCCGGACAAAAATGACCCAAAAAAGAACCAGTCTTTGTGGTGTGACTTTCACCAAGATGTAGGGTCCATTATAAAATATCGTGTTGCACTTCGTAAATCAGTGACCTATCTCTTAAAAAGTTGTCTTCTTATGAAGCTAGTCTAAGCAAAAAAACCTACAATGTTGAATTAAAGACCGATAAGATCAACCAACACCCCAGGAGCCTAGTCAAGTGATGATAAGTCTCAAATGTAACATCATATAGTCTTTAGATCATGCATTTCATACATCGTTTTTCTCTCTTATAGTTCACTTTTAGTATAGAAAGCTTTCCTTTTCCCTATTTCGGTGTCTACCTTGATTATTTGTATTTAAGGCAATTAAGGTCAATATCTTCATAGTTTGGTGCAAAGTACAAAGTATTCACACCTCCTTAAAGTCAGAGCCACAAAGAAGAATCATACATGACTGATGATTGAATAATCAAGTGACACAAAGTCCTCTAAAGAAGCCTTGAATACAAGATCGAAGATCACAACAATGTTTGAACCAATAACACTTGCTAAACGGAATCCTAAGCCATCTCATGACCGTCTTGTGCTCGTTTCTCACACCGTTCATCCCAACAATGAACCAGCCCAAGATTTAGCCAAACCATGTCGAGACGAATTCATAGAGTGTAAGACTCGAGGTCTTAGGGACTATCCCCATGTCAACCATACTTGCGCAAAAAAACTTGTCAAGAGGTCACCATCCTGAAATTTCTCCCGCACGAGCACGCTTAACTCTAGAGTTATTTGTCCTTACTTTACCACTGGAAAAGAAGAATTCTGGATGACATGGGTAGCAATCCATCCTTATAAGTCAATCGCAAATCCCCATTCATATGATGCAGGATGACAATTTTACGGGATGCTATAATCTCTCAACCCATCCTTATAATTCATTCACAAATCCCCATTCAAATGATGTGGATGACAATTTTACGGGATGTTACAATCTCTCTCACTTAAACTCGTGACGTCCACGTCAGACCAAGGACCGTCCACGGAGCTGAGTGACCGCCTACGAGGGCAAGCACACTCGTAACTTAGGGTTAGCTCTGATATCATCTGTAAGACCTGAGGTCTTAGGGAAGTTGTCCCCATGCCAATCATGCTCGCGCAGAAAACTTTCCAGAAGGTCACCCATCTTGAAATTTCTCCTGCACGAGCACGCTTAACTCCAGAGTTATTTGTTCTCACTCTACCACTAGAAAAAGGAATTCTTGTTGACATGGGTACCAACCCATCCTTATAAGTCATCACAAATCCCCATTCAAATGATGCGGGATGACAATTTTACGGGATGATACATAGACGACATGTTATGCCGTCTCACACACCGTCTCCAAGCCGTCTAGACTTCGCTGCTTATCCGAGATCATATCTTTTAATCTTATCAAGTGATATATTTTGTAACCCTAGAACATTCGATTTCCGACCTTATATATACATTTATTAGCCTAGGATTTTGTGTATCCGGAATCATCCGACATTATCAATTCTCGTAGCCGTCAAGTAACTTTTGAGTATATTTCAATTCCCGTGAAGGTTTGCCTCGTTGTGTTGGAACCAAACAATTATGAGTTTTTATTCATGCAGATTTATATATGATATATCTTGAAAACTCCACCTTGAAGTATATATTTGAATATGTGTGATGGAAGACTTAACACAAATAAAGTGGTTTTTATACTAACAAAATATCGATTGTATTTCTAGTTGCTTGGTGTGTTTTGGTGCTTGTCTAAAATGTATGCAGGCCTTTGATAGCATTTCAAGGAACAGACGGAGGCCTTGAAATCAGGTACAAGGGACAGACAGAGAGCTTGAAGATATTCAACACAGAGGCCTTGAAAGTCATTTCAAGGGATCAGAAGCCAAAGCCTTGAAACAAATTTCAAAGGACAAAATGGCTAGAAGGAATTCAAATCTCTATCAACCAAATTAACCAATAATCAAAAGATCTTCCAAGGAGATATGCTCAATAAGAAGATATGCTCAACAAAGACAATCTCGACGACCTAGAGGATACGGTTCAAACAATATCTCGCAAAGATCCTCAACCAGAAGCGCAAGATCTCTTCTCAATGGATTTTGGAAATCTTCACAACAAGATCTTAAGATCTCGATCAAAAGACAAAGATCTTCAATAAGCGTGAGAATATTACGGAGAAGAAGAATCAACGCGCTTTAAGGAGATGAAGACGATAGAAGATCTACAACGGCTATCTCATCTCAACCAAGAAGTGTTTTCCATGGAGAAGAAGAAACATCTACAACGGTCATTTTTCCAACGCCTAGAAGACCTCTCCATCGAAGACTATAAATGAAGATGTCGATTGAAGAAGAAGATAGACAAGCTTACACAGAAATATTCAAAGTCTTCAAGCGATCCAAAGCATCTTCATTCTATCAAACAAGTTTTTCTTTCTCTCTTTCTACAAAAGCTTTATTCCCTAGAGAGAGATAAAACTCGAGAGCAACATTGGCATATCTAAAGAGTGTTATACTAGAGTGTGTGTTACTCTACGAAGTAACTAGGCTATTATAGCAAGGTGAAGAGTTTGAGCTAGATCGTAGCGTTGACTACAGTGAGAGAAGAAGGGGATTTCTTCTTGTTTGTATCTAGGACTCTTTGAAGCTGATAATAGATAGTTAGATCCTACGGCTATACCATGTGACGGAGAGTTGGCTATTTAGAGCCGAACTTCGTAAACATATCCTCATGTCGATCTTTTCAATTCCGCACCATATCTTGCTTTACTATGACTAACTTTGTTTTGCAGGTTTAAAAAGTCAAGGCCCTTGAAATCAGTTTCAAAGCCCTTAAAATCAAAATGTGTCACAAAGAGCTCAGATCGACATCAAGGCCTTTGAAATCAGTTTCAAAGCCTTGAGATAGCTTTTTGCGAAAAGTTTTCATACTCTATTCAACCCCCCTCAAGAGTATCTTTATTCTTTATATTCACCTAACGGTTCTTCATATCATATTTTATATTCAACCATGTCTAGCTAATCTCCCTCTTGATCTAAGGATTTGGATGATCCTTATAATGATTTGATTTATTATTGCATATATGAATTATTGAATTGAGATTGTGAATTTGCTTCTTTTCAAAGTACTTCATTCTTATATTTTATTTACCTTCGAAATAAGTGGCGTTTAAATTGGCTTTAGATAAAATAGTTACGCCACACCCAACGAGGTTATTTTGTTAGAAAGATTGAAAAAACTTGGTTTAAGGGACTGAATTCTACCTTTAACTTCGATGATTTTTAACTTGTTTTGATGGTGAAACAAATCATCTCGTTAAGGATTGTCTGCAGAAGAAGAGGACCAACTTTGAGAAGAATGATCGAAATAAGAAAGCTATGGTAGCTTCATGTAGTGATTCAGATTCCTCAAATTAATCAGAAGATGAAAAAGAACAAGCAAACCTCTATCTTATGGCTGATCATGAAGAAGATTCAAATCTCTACGTTGATAATGTGGTAAGTACCATCATGTCCCAACCTGAATCTGATCTCACATAATTTGTTAAAGACATTATGATATGTGATAAAGAACATAGGGTAAGGATAAACTCCTTGAAAGAAAAGCTTCTTAAACAAGAGAAAAGATTAAGTGATATGTCTTTGGAAATTGAAAATCTTAACACTAAAAAGTTAGACCTTGATATCAATATCAAGGCCTTGGAATCTGAAAATGCGATTCTCAAGGGAAATCTGTCTTCTCTCCATCGAGAATATATCGATTTAGAGAAAGAAAAGGTTGATCTAACTGAGACATGTCAAGACCAGAAGGCTGCACTTATTCAATTCACTCGTTCGAAAGCCAACCTTGAAAGGATGATGGGTGAGCAACAATCTTCCCTTAACAAAAATGGTATAGGATATCATGTCAGTTTTCCTAAAAAAACAACTACCACTTTTGTCATGGCTAAAGGAAGTACTCATATGCCCACATGTTTCTACTGTTATAAAAATGGTCATGTCAAATCTACATGTCCATAAAGAAGAAATGATCCTTACATCATTAGAAACACTTATCCTCTATGTTTAAGGAAACATGTTAAGCAAATATGGGTTCCTAAAGGTATTAGACCACCAAACATGATTGAGCCTGAATATGGACCAAAATATGTCATTTGGTCGACCCAAAAAGTTTGATGGTTTCTGTTTTGCAGGATATCACCAAGGTAAAGGAGCATAAATGGATATTAGATAGTGGTTGCTCAAGACATATGAGTGGAAAAAGCTCACTGTTCTCAAATCTAAAGAAGCAATCATTTGGAACCATTACGCTTGGTGATAAAGGAAAGTGTGACATTATTGACATTGGTAAAATTTGTTATAATTCATCTAACTGTATTGATGATGTATATCTTATTGACGGTTTGAAGTATAACTTGCTTAGCATCTCTCAAATATGTGATAAAAGGCAATGATGTTATGTTTGATTCAGAAAAATGTGAAGTTTAAGACAAGACATCGGGTGATATTGTGCTTACAACTCCTAGATGTAACAATGTTTATTCTAACCAAGTTCCAGGAACTAAGTTAAAGTGTCTCAAGGCCTTGACTGATGATCCAAGGCTTTGGCATATAAGACTTGGTCACGTAAGCATGCATACTATGCAGAAGTTACTTTCAAAGGACTTGGTACGAGGATTGCCGAATCTAAACTTCAAGGTAGATGAACTATGTAAAGCTTGTACACGAGATCTTAATCTGAATCAACGTGAAGATCACAATTTTGATGAAGAGGAAGATCCTAAGGCTCAAGAATATGCAAGAGAAGATTCAAGATACCGGAGAAAACTCTCAAGACCTTGAAACGCATCTTTAAGACCTTGAAACAAAAAACTACGATGTCAGAACTCCGTTTCAAGGCCTTGAAACCCAACTTCAAGGCCTTGATATAGGATCCAAGGGCAACACTCCAACGGTACCTGAATCTAATCAAGCATATGAGCCTCAATCATTAGGATCTGTTCCGTCTTACAAACGAAGGAAGTTTCAACATTCTTCATACCATCCACAAGAGAATGTGATCTCATATCCAAACGCAGGAGTTCAAACTCGATCCAAAGTTAACAAACTATGTGTGTTCTCGGCGTTCGTGTTTCTTATTGAGCCGAAGAATTATGTTCTAACTCTTCAAGAACCCGACTGGATCATTGCCATGCAAAATGAACTAAATGAGTTTGAGAGAAACAAGGTTTGGACTCTTACTACAAGACCAAAGCATCAATCCGTCATTGGTACGAAATGAGTTTTTCGAAACAATTTGGATGAAAACGGTAAAGGCATTCGAAATAAAGCACGACTTGTAGCTCAAGGCTATAACCAAGAGGAAGGTATTGACTATGAGGAGACTTTTGCTCCGGTTTCCAGGTTAGAAGCCATACGTATGCTACTTGCATTTGCATCTTTCATGAGCATAAAGTTATTTCAAATGGATGTAAAATGTGCTTTTCTAAATGGCTTCTTAGACGAAGAAGTCTATGTTGCTCAACCACCTGGTTTTGAAAATGATGATTTTTCGGATCATGTTTTTAAATTGGACAAGGCTCTTTATGGTCTTAAGCAAGCTCCTCGAGCTTGGAATGAAAGATTGTCCAAGTATCTCCTTGAAAACAATTTCAAAAGAGGTATGATTGACAAAACTTTATTTATCAAAACCAAAGGCAACGATATTCTAGTAGTACAAATCTACGTTGATGATATATTATTTGGTGCTACTCATGATTCCTTATGCAAGGAATTTTCAGATATTATCTGCAGAGAATTCGAAATGAGCCTAATGGGTGAGTTAAATTTCTTTCTTGGACTTCTAGTTACACAAGCAAAGAAAGGAATTTTTCTCAATCAAAGCAAGTATACCAAGGACTTGCTTAAGAAGTATAAGATGGATCAATCCAAGGTTGCAAAGACTCCTATGAGTTCTACACTTTCGCTTGACCATGACAAAGATGGAAAAAGTGTTGTACAAAAGGAGTATTGAGGTATGATCGGTTCTTTGTTATATCTAATTGCTAGTAGACCTGACATTATGTTTAGCGTTTGCATGTGTGCAAGAGTTCAAACTAATCCTAAAGAGTCACACTTGATAGCTATGAAAAGGATATTTCGGTATCTCAATGGCACTAAGGATTTAGGGTTATGGTACCCACGTCAAAACTCGTTTTACATCGTTGGCTATTCAAATGCAGACTTTGCAGGTTATAAGGTCGATAGAAAAAGTACTTCTGGATATTGTCAATCTTAGGGGCATCCCTAATCAGTTGGCACTCTAAGAAGAAAAACTCTGTTGCCCTATCCACAGCTGAAGCTGAATACATAGTTGTGGGAGCCTGTTGTGCACAAATTCTATGGATAGCTCAACAACTTCGTGATCTTGGCTTTGATTTAAAAGGTATCCCTATAAAATGTGATAATACTTGTGTTATTTTAACTACTAAAAATCTTGTGCAACATTCAAGGACAAAGCATATCGATGTAAGGCATCACTTCATACGTGATCATGTTGAGAAAGGTGATGTTTCGATTTCTTTTATATCAATTGACTTGTAGTTTGCAGATATAATTTACTAAGCCTCTACCTGAAGATCAATTCAATTTTATTAGATTAGAGCTTGGTATGTTGAACAAGGAAGCATTAACATAGGGGGAGTAAATCGTTTTATTTTCTCCTTCGTATGCAACCCACTTCTCAATTTCAAGTGCCTTAAAATGTAATTCAAGGGCCTTGAAATGGAATTCAAGGGCAAATTGAATTTCACGGATCCATTTTGGGGTTAATATCTTTTAGATATTTTGATCCTTAAATTATTTTAAAGAAGGATTTTTAAAATGATTTCAAAAGCCTTTATTTTCAGATTTAAAGAATTTTGAAAAGTGGTTACAAAATTTATGGAAATAATTCTAATCAAAATTGGTTCTTCCAAGATTTTGATTTTCCCAAGATCCTAGTGAACCTATGATGATGTGACTTCTTCGCTTAAATACCACCTTTCTTCTTTCTTTATCTCTTCCGCTTCATCTTCTCTTCGCAAGAGATCTTCAGTCAATGAAGCATCATCCTCTGCTCCCAAACGACAGAGGATCGTTCACCTCTCTTCCGACTCCGACTCCAGCTCCGATTCTTGATTCTCCATGGACGATGTGGAAATCTGCACTAAAACCGGTCTTCCATCACACTGATTTGGGAGTCAAACTGCAGTTAAGAAGTGGCTTGCCGGGCTCAACGAATGAGAACTATGCATGTGCATATTAGTTGATCGGGAACTCTTCGTCTCTCTTGCCCTACCAGGTCTTACCGTGCTTCAAGCCAGTTCAATCTGGTTGATTCTCAATCCCGGGGAGACAACATACCCAAGGTTAATAGGGTTGTTCTTTGTCAATCTGACCGCACGATAGGAACGAGGAGAACTTATTCTAGAATCAGTGGTTAAAGGTAAGAAAATCGTTCTTTCCTCTTCAATAACTGCTCAGATTCTAGGACTTCCTACCTTCAACTCGTTTGACCATCCGACCCCCTCTAGAACTGTTAAAATGGCCAAAGAGCAATTTCTTCTGCCCAACTCTCTGCCACAACCTACCGTTACCGGTTTGACTCTTGAAGCTAGAATAGCGTGTGCTTTGTTGGTGAGATGTGTGGTGCCGAAGATTAACAATCGGGATGTGCTTACAAACTAGTTGTTTGCATTTATGTACTATGTGCCGAATGGGCTAGATGTTGACCTTCCTGGAACTATTTTGAACCATATGCTTCTCTCTATCAACTCCCCTAGTGACACCTCTCTGCCCTATGCAAACTTGCTCCCTAAAATCTTTCGGTATTTTTTTGTTGATTATTCTGATGAGAAGCAAGTTAATGTTGTTGGAGAATTGGATGAAGAATTCTTTGTAACGCCCCAATTTTAGGTGCGTTTGCGATATTTATTTTTCCCGGCTTTTATCGATATATTTTATTACCCGTGTTTAAATTATTATATAATCTCGTAAAATAAATTACGAGAATGGTTTTTGTATTTCAAATTATATTTTTCAAGCTTATACATATTTTTTCCATATATTTGATTCCGTATTTTATTTTTGGAAAGGTCCAGAAATTTTCCGATTCAAAAATCCCGTTCCAAATGTTTTTGATCGAGTTCACCTTCCTGTCCCCTGTGCTGCCGCCAACCGCCGGAGAAGAGACGCAACCACCCTAGACCCAGCACAACCTCCGTTGCCGGTCGCATCCAATGTTGTCCCACCTGCCCTAGCCTCCGGCAATGTCGTTGTCGTCACCGTCGAATCCCCAAGCCACAAGAGCCATCGTCAGTCCCTTCGCCTGCAACTGCCCGTGCCTTCATCTCCGCCTCCGCCGGAGCCGCCGAAGTCCTGCGTGTTTGCCTCTCTTTTTGCCGAAAACAGTAGGGTTCAAAGAAACCCTTCTTCTATTTATTAAATCGAGCATCCCAACCTTTTGGTGAAATTACAAAATGTAACCCATGTTTTGCATTTACAGTTTTGACCCAATTTTTTGGAAATTGCTGATCTACCCTTTGTGGAATTTTATTACAGATTTGGCCCCAAAAATTTAACTGTAGATTTGGCCCATGTTCTTATAAGTGTATATTTTGCCCCAGAAAACGTGTTAGCGGTTTTTTACCTTGGATTTTAATTACGGGGATATTCTTATATTTATATATACTACATATTGTGCCCTTTGTTGGATTTATTTTGGATTTATGGCCCGAAGATTTAATTGCGAATTATGACCAAGTTTTTAAAATTGTATAAATTGTCAAGAAAGTGTTTTTAATATTTTAAACTCGGATTTGAATTACGGAGGTTATTCTTATAGTTTATATATACTATGTAGTATGTCCAAATTTAGCGTTATGCTAAATTTGTTTAGTTTGGTGCTAGGTTCGGAAGCACCCCGTTTAAGGCCAACAAATCCATATCGACATCCATAGACCATCTTCCGTCTTTTGACGTCACGTGAGTACCCTCTCCCCCGAGCTTATGATCTTACCTCGATCTTGTTATGTTTAGTATTAGTATTATGCTAGGATGGATCTAGCATAACTTAGAGTGAATACCAAGTAGTGATTTGGACCTTAGGTGAGTTCTGAGGATTGTCGATTGTTGTAAGACGTTGAGTATTTGGTTGATCTTGTGAGGTTGTTTATGGCTTTAAGTTGTATGTTGAGCTTGTGAGAATCTACGAGTTGAGGTTGTATGACTGTTGAGTTTGTGGACTAGGATGTGAGTATCCTAGCATAGCGTGCAATAATTGAGATCATCGAGACTAGGAACGTGTTTTCCTAGCATGTGAGTTGTATGACCTTGTAGACGTCATTTGGGATAGAAGTCTAAGGACTTCTAGCATGAGAGATAGATGCTGATGTTGTGTCTCGTTTGGTCAGGCTGAGAGTATCTTCCTGCGGGAAGCGGAGTGCGGTATATTTTCGGGTTGAGTGTTTGTGACAGGTAAGTCTCCGGACTTGCTTAGCTCGTATTCTTTGTATTAGCATTGATGCGTGTTTAGTGGTGTGTGTTTATTGTTTACGTTATAACAACTAAACCGGTAATAGGACCACCGACCCTTATATTATATTGGCCCAAGTGTATGATAACAGGCGGTGACATCACTGCCTAGCTCTTGCGAGAGCTAGGAGGTTCTCGACGACTAGCCCGAGAAGGTAGACGGACGGATGCATTAATATCATTCCTTGCCGGTAAGTGGGGACCGAGGCGAGTTTCGGGAGATTCTCGTGTCACAAAAGAAGTTGAATTAGAACGGGATATGACTTAATTATAAAAATATAATAAACCGGATTTGTGTGCTTTGGAGTATGATGTGTATTTTTTATGATCTACTTGTGTTTGTGCCTTTCACCTTGATTCTAATGCTTTGAATATTAGCTAACAGTTTTATATCGATTGTTGTAGATTGCCTTGCAGGTTAGGAATGCGGTCGAGAGATCCGGAAGAGTGGGAAGTGGGGGTTCCGTACATTTTAGAAGTGGGTTTTGGTTGGAGTCGAGTTTGTATAATGTTCATGTATATTGTATGTCGCGTGTGTGGCGTCTGGCCTTTGGTGTTTTATTTCGGCTGAAGTCTTCTGTTTGTACGCTTTTGGGTTTCATTACATTGCATAAAAATGTATTTTGTTTTGACCTTTATTTGTGTCTTGTTGCAAGATCCGGTGAAATTGTTGTCAGGCTAAGGGTCGGGACCCATTGTGAGGTCTCGCCCGTGGCGCCCCGAGTCCCGCGGATTCGGACTGTTACATTCTTTGACTGCATGGGAATTAAAAGAACACAAAGAGGGGAGTGGAATTTGAAAGAGCAACCGGCTTGAAATTATACAACTGTACAAAGATTGGAAGTTGTGGAAAGAGGCCTGGATTCTATGTGATATGATCTAATAAACTTCAGGTCTGCGATTACTGGTCGTCTAGATGAGACACAAGATCTACTTGGGATCCTAAATCAGAAGATCAATCAGATGTTCCATGTCAATGCTTTGTCTTTCACAGCTGCCAATAGCATTAAGCCGCTAACCAAAGAGGGTGGTCAAGCTACCACTCAAGATGCTGAAAAGGTCATGACTCAATGTTACAAGATTATCAAGGATCGCCCTATTGGTCAACCTTCTTCTGATGATCCAGATATTTTACAAATTGAGGAGTTTGGGGTTGTGAAAAAATACAAAGATGCCACGGACGAAAGACGAACCGACTTGTCCCTCAAGAATCATGACATCAAAAATACTACAGACCGATGGAGGAAGATGTGCATGAAGGAGCATTACGGGAAAGGGCATCTGAATCCAAGATCCATGAAGGAAGACCCTTAGCCTGACCATGGATTTCAAGGCCCTTGATATTGATTTCAAAGCCCCTTGGTTTTGCTATTAATGCCTTGATGTGTGTTTTTGAAAGACTTCGTTTTACAGTGGTTTTGGAAATACTTTTTATATGTTTGTAATTGTTTAAAACTTCCGTACTTTAACTATTTTTCTCCCTTGTTGAAAGACAAAGGGGGGAAATTTATGATCCGAAATTTCGATATTTCTGCATTCTGCATTTAAGTTTGTTTTGATATTCATATATTCATCACTAACTCTACAATGCAAGGACGATATTTGTGTTGTCTTCCATCAAGGGGGGGGGGGGGGGGTT
>BSUD01000003.1:129262991-129283674 GCA_033239045.1 Fagopyrum esculentum | reverse complement strand
GGGGGGGGGGGGGGGGATTGAAAACTCCACCTTGAAGTATATATTTGAATATGTGTGATGGAAGACTTAACACAAATAAAGTGGCTTTTATACTAACAAAATATCGATTGTATTTCTAGTTGCTTGGTGTATTTTGGTGTTTGTCTAAAATGTATGTAGACCTTTGAAAGCATTTCAAGGGATATACGGAGGCCTTGAAATCAGATACAAGGGACACACAGAGAGTTTGAAGATATTCAACAAAGAGGCCATGAAAGCCATTTCAAGGGATCAGAAGTTAAAGCCTTGAAACAAGTTTCAAAGGACAAAACGGCTGGAAGAAATTCAAATCTCAATCAACCAAATCAACCAAGAATCAAAAGATCTTCCAAGGAGATATGATCAACAAGAAGATATGCTCAACAAAGAAAATCTCGACGACCTAGAGGATACAGTTTAAAACAGGATCTCACAAAGATCCTCAATCAAAAGCGCGAGATCTCTTCTCAATGGATTTCGGAAATCTTCACTACAAGATCTGAAGATCTCGATCAAAAGACAAATATCTTCAACAAGCGTGAGAAGATTACGGAGAAGAAGGATCAACGTGCTGTAAGGAGATGAAGACGATAGAAGATCTACAACGGCTATCTCATATCAACCAAGAAGCGTTTTCCATGAAGAAGAAGAAACATCTACAACAGTCATTTTTCCAACGGCTAGAAGACCTCTCCATCAAAGACTATAAATGAAGATGTCGATTGAAGAAGAAGATAGTCAAGCTTACATGGAAATATTCAAAGTCTTCAAGCGATCCAAAGCATCTTCATTCAATCAAACAAGTTTTTCTTTCTCTCTTTCTACAAAAGCTTTATTCCCTAGAGAGAGATAAAACTCGAGAGCTCCATTGGCATATCTAAAGAGTGTTATACTAGAATGTGTGCTACTTTACGAAGTAACTAGGCTATTATAGCAAGGTGAAGAGTTGAAGCTAGATCGTAGCATTGGCTACAGTGATAGAAGAAGGGGATTTCTTCTAGTTTGTATCTAGGACTCTTTGAAGCTGATAATAGATAGTTAGATCCTACAGTTATACCTTGGGACGGAGAGTAGGCTATTTAGAGTCGAACTTCGTAAACATATCCTCGTGTCGATCTTTTCAATTCCGCACCATATATTGCTTTACTGTGACTAACTTTGTTTTGCAGGTTTACAAAGTCAATGCCCTTGAAATCATTTTCAAAGCCCTTGAAATCAAAGTGTGTCACAAAGAGCTCAGATCGACATCAAGGCCTTTGAAATCAGTTTCAAAGCCTTGAGATAGGTTTTTGCGAAAAGTTTTCATACTCTATTCAAACCCCCCCCCCTAGAGTATCTTTATACTTTATATTCACCTAACGGTTCTTCATATCCTATTTTATATTCAACCATGTCTAGCTAATCTCCCTCTTGATCTAAGGATTTGGATAATCGTTATAATGATTTGATTTATTATTGCATATATGAATTATTGAATTGAGATTGTGAATTTGCTTCTTTTGAAAGTACTTCATTCTTATATTTTATTTACCTTCGAAGTAAGTGGCGTTCAAATTGGCTTTAGATAAAATAGTTACGCCACACCCAACGAGGTTATTTTGTTGGAAAGATTGAAAAAACTTGGTTTAAGGGATTGATTCTACCTTTAACTTCGATGATTTCTAACTATCATAGAAAGTTCCGATCTTTTTACCTTTTCTAGTTCAACCGCCGGAAGCGAGACATTTTCTGATCTTTTTTGGATTTTTAAATGCTTAAAGGGTTTTCCTTATACTTGGTACACCAAGTCGGTTAACACGGTCTTTGTTTTTCTGTGACAAATACTATATTGGATGGTTACCGACAATATTCACAATATTGATATATGTTGTTTTACTTTAATTCATTAAAGTGGTGACTCTTATTTTCTTAATTAGATCATCTCCCTCTATTATTTGTCAACCAAAATCATTGTTTTTCCTTATTTTCCTTTTATTATAATTTTCAAAGAGCATACTTTCCTTTTTCCATACTTCTTCTTTCCTTCATTTACTGTGAATACTTATTAATAAGCACTTTTACAACTCAAGCGTAATCCTTGTGAATTCGACACTCGATTTACTACTATTAACCCCGTCATCCTTGCGGATAGGTTTTAGAACCATCAAGTGATCATCATGATCACTGATAGATCACAAATAAGCGTAACTATATACTCCACTTCAAAAAGGGTACGGCATGCAAATACGTCCGATTATCCATGTCCGTCAATTACGGTTCCACAAACATCTTAATGAAGTCCCCCTTGAAGACTTGGTACTACCCAAAAAAGACATAGATAAGAATCATACCACCTTGTTATGATTTAATGTTGAAGCAATCACTTCGTTAAGGGAAATCCAACTGCTAGTCTGTGTGCAAGGTAAAAATCTACAAGTTCCGTTTCACGTTATTCTTTGTAGGTTCCCACACAACATCATGGAAACCATAAATACATGACATCGGAGTAGTGCTTTCTACGCTTCATCAGATGATAATATTTCCTACTAAGTGGGGGATTCAAGAGATCCTTGTAGATCAATAAAGATCAAGGGAGTGCTACAAAATAGCACTCAAACCGACAAATCAAACTATGAAGTAATACTAGCAACTACATGCCAGAGAGGGGTCCTTGAAGTAGGTAGAACTAGAAGTACAAGAACTAGACATAGTCGTACTTGATCTCTCAAAACCTGACTAAATGGTACTTGTAGGAGCCGACTTACCTCCTAATTTAAGGGAAAGTTTGGTTGTTGACCGATTGACCCATTTGAGAATTTCAAACCCCAACACACCCTTTTTTAGCGACCTCGAACTTCGCGTTTTCATCCACAAGGATGTTTTAGGATGGACTATCTTTGGAAGATTGTTTTTGCCTAACAGCTTTCCGTTTAAAAACAACAACGCATCGTGTTTTGCACGGAAGCACATGCACATGACATGGATAAACCCCAATGTAATGACATACAAGTTGGACGTTGATCCAAAGTCAAACTAGTAAAGAAAAAATGTGGAAAGTTTGCATCAGAGCGAAACAAAGCAGTCGATGATGAGGATCGTAACTTACTATAAACCGGTGAGATACGGGGTTAACTGGAAAATATAGTGCTAACAAAAATGAAAAGGTTAGGGTATGTGTAGATATCGCCGATTTAACACAAAGCATGCCAAATACCCCTTTCATTTGTCACATATTGATGCAATGGCAGCCGGACATGAACGGATGCCATTAATGGACGCTTATAATGAATATCATCAAGTACTAATGCATAAAGAAGATCAAGAAAAAACATATTTCATGACAAACCAAGGAAAAGTTGTTATTCATATTGTTTTTTCTTAAAAATTGGTTTTTTTTTTTGGTAAAGGGAGTGACTACTCCATGCATTCAAAAAGGAAAATTACAACCGAGTCGAACGAGGAAAATAAACCCCCCGAATATCGTCTAAAAGAAAAGAGGAAATGCAAGAAGGGGGGAGGAGAGACAATGAACTCCAATCTCGCAAGAAAATGCAAAATTTGCAAGCGCATCAACAACTCGATTTCCTTCCCTAAAGGTATGTCCGAGATCAATATCCCAATCCCGGGTAAAAAAGCCTTGGTAACGAATCACCAGGATCGAAAGGGGATGCGAAGGGCCAACCCCTTTTTTAATTAAATTAACCGTGGACAGAGAATCCACCTCGATTTGAATTCGTCTATAGCCCAAATCCCATGCCAGACGTAAGCCATGAGCTACTCCCCACAGTTCAGCTTCTAGAACATTCGCACATCCCAGATTCGCGACAATGCCACCCTTCCACTCGCCATTTCCATCTCTGATGACTGCTGCTGCAGTTGCTTGGTTGCCTGGTGTTTTAACCGCCCCGTCCGAGTTTACCTTCAGCCAGCTTGCAGAAGGTTTATTCCAGTGAACAAGGACCTCCGTTTTGGTTGGTAATACAGTATCGCTCAGGCAACACCTTGCTTCTAACAATTCTTTCACTTTCATCTTCAGGAAATTAGATCTATTACTCACCATATCTTTTTCCTGAAAAACCCATTCATTTCTCCATTTCCAGCTCCACCAAATAACACAAGCAAAAGTGACATTCCAATCACCTCCCAAGATAGATTTGCCATTGTAGCTAACATTCTCGTAAAGCAATTCTTTCCAATCAAGGTTGAAGAAAGTGACTCTATAGGGCTCTGGGATTAACTGAATCCACACGCATTTTGTAATCGGACAGTCTCTAAAGAGATGGAGTAAAGTTTCTTCTGAAGAGGGGCAACGGGAACATGTGGGATTTGAGGACATATGTCGTCTGACCCTTTCAGAGTTTGTAAGCGGAGCATCCCATGCGAGCATCCACATGAAATACCGATTACGTTCGTTAACCTCTATCCTCCATATTCTTTTGAAGAGCTTTTCGCTGACCTGGGGACTTTCACGCGTGCTGCATACAAATCTAATAGCTGACGAAGTACTGAAGTTCCCGTCTTTTGAGCCCACCCATCTAACTGAGTCTTCTCCTATATTCTCATCCAGAAGGGCATAAGCAGCCAATTTCAGGAATCCTGTGTTGTTCAGTCAGCTAGTCAGATATTCCCAATTCCACGAACATGAATCCAACCATAAATCTCTGACACAGAGCATTCTTTCTTCATGGCTAATCGTGAGAGGGCAGAATGTCGCCAGAGTAGAATCGCCTAGCCAGTAGTCGTTCCAAAAAAGAGCCTTTTCCCATCAACAACACTCCAACCTAGATTAGGCAGAATCACCTGATTATAGGTGTGTACAATCCCTTTCCAGATATATGAATTTCCTCCTCTATAGGTTAGACCCTTGGGCCATCCACTCTCCTGCACCGAATAATTCTTAATCGGAACACTAGCCCATAGCGAATCTCGGTTTGAGAAGAGACGCCACCCAAGTTTAGCCAAGACCGCCCTATTTGAATCCTCAGCCCTTCTGATTCCGAGTCCTCCAGATGCTTTATCCCTACATATCTTCTCCCATCCGATAAGATGAATCTTCTTATTTCCCGGAGAGCTGCCCCACAGGAAACATCTACTCAACCGGTCACAATTTGTAAGGACACTTTTTGGAAGTAGAATTGAATTCATGTGGTAGACAGGAAGGGCATAGAGAACCAATTTTACAAGAGTAGCCCGACCAGCAAAAGAGAGGGATTTTGCCTTCCATCCAGCAAGTTTGCTGTTAATTCTCTCAATCAGAGGATTAAACGTCGATTTTGACACCCTCTCATGAAGCATCGGTATTCCAAGGTATTTACCTAGATGCCTAGTAGAGGGAATTCCGCTAAGCTCGCTCAACTTTTTCTCCACAGCTCCTTGGATATTCTTCGAGACAAAAAGGCGGGATTTTGCATGACTTACTTTTTGGCCTGAGGCATTGCAGAAATCTTCCAGAATGGATCTAATCATGTGGACCTGCTCTTCCGAGGCTTCCGCAAAGAGGAGTATGTCATCCGCAAACATGAGATGAGAGATAGCAGGTCCACCACGAGACATCTTCATAGGAATCCATCGACCTTCAGCCACAGCCCTATCAATTAAGTGGCCCAATCTCTCGATGAAAAGGACGAATAAGTAAGGCGATAATGGATCCCCTTGTCTTAGACCTCTCGTCATAGGAAAGCCCCCCGTCACTTCTCCATTCCAGAGGACTTTCATAGACGCAGTAGAAAGACATGTTTGGATCCAGTTGATCCATTGGGATGGCAGGCCAACATCTTCAAGAGTCTCGATAACAAATTCCCACAACATCCTATCAAATGCTTTCTCGAGGTCGAGTTTAAGAACCATTCATCCTTTCCTGCCCCTCTTTTTCTTCATAGAATGAATCGCTTCCTGCGCGATGACAACGTTATCTGTGATTAGCCTCCTTGGGATGAAGCTGGATTGGGTGGGAGAAATAACATAGTTCATTATCCCTTTGAGTCTAATAGTGAGAATCTTTGTAATTACTTTATAACTGACGTTACAGAGACTAATTGAGCGGAATTGGCTAATCAGCTCGGGTTTCGCAACTTTCCCAATGAGGACAATAAGGGTCTCGTTCACCTTCTCTAACAATTATCCACTTCTGAAGAAATCCTGAACAAGTTTAATAAGAGATGACCCAACCGAGGACCAAAGCTTTTTAAAGAAAATTGGTTGGAATCCATTCTTAAAAATTGGTTGTTGTCTTAAAGTTTGAACATATTATTAAGTAAAAGTTGTTATTCATATTGTTTTTTCTTAAATTTCATCAACAAAATTGTTTTCATTGTAATTAATCACCAAATTTATATGATTTAAAATTTATTAAAAAAAAGTTTGGTACTAATCTTTTCAATTGAAAGGTTAACAAATTTAAGAGAACATTTTCCATAAACCCTTACCTTCTTTAGGTTCTTTATAAACTAAAAAGATTTTAGCTGTTTTTTTTTTTGTTGTGAGAAGTTTATTTGAAGATACATTATATCAATTTAATTGGAAATGTAGTAGTGTCTAATTTGGAGGAAGATATGTTAATTGAAGATTTGCTCGATAAGTTATCATGTCTCACACTCACAATTAAATTCTTTTTTTTATATTATAAATTGCCCACTTAAATTAAATTTTATATATTTGCGATCTCTTGATTTTGTTGGAATCTAATATCTAGCAAAATCTATTTTAATCATTTTATAATAAAATAATGAAAATTTATCAAAATACATTTCAATTTAGTTCACAACTAAAATAATAATAAAATCTATCAAACTGAATATACTTTAATTTAAGGAAATTCCGGATGGTACCCTCGTGGTTTGGGGTATTCCGGATTTTGCCCAACAGTTTTTTCAAGTTCGGATGGTACCCTTAAGTTTATGTTATTTTCCGGATTTTGCCCAAATTCATTAAACCTTTTAAAATTTCATTAAAAACATAAAAAAAAAACTAAAATTGGAAAACAAATTAAAATAGAAATAATGATTTATTTATTTTAAAACTAAAGTAAAACAGTAAAAAAAAGGTAAAAAAAAATTTATATTAGTTTAAAAATAAATTAATTAGATAATTTTTTAAAATTCAAAAAAATCAGTGTTTTATTTATTTTACAAATAAATAAATTGGATTAGTATTTTTTAACAAAATCCAAAAACATAAGTTTTATACTTTATTTAAAAAATAAATAAAATTAAAAATTTTTAAAAAATTATAAAAAAATCACTGTTTTAATTTATTATTAAAATAAATAAATCAGTTTTCTATTTTATTTATTTTTTAATTTTAATTTATTTTTTTCTTTTAGTTTTGGTAAATAAATAAAATAGAAAAGTGATTTATTTATTTTAATAATAAATTAAAACAGTGATTTTATTATATATTTATAGGTATATTTCATAAATAATAACGTAAAATTTGATGGATTTAATCAAAAACTTTTTTGTTCGACTAAAATATAGATTCGTTTAACAAATTGGGACGATCTTAAAATATTATTTAGTAATAATGACTGCTTAACAAAGTATGACAAAAATATTGATTAACAAAATAAAAATTTTGACAACAAAAATATTAATTAGCTAAAAATCATTCAACAATTAAAACTTGTGATTTGTTTTAGTTTGTATAATACATGAATGCAATAGTAAGAATCTTATAGGAGAATCGGTAAAAATTACTGTCGCTACAAAATTCTTTTGAATTTTATTCAAATTGAATTTTTTTTAAACTGTTGCTAAAAAAGCATAACACGTGCAAAAAAAAAATCGAATTCATTAAGTTAATGGATTTAAAAATTTGAAAAGAAGAATGAAGATATTAGACTAGTTTTAATAATTTATTCGAATTCAATCCCGCACAAGGTGCGGATATTAGACTAGTTTTAATAAAAAACACACACAAGGTGCACCATTGTATTTTCATAATTTTATATGTTGGTATTCTGTATATTTAGGTTGACAAATTGGTGGAATAAAATGCGTTTAGAAGCACCGACGAGTAATTAGATAGCAAGTCCAATCAATAGTCGAGATTGGTTAGTTTGTTAACATCGGTTCATACTTTTGTGGTTTTATATTAATACAGCGACCTAATCACGATACTACAAAATCATTATTGCACCATATGATATTTGTTCACATATATAACACATGATCGATATATAATATTATAATATATCCACCTAATCACAACGGTAGATATTTATGATATGTATGAAAAAAAAAATTTCTCAATATTTTATCTACTCAACTCAAAGTCGTGATCACTTTTTCTAGATAATAAATAATAGTAAACATGCAGCCAATTTAAATAACTATAGTTTTTGGGAGTTCTTACGTTTATATAATTTACTTAATATTTTTATATAATTAGGTTTGATAGATTGTATTACTTAATCATATAACTCATTAAAAATATTTGTTTTATTTTTATTTTTCAAATTAATTTTACATTAATTATCCGCTATTTTTTTTACTAGTCTAGTGTTTTCACTCAAATTAATTTTACAATAATTTGTGCCTTAGAAATCGAAGTAATGGAACTCTCTAATCCATTCATTTTCCCCATCATGGCTTCCATCATTGTTTCAAGCTTGTCCCTTACCGGCTGACTTGAACTTGATGAAGCTTGTTGATTGGATCTCCAATTGTTGTAGTTCCGGTTGTTGTTGTTGTTATTGTAGTTGTTGTTCCTATTCCCTTGTTGATTTCCCCTTCCTACATAGTCCACATCTTGCTCCTTGGGCTGTTTTATCTGTCCTGTCAAAAGGTCTTTCAAAGCCTTCATCTCGCTATTTAAAGCATTCAACTCTTTGACGCTGGAAGGGGTAAGATTCAGCACCGGAGTTCTTGAGCTTTGACTTCCCGCTTCATCACCCCGATGGGAGTACTTCTCATTAGTGAGAGTTTGTTTCTCAACAAAATCCCACGCCTCATCAACTGGCTTGTCCATAAAAGTTCCACCAGAAAGTGACTGTAGCTTGAATTTCGCATTCGCATCCAAGCCCTTAAAGTAGATCACAAGTAGATCAATCTTCGGAATCCCATGATGTGGGCAATCCGATAAGAGGTCCTTGAACCTTTCCCATGAGGCGAAGAGACTTTCACCACCCTTCATCGCAAATGCATTTATTTTTGCTCTAAATTTCGCCATCTTTGATGCCGGAAAGAATTTGGTGAGAAACTCCGCAGTCATCTCCTCCCATGTATTCACTCTTCCGGTGGGAAGCGATTGGTACCACGCAAGTGCTTTATCCTTCAAAGAGAAAAAGAAAGCACGCATTTTGTAATTGCTATTCTCACATCTAGAAGGTCTCAAAGTCTCCATCAATATCTCATAATTTTGAAGATGTTGGTGCGGTGACTCTCTCTCCATTATTTCAAAGCGATTCTGTTGAATCATAGTAGTCACTTGAGGTCTAAACTCGTATCACGGTCAGCCGGATCTCCCAAGTGCACGCCCGGACGGCGGGCTTGCTGGACCGGATCCATCCATGGCCCAAGTGTTTGTGGAATACCCACAAACGGATCAGTTGGCTCCAGTCTTGGTGGAGGTGGCGGTGGCACATAAATTGGTGCTGGTAAAATGTTGACGGGTGCTGGTGGAGGTGGATTAATCACAACTCTAGCATCCCCATCTCTCTCGTGATTTGCCTGTTTGAATTGTGCTCTCATTTCGGCCATGTCGGCTCGAAGTTGTTCCTATAGAGTAACTTGATCAGCTCTCTCTTTCCTTAGAGCTTCTTCTTGAGTCCTTATTTGATGTCGAGCTGCAGCTAATTCAGCTCTAAGATCCTCTGGTTCTTGATTATTGGCAGCGGCCATTTTCTTAGCTTCTCTCAACTTCTTCCTGTAAGTCTTTTCCGGTTCAAGATCGTAAGGAACGATTTCTTTACCGGCTCGCATTCTTCGCATACACCTAAGGAAATATCCTGCAAGAGCACTCAACAAGAATGATCAGTAGCAAAGCAAGAAGCTACCAAGCTAGACAACTGTGCATTGGATTTGTCTTGACCAATTCCCCTACAACGGCGCCAATAACTTGTTCGCTCCAAAAGGTGTGTGCGCAAATAAGCTTTAAATTTATATCCAAGAATTAAGCCTAACGATAGCGAACCCGCAGTGTACGGATCAATCGTAGTATGAGCTGATATTCCGGAGTCGATCTCAGGGAATCGGTGAGAACAAAGCAGCAAAAGCAATATAACTTGTATAGCAAGCAAAGAAATGATCAATGTAAAGAATATAGATGTAAGAATACTTGGGAATGCGGATTCTGAAGATTCAAGTATCCGGTTATGACATTCGATTCAAGATGTCTAAAGATATGTACGGACAAAGCTGGATAGCAATGGTATACGTCTAAGGTAGGTATCATGCGGTGAAGTTCCAACACCCTTTTTTCCTACCCAAAGGATTCTACTTAACGGATGTTGAGTCTCGTCAAGAAGAGGTTCTAAGGATAGGATTACACTCTCAATACCAAACACCAAACCCAAGGAAGTCAAAACGAAGCACAAAGGTAAAGGCTTTGACACTCTCCACCTTAATAGAGGGTTTTGAATCCCCTATTACCTAGAACTCGTAAACACTCATAATCAAACAAGGCTAAGGGTTAGAAAGGGTTAACAAAATTAGTATTTAGGCAATCTTTAACTTTGGATAAAGGTAAAAACGAAACGTGCAAAATAGAGGAAACCACGGGCAGATCTTGGGAAACCACGTCCGTGGTTCTTGAAGAACAGGCCGTGAAAAACCTCGTTCGAGGGTTTCGTCTCACAACTCTCAGGGTCCGGTCTATTAAGGTTCAATCTATCATCATCTACACCACAACCATCAACCCTTCACTCTAGAATTGCAGGGGGGTTTAGCCAACAACCATCATCATATTCAGTTCAAGATTAAGAAAGAGAATCAAGAATAACATGCAACCAAGAAGAACACAAAGATGAATAATGATGAATCAACAATTAACCTTCAATAACTAAATCAAACAACGTATAATCCCAGACTATGTGTTCTTAAGGACAATAATCAAAACCTAAGAAATATCTCACAAAATCTCCAAGTCGGGATCAAGAAAGCTCTTCAATCACCTCCGATGGTGAAGCAATCAAATCTCGAACGTAGAGAAATACAAAGTATGGAAGTGAATCCAAATGTGTCGTGCATAAGCCGTCCTCCAAAAACTGCAGTCGTCGACCTCCTTTTATAAGATAAAATTAGGTCTAAAGGCTTCCTCCTTTCTTGCTGATGTGGCAATAGCGGAACGGTCTTTTCCGAAGAAAACCACGGGTGGCGTCATCAAAACCACGGCCGTGGTTTGTCCTGTGATGACTCTCGATCTTCCTTTCCACGTGTGAAATTCAAATAAATACCAAAGCCCTGGCCGTGGAACTTCCTTCTTGGCCGTGGTTCTTCCTTTTCGATGCTTTTCTCCTTTGCTTCACCTCATACTTCTTCCTATGATTCTCTAATGCTTCCTAATGAATTCCACATCGACCAATACTTTGTAAATGCTCATTTTCACTCCAATTCAGCGCAAATTCACCTAAAATCACAACAAAGCTTGTGTAGATATCGATTCCAAGCTAATAGGTGAATATGCTTAATAAATGCTATGAATGTATGTCCATGTACTCAAAAGAAAGGGAAAAACTACTTATATGCGCATTTAAACTACGTCATATTTCATGCTATTAGAAGACATCAAGACAAGAAAGAAAGAAGAATAAAGAGAGGAAGCAAGAAGGGAAGAAGGTCTGCTTACCACTGACAGAGATTCACAAGTCACTCACTTGTTCCTTTAGATGCAGTCACACAAAGGAAGACAGAATCACCAGGCTGTTGATTGAAAGAACGAATGAAGAGAATAAACCCTTGAGAGGATGACGGGGAAGGTGAAGGAGGATAGGTTTATGTATGAGAGACAAGGAAGAACGGCTAGAGGTTGAAAATATCAAAAGGAATCATAAGAATATCCGGATAGAAGACCGGATCAGCGTTACTCGGGCCATGTCTTCCTTAACTTTCTCGAGAGCTACTCCACTTGAATTGCCCGGCTCATCTCATCATAGCGGTGTACGACATCTTCTCCCATACAACGCATCATAAGAAGTCATCCTGATCAATGCATGTCATCTATTGTTATATGAGAACTCAACCAACGAGAGGTGATCTGGCCACGCCTGTCTGCAGTATAGCACGCAGGCTCTCAACATGTCCTCATGGGTTGGGATTGTCCTCTCGGATTGACCGTTCGTCTGAGGATGATAGATGGTCGTGAAATGAAGGGTCGTACCTAGGGCGGGGTGCGCCTACTACTAGAACCTCGAAGTGAACCGTCCATCTCTATTCGAGATGATGGTCCTCGGTACTCCATGGAGTCTCACTATCTGCCTAGTGAACTCCTCCGTGAATCAACTCAACGGCCACGTTTCCTTTAAAGGAATGAAGCATGCGGTCTTCGTTACTCGATCAACCACGACCCAAATGGCGTCGAAGCTCCTACTCGGTCTCAAACCGGTGAAAAAAATCCATGGAGATGTCTTCCCACTTCCACTATGGTACGGGAAGTGGGTGAAGCTCTCCACCTGACCTATGAGGCTCAATCTTGACCTCATGATAGGTCGCACACTAGGTTACGTATCTAGCCACGGTGGGCTTAAGCCCGCCCCACCAGAAGGTACGTCTGATGTCTTGATACATCTTACTCGCACCTGGGTGTACTGAGTAAGGTGTAGCGTGAGCCTCGTGTAAAATCTGTTGTCTCAGCTGTCTGTCTAACAACACACACACACACACACACACGATGTTGGCGTCTCAACACTCTGTCAGCTCCGTGGGTGAACTGTGGTTCTTCTCCTCGAGACATCCGAGCTCAGATCCGCTTCAAAGCCGGACAACTCTCTTGCCTCTACCGGATCTCTCCCAACAGATCAAGTAGCATCTCTAAGGTGGACAGGCGGTTGTTTGTATCTAGGAACTAGATATCCACCTCTAGCCACGCTAGGTCTCTTAGTAACTAAGGTTGAGCTGTCAGTTGAGTTATTGCCTTCTCCCGCGGCGTCTTCCTACTAAGGGTGTCGGTGACAACATTTGCCTTTCCCAGATGGTACAAAATCTCCAAATCAAAATCCTTGATCAGCTCTAGCCATCTCCTCTGGCGGTTATTCAACTCCCGTTGAGTGAATATATACTTTAGACTCTTACGGTATGTGAAGATATGGCACGTAGCTCCATACAAATAGTGCCGCCATATCTTCACAACAAGAATCAGCGCAGCAAGCTCAAGGTCGTGGGTAGGGTAGTTCTCTTCATACGTCTTTAGCTGTCTAGACGCGTATGCAATAACCCTACCTCTTTGCATCAAGACACATCCCAAGCCCAACATGGATGCGTTGCTGTAGACCACAAAATCCTCAATGCCCTGCGGTTGTGCTAAGATAAGAGCGGAGGTCAACCTCCTATTCAGCTCCTCAAAACTCTACAAGCACGGTTCAAACCAAACAAATTTAGTAGACTTCCTCAGCAAGGAAGTGAGTGGTCGGGTAATTACTGAAAACCCTTCAACAAACCTATGGTATTAGCCCGCCAAACCTAGGAAATTGCGTACCTCCTTGATACTCATAAGAGGCGGCCAAGATGCAACAAACTCGATCTTCGCCCGATCAACCTAGATCCCATCGAGGAAAACTATGTGACCAAGGAAGGCCACCTCAAGCATCTAAAACTCACACTTAGAGAGCTTAGCGTACAACTCTCTATCCCGTAGGACTCAGAGTATAGTCCTCAAGTGCCCTACATGCTTCTCTCTGCTCCTAGAGTACACTAGGATATCGTCAATGAAGACCACCATAAACCGGTCTAGGAAGTCGATGAAGATGTCGTTCATCAACTCCATGAAGACGGCAGGTGCATTCATAAGCCCGAATGGCATCACTACAAACTCGTAGTGTCCATACCTGGTCCGAAATGCCGTCTTAGGCACATCCTGCTCTCTCACCCTCTGGTGATGATATCCTAACCTCAAATCAATTGATCCATGAAAACACCAAAGCTCCATGAAGATGGTCTATCAGATCGTCGATATGGGGCAACATGTACTTATTCTTGATGGTCACCTTGTTTAGGCCTTGGTAGTTGATACATAACCTCATAGACCCGTCCTTCTTCCTGACTAAGAGTATTGGTGCGCCCCGAGGAGATACACTACGGCGGATGAAGCCCTTCTCAGCTGCTCCTCGATTTGCTTCTAAACCTCAAGCAGCTCGATAGGCGCCATGCGGTATGGTGCCTTCGAGATCGGTCTTGTATCGGGCTCTAGCTCGATGTCAAAGTCTACACTCCTCTACAGTGGAAACTTGGTGGCTCACTGAATACATCTATGAACTCACTCGCTACTGAAATATCCTTCAGCGCCAGACTCACACTATCCTTCATGTCATAACACCATAAGGCCTCACAACCCTGTCCGATAAGTCTCGCAGCTTGGAGTGCATTGATGACAGTACCGGTCTTTTCGAGGTCCCAACCTTGGAAAATCTCCACATGACCTGACTCCGTGGTGACCGTCATGGTTCTCTTACCAATATCCAAAACCCCCCTATGTCGGTCCATCCAAATTATACCCAAGATGATCTCCTCATGTACCAGGTACATGACAAAGAAATCCGGCAGCCAATCACGACCTCCCAACCGGATAGGACAATTGCGAACCTCTTGAGTACCTCTGATCTTATCCCCGTTGGGTAACGCTATAATGAAGGGTCTCCCCTCTACTGTGTCTAAGGCTAATCTATACACACATGCATCAAATATAGGATAGTGTGTAGTACCCGTATCAAAGAGCACTCTAACAAGTAAACCATTAATAGGAATGGTACATGTGGTCGCTGGTACCGTTGGCTTATCTACACTCCTCGGCTCGAACACTCTGGCCTGAGCACCTCTAGTGTTCGTGGTGCCGCTACCACGCCCTTTGCCTCTACCCTGTCCTTGAGCGGAACTCTATGGAGAGGGGTAACCCGGGGCCCGCGGATGCTGACCTTGTGACTGCTATTAAGGCGGCCTCTATCCACCTCCTACAATGCTAGCAGGTGAGGAACTCTACCGCGATGGTGCCTTTCCCTGACGGCAATACACAACTCTGTGTCTTGGCTTGCCACATGTGAACACTTCACTGGTGACTTCTTACACTCGGCTCTCATATGTCAGACACCTCCGCATTTATGACACTACCATCCTCTATCAAAGCATGTGCTAATTGTTAAAAACTGGGCGTCGTTGCGTCTAACTATGCCCAAATACCGCAGCTCTAGCTCCGGTATTGTAATATCCGGAATTTTTATTCCGTTTATTTTTGTAGCAAACCGGATTTCGATCCGTTGATCCCTAACTGTCTTCTTAGTCGGGCACAATATCTCAAAAATTTTATCATTTTATGTAACACCACTCCACATAAAATGATAAAAAAATTTATAGCAAAACCTAATCCATCTAACCCTAATTTATGACATGACTTGTCTTTGACAAGGTCATGACATCCTAGTGACGAGATCAAGATGAGACCATGACGAGTTATGACGAGACCATGGCAAACTCGTGACAAGGCCATGCATGGGCTTGACAAAGCCATGACGAGGTTTGACAAGTTTTGACAAACTCAGCCCACATAGTTTCCACTCCTATTTCAAGCCCACCTTTCTTTTTTTTTTCTTGGCTATAGCCCATACCTTGGCCTTTGCTGCAGCCTTTCCTTGCTGTCGGCCCAACCACATGAAGGAGCAGCTGGCCTACCGTTGCAGCTTGTGTGCCGGCCCATCAACAACTCGAGCCCAACTGGAAGGTAAAGATCGAACAACAACGTATTCTCCCCCTCTTAACTCCCACGTAGTTGTTGTGTAAATAAGGCAAGGAAATCCCTGTAATTGCTCCTGATTTCACGCCAGATTAGAGAGTATCTGCAACGCTCCTGCCCTTTCCCCGTCGACTTGCACGTTGCGCCTGCCTCCTTCGGTAGCAGAATCCTCGCTCCCCTCTCCACGTCCAGTCCAAGATCTCACTCTTCTCATCGATCTCCAGTCTAGGCGCCAGCGAAGTCTTTGATCCCTCTGTACACAGACGACAACAAGAGCATCGGCCTTCAGTCCAGGAGCTTGTTCTTCTCGATCTCCAGTCGGTACACAGGTGAGTAGAGTCTTCTTCGATTCCCTCGTATTTGTCCCGACTTGAATAACATGTGTTGCCTGGACTTGCTCATCTACAGATCTAGCGAGCAACAGACCGTCCTCACCGTCGATCGGCGTAAAGACTTCACAGATTGGTGAGTTGAGTTGCCCTTCCCTTTTGTACTGTTTGTTTGTTCGTCCTCTGATGGAACACTGAATGCACAGCAATCCCAGAACGCCTCCTCGCAGCCAACCACGAACCACGCCAGCCTGCTCTCTAGCCATTGAGGTCGAGTGCCACTGGTCAATTGGAGTAGAGCCAGCAGTGAGTTTCCATCCAAACTCACTCTTTATCTAGTGTATACTATTGTAACTTGTTGTAGGGTATTGTAGGACGAGCTTAGGGCTAGTAAATCAGCTAGGGAGGGGTGTAGTTTGGAATAGAAGAGTGCTTTCAGAAATGGTAAAAAAAAATAATAATGAACTGTTGTAAAGAAATTGTTTTGTTTGCTTCAGTTTTGAAGTTAGAAACGGTCAATCTTGTGGATCAATTTTAAGGAGTTAGGATTAAGATCCACCGTTGAATTTTTGATAAGTCATAGATGGATATATATAGTTGACTAGATTAAAATTTGGGAATTTATGAACGGTCGGATTAGAAGTTACAAGTCTACAAAGTAGGGTAGTTGAGCTGTTTTTCCAGCAGTGATAATTGGCTAAGAAGTATAGAAAATTTTAAGTGTTGTAACCGACTTTAGAAATTTTTGTAGAAGTGATGGTTGAACAATTTTAATAAATTCTTGATTCTATGAGTAGATTAGATATCATAGTTGACCTAAGGAATTATTTCGGAATTTTCAGGAATTTATTTGAGTTTCATATTTGAAGCCAAAGTTGGACCTTAATGAGCTTTCGAAAAATAGGAGAATGGGTAAATTGCTAGTTTGTAACCAAACTCATCTTTAAGAGTTGAAATATAACTTTTTAGTCTCAAATAAGAGTTTAGGCATGAATTATGAAATTTTTGGAAGTTTCGGGACCAAGGATAAAATAGTCATTTTACCATAAATTAGTACTGTAATCGTTTTGTTCTAATAAGATCTACTATCCTAGAAGTCTTAGACTTCTAATTGCCTAGAAAGTGCGTTGATGCACTTACCTCCTTTTGACAGGCAACTGAGTTGCTACAATTACAGAGCGAGTTGGGTTTTCAAAGAGTCGAGACTTGTAACCGGTAAGTCTTGTGGGCTTACTTAGCTGACTTCTAAATATTAACCAACCTATACTTGGCCTAAGAGTAACGGGTGGTGGCATTCTACTCAGTTAGCCTGAGGGCGCTGGGGGTTTCTTTAGGGACTAGTCCATACTCGGTTTGTAGTGATGCTACCGGCGGAGGTAAGCTAGACCTACACCCAGTTGGATAAGGAACGGAGGCGAGAACTGTTAAGAGTTCTCGTGCCACAACTGTAAAATTGAATAAGATGAATCACCTAAGTAATAGATAATAATCCGTTGTGTGCCAGCATGATGTTTGTGTATAGTATCTTGAGTGTGTTTGTGCAATTATTATTTCTGCTTATATTTGGATAGTTAGCTAACAGTTGTTATGTTGTGTAGACGTCCCACATGTAAGAGCAGATGCCGAGTGATCCGGATGGTAGTGGTCAGTCGGGGTGTCGTACTTAGTAGGACGTGTTGCAGTTTCCTCTTTGTTGGTTTTCCAGCTAGGACCTTGGTTTCTTTTTATCTGTTGATGATACCTTGTGTTTTTCCGGATGTTAGTACTTCTGGTCACATTCATAACGTTGTTAAGACTTAATTTATGATTTCCGGTTTTTCCTTATCTGTGCCTTGTTGTAAGATCTTGTTAAGTTGTTGTCAAACTAAGGTCGGGACCCACTGTGAGGTCCTAACTAGTAACTCCCCGGGTTCTGAAAACTTGGGGTGTTACAACATGATATCAGAGCTCTAGGTTGGCAACAATGGCACTTGAAATCTTCTAAAAGTTCAAATAAGTAATTAAGCAGAACCCGAAAGGGGTCTGAGTTTTACAAAAGAATTTTGGTTTTAAAATGTATGCATAGTCGGGTTGAGATAGAAAGTACGGACGACCACCACTACCTCCGCATATCTTGGTATTATTAGTATGATCACTTTAGACTTTTACTGCTTTGGATAGATTAATTAGATTATAACTGTAGTGGTTATCGCTCGTGCAGATGACACGTACTAGGGCTACGCCAACGACTGGCCGAGGTAGGGGTCGTCCGCCTCTTCCTCCAGCTAGATAGGATCAAGCTGATAGGACACCTGCTGTTAGAGGACGTGGCCGTGGAGGTAGACCTCCACTAGGGAGAGGTCGTGGACGAGTCCCTCGAGAGGATCCACCTGCAGCGAGCATGCCAGATGCTGCTGTGGAAGAGGTAGCTGAGAGCATGGTTCCCGAGGTCGGGAATGAGACCGATGCTAGGTCTGGAGCACAGAGAGCACGTTCGACTGAGTCAGGACGTGTTTCTATTGGAGCATCTGAGTATAGAGAGTACAGAGTGATAACACGATTTATGACTAGGGTTTAGGTAATCATTTAGATAGATTTTTCACTCATTCATGCATGGTTTAGCACTAGTTCACGACGCTTGCACTCAATTCACGTATTTTGTCGAGATAGACGTCTACACGGACTTTTGCTTGCTTTATAGGTATTTTGGGAGATTTTAGAAGCTTAATCGATGCATTCGAGGGTCGCTCCTCGAGATGACACACTTTTGGACCCATTGGAATGCAAGCTAAGGGCTAAGGAGGACTCATGGAACCTTGCCAACACAAGCCATGCACCAAACCGAAGCTTAATGATCCAAGGCGAAGCTGAAGCACCAAACCACGGTTGCTGGCACTTCCACGGCCGTGGAACCAACCGTGGTTTTTGCCAGACGGTTGTGACAGCTGTGCCACGATCTCATGGCCCTCTCTAGCAAGGTTGTAGTATAAAAGTGGTCCTGCAAGGCTGAGAGAAAAAAATCTTTCAATCCCCTATCATCCAATCAAATTGGGAATCAAAAATACACTCTCTCAACAAGAAGATTCTCTCAAGAGGAGAGCTACCATTGGAGGAGAAGAGCTCCATTGGAGAAGAAGAGAAGAACACACCATTTGCTAGACTTTGATAGGTTTTGTAGTGAGGATTTCCGGAATCGATTTCTAGAGTTGTAAGAATCGTTTGAACCTTCTTTTGGAAGGGTTGTGAGTCTTTCTAATCTTATTTTCAGCTTGGTTTGTTTGCTTCACTTGTTCATCTCTTTCTCTTCATTATCTTGCAAATGGAAGCCATGATTTTATGTTTGATGATTTCGATTGTTATGATGATTGTTGTAGGCTAAGTAGATGCGATTCTAGGGTAAGGAAAGGATGGTAATGGCTAGGACTATGATAGGATGGACTTAGATTTGCCTTTGGATGATTCATTTGCTTGAACGAAGTCACTGCTATAATCCACGGTTAGTTCTTGCCCTTCTACGGCCGTGGAAGTGGTAGAACAGCCCGTGGTTTCCATGGTTCGATGAATCTAAGTTCTAGATTATTAGAATGTTGAAATCCTAGTGTTTGTTGAGTTAAATCTATCCTAGGGTAACCTAGTGTTAGCAACTAAGTGTTAGAAGAGACCTACCCGGTGATTCTTACTCTTAGAATTCAAAGATGACAAACCCTAGGTAGTGGTGAGCCTCATAAGCCGCCATTGGACTAAGTGTGCTAGGATGGTTGTTTAGGACTAACCCTTTCGAGACTTACCCGGTGAGGATAGGTTAGATCCCTAGGTGACAATCCGGTTTGTGTAGAATTCCATCCCTTAGGCTCTTTGAGACTTACCCGGTGATAAGACCTTAGGAACGGACTAGTGGACCATGAGACCTACCCGGTGATTGATCCCAATCCATAAACACTCACTCCCAACATATTGTAGTTAATCCAAAGAATGATTAGATAGCTTGAGTCCTATGCCATAACCGGAATTTCTAACCCCTAGAATCCGCTCTTTTCTCTTTGATCTCGTATCTCGTTTTAGCTTGTTTGTTTGTTTCGATTTGTTAGCTTAGTTGATTCTTTATTTCGCATGATTCGTGATCCTTGATTGATCACCTAAAACCCACCAAAAACATTTGAGATTTTCATTTCTTTATTCCCTTTTCTTTTCTTAGGCTTAGATCTTCACTAGACTTAATCACTAATCGAATCAATCTCACCTTAGTCTTTGTGTTCGACCTCGGAATATTATCCCTACTACAAACGTCCCGTACACTGCGGGTTCGCTAGGAGTTAGAAGAAATATAACGAGTTAATAAATTTAAAACCTATTGCGTATCACACACATCCTGAGCGTGACAAGTTTTTGGCGCCGTTGCCGGGGACTAGGTCTAGATTGAGTCTTTTTGTGATTGTTTATAGTGTAGGTCTTTCTTGTTGCTTTTGATCTCTTTTTGGTTTGTGTCTTTGCTTTTTAGGACATCT
>BSUD01000003.1:129169738-129249020 GCA_033239045.1 Fagopyrum esculentum | reverse complement strand
ATTTTGTGCTACTTATCTGGATATGACCTCAGTGAAGATTCTGTTTACCTACTGGTTTTAAATTCTTTATGTGTTTGAAAGGTTTTATAATATGTTTAAGTTGCTAAATGCTTTGTTTGAAATTATTGGCATGTTTAATACCTTGTTTTTATCCAAATTATGTTGAATTTGAAGGTTGACACCGCAGGATAAGTTCTCTCACTTTCTTCTTGGAAAGACCAAGGCAATTCATTCTTTTTCTCCTTCTTCTTCTTGATCATGCTTAGCCCCTCATATACATTTTGCCTCCCTTTACCTATCCGGGAATTTGGAAGCAAGCGAAGTGGTGAAAGCAAGTTAAAGTTGAAGATGGCTGAAAGTGAAAGTGTTAGAATGAAATTCTAGGTTTGGGGAAGTCAATCATGAAGATGAGTAACTCGGCACCATTCACATAGCCGGGTGTTTGTGTCTTGCCAAAGTCGGATTGAGCGATATTCCTAACGGGTCATGGTATGTGCATCAAGGGTTTGATGCATCTCGAGAAATTGATGATTGCAGATTTCCTAGGCTTCGGTTATTGTGCACCTCTGTCCATGCATCCCAAAAAGTAAAGTAAAAAGAAAAAAAGGTGTGAGATAAGCAAAGCTTATTGATGGAAGATGTTGAAAGTCAAAGTGGAAGTGAAGTTCATCCTTTTCCCGGATTCTAGCACCACATTACCTTACACACATCCCTACCCTACACGTTTCTTGACCTTCTCTTTTGGGAAGCCCTTGAGACCTTGAGCTTGTTGATTGGCTTAGCGGTTTAAATCGGATTATACATGATTAATTTTGATAATTATGATTTATTATGCATTCTATGATTTTATGCAAAGATGAACAACTTTCCTATATTTATAAAATGTTTTGATCATATTGAGTTTTAAATTTCCAGGAAGTATTCTCTTAGAGTGATCTATGATAGTTTCACACCATAAAATGTTTTTGAAAGACTTTTCATTGATTTTCTTGACTTATAATCCATTCTATCTTGATTTCTATATGAGGAACTTGCTTAGGGACAAGCAAGGGCTAAGTATGGGGTATTTTGATAGCATGAATTATAGTCTATATTTTGGGGTTTGTTTGGACGTTTTATCTTTCATAATCTGCATGTTTGTATGTACATTATGTGATTTTACTACCATTTCATCTACCTTTGCGAGAATCGAGGTCTACACCTAGTTTCGTTGTAATTGCAGGTAATATGGTACGTTTTGCATCAAAAAGGAACAAAAGGAGTCAAGAGTCATTTGGAGCTACATTCAGGAAGCACAACCATGGATTAAAGATTTACTTTGGACCAGTTTTGAGAGATTCTACATTCAGTTATGAGTCACCTCGGTTGACCAGAGATTCATCTCGACCGAGGCGATCCAGAGACGCCGACTCGACCGAGGCGAACACCTAGGACGCGGCGAGAATATTTTAATTTTGGAAAGTGATCTTATATTTTTGGGCTGAGCTTCTGGAAGGAAGGAGATATGCAGAATCATATATTTTACCTATTTTTATGGGAATATATCTTCTTAAGATTTATTATCTTTGGAGGTTTATTTTCCTATAAAAAGGGTCGGATTTCCCATAATTCCGATATCCGCTTACAGCTGGAAACCTCGCATACACGCGCAGCAGCCGCATCCTACTCCAATTTGGGAGTTGTTGAAGAACCTTTTTGAAGGTTGAAGGAAGATTGAAGACTATAGCTTTATAGTTTTTTTGGAGGGTTTTGTAAGATTGTCTTCAATTCCTTTCCTTGATTGTCTTGTCTTGTTGCATTATTATCCAAGGAACGATTTTGTGTGATATTTGATTCAGTTATTGAAGTGTTTTCATTAAATTCTTCTTTGTTCAAATATTCACCTTCTTCCATATATTTAATACTTTCATTATGATGATGAGTGGCTAATTTCCTTGTGTGATTCTAGGGTGATTGGCTGAAGGTTGTGGGAAAAACAATGATAGAATAATCTTAGATTCCAGTAGGATCCTGAAAGCTCGAGTCTTTAACCTTAACCCTAAGCACCTCGTTCGGTTGATGAACATCTCGGCCGGGGTGGAATTCTTCTGACCGAGGTGACTTATCCGACCCTAAACTGAGAGTTAAGTGTTAGAGTTTGCCAAATCCTATTCTTATTACACCTTTCTGGTTCAAAGCAAGCTTAGGATGAGACTTACCCGGTAATTCCTTAGTTTGTGTACCAACGATCATAAGTGTAGGTAATAAAGGCTTGTCCTTTATTGGGGTTTGAGTGTGCTTCCATCCCATCTTTGTGAGTTAGCCTGAGACTTACCCGGTAAAGGTTGATTCTATTCCCTTAGATGGTGTGTTAGTTTGAGGTTATAGTTCTTTATCTTAATTCCTTGAGACTTACCCGGTAATAGGAGTTACGGTTTAGGATTAGTGTGTAGTGAGACTTACCCGGTGATCTACTCCACTTTAGAAACACCTTCCCCATGCAAAAATCTCAGCTTTGTCCGCTTATCTATAGATCTTGAGTTGGAACCACAACTAGATGCCTTAATCCCTAGAATTACATGTTTGCTTTATTTGACATCTTATTCATCTTTGATTGTATTACTTGCTCTTGTGGTTAGCATTGACATTAGCATACTGTACTGGACTTTGTTTCACCAAGTCCCTGTGATCGACCCCTGGAATTTTCTTGCTTTTACTACGATTGACCCGTACACTGCGGGTTCGCATCCTTGTTTTAAGCTTAAGTCTAGGGTTATAAATTTAAAGCTTGCACACACCGTTTGGAGCGAACAAGTTTTTGGCGCCGTTGCCGGGGACAGTTCTGGCAAAACGAGGTGTTTCACCTCGGTTGACCCAAGAACATCTCGACCGAGGTGGGTTAACTGAGAGTTTTCGAAAACGGTTTTTGTGTTACTTATCTGGATATGATCTCAGTGAAGATCTTGTTTACCGACTGGATTTAAATTCTTTATATGTTTGAAATGTTTTATGATATGTTTAAGTTGCTAAATGCTTTGTTTGAAATTATTGGCATGTTTAATACTTTATTTTTATCCAAATTATGTTGAATTTGAAGGTTGACACCGCAGCATAAGTTCTCTCACGTTCTTCTTGGAAAGACCAAGGCAATTCATTCTTCTTCTTCTTCTTCTTCTTGATCATGCTTAGCCCCTCATATACATATTGCCTCCCTTTACCTATCCGGGAATTTGGAAGCAAGCGAAGTGGTGAAAGCAAGTCAAAAGTTGAGAAGTGGCTGAAAGTGAAAGTGTTAGAAAGCAATAATAGGTTTGGGGAAGTCAATCATGAAGATGAGTAACTCGGCACCATTCACATAGCCGGGTTTTTGTGTCTTGCCAAAGTCGGATTGAGCGATATTCCTAACGGGTCATGGTATGTGCATCAAGGGTTTGATGCATCTCGAGAAATTGATGATTGCAGATTTCCTAGGCTTCGGTTATTGTGCACCTCTGTCCATGCATCCCAAAAAGTAAAGTAAAAAGAAAAAAAAAAGGTGTGAGATAAGCAAAGCTTATTGGTGGAAGATGTTGCAAGTCAAAGTGGAAGTGAAGTTCATCCTTTTCCCGGATTCTAGCACCACATTACCTTACACACATCCCTACCCTACACGTTTCTTGACCTTTTCTTTTGGGAAGCCCTTGAGACCTTGAGCTTGTTGATTGACTTAGCGGTTTAAATCGGACTATACATGATTAATTTTGATAATTATGATTTATTATGCATTCTATGATTTTATGCAAAGATGAACAACTTTTCTATATTTATAAAATGTTTTGATCATATTGAGTTTTTAATTCCAGGAAGTACTCTCTTAGAGTGATCTATGATAGTTTCACACCATAAAATGTTTTTGAAAGACTTTTCATTGATTTTCTTGACTTATAATCCATTCTATCTTGATTTCTATATGAGGAACTTGCTTAGGGACAAGCAAGGGCTAAGTATGGGGTATTTTGATAGCATGAATTATAGTCTATATTTGGGGGTTTGTTTGGACGTTTTATCTTTCATAATCTGCATGTTTGTATGTACATTATGTGATTTTGCTACCATTTCATCTACCTTTGCGAGAATCGAGGTCTACACCTAGTTTCGTTGTAATTGCAGGTAATATGGTACGTATTGCATCAAAAAGGAGCAAAAGGAGTCAAGAGTCATTTGGAGCTACATTCAGGAAGCACAACCATGGATTAAAGATTTACTTTGGACCAGTTTTGAGAGATTCTACATTCAGTTATGAGTCACCTCGGTTAACCAGAGATTCATCTCGACCGAGGCGATCCAGAGACGCCGACTCGACCGAGGCGAACACCTAGGACGCGGCGAGAATATTTTATTCTTGGTTGAGATCTTTTAAAATTGGAAAGTGATCTTATATTTTTGGGCTGAGCTTCTAGAAGGAAGGAGATATGCAGAATCATATATTTTACCTATATTTATGGGATAATATCTTCTTAAGATTTATTATCTTTGGAGGTTTATTTTTCCTATAAAAAGGGTTGATTTTCTACAATTTGAGGAGGCTGCATACATCGATTAACATCCTACATACGCAGCAGCGCAGTATACTCCAAGTTGGGAGTTGTTGAAGAACCTTTTTGAAGGTTGAAGGAAGATTGAAGACTATAGCTTTTTATAGCTTTTGAAGGGTTTTGTAAGATTGTCTTCAATTCCCTCATTGATTGTCTTGTCTTGTTGGATTGCTATCCAAGGAACGCTTTTGTTTGTGATATTTGATTCAGTTATTGAAGTGTTTTCATTAAATTCTTCTTTGTTCAATTATTCACCTTCTTCCTATATATTTAATACTTTCATTATGATGATGAGTGGCTAATTTCCTTGTGTGATTCTAGGGTGATTGGCTGAAGGTTGTGGGAAAAACAATGATAGAATAATCTTAGATTCCAGTAGGATCCTGAAAGTTCGAGTCTTTAACCTTAACCCTAAGCATCTCGTTCGGTTGATGAACATCTCGGCCGGGGTGGAATTCTTCTGACCGAGGTGACTTATCCGACCCTAAACTGAGAGTTAAGTGTTAGAGTTTGCCAAATCCTATTCTTATTACACCTTTCTGGTTCAAAGCAAGCTTAGGATGAGACTTACCCGGTAATTCCTTAGTTTGTGTACCAACGATCATAAGTGTAGGTAATAAAGGCTTGTCCTTTATTGGAGTTTGAGTGTGCTTCCATCCCATCTTTGTGAGTTAGCCTGAGACTTACCCGGTAAAGGTTGATTCTATTCCCTTAGATGGTGTGTTAGTTTGAGGTTATAATTCTTTATCTTAATTCCTTGAGACTTACCCGGTAATAGGAGTTACGGTTTAGGATTAGTGTGTAGTGAGACTTACCCGGTGATCTACTCCACTTTAGCAACACCTTCCCCATGCAAAAATCTCAGCTTTGTCCGCTTATCTATAGATCTTGAGTTGGAACCACAACTAGATGCCTTAATCCCTAGAATTACATGTTTGCTTTATTTGACATCTTATTCATCTTTGATTGTATTACTTGCTCTTGTGGTTAGCATTGACATTAGCATACTGTACTGGACTTTGTTTCACCAAGTCCCTGTGATCGACCCCTGGAATTTTCTTGCTTTTACTACGATTGACCCGTACACTGCGGGTTCGCATCCTTGTTTTAAGCTTAAGTCTAGGGTTATAAATTTAAAGCTTGCACACACCGTTTGGAGCGAACAGCGGATTATCCGGTTCCCATCATCTTCGGAAGACCTTTCCTAGCCACTTCCGGATGCCTAGTGGATTGCAAGAATGAAATTCTCTCCTTCAACATTGGAGAAGAGAATATCAAATTCAAGCTGTCCACAATGATGAAAGGGCTAACCCTTGATGAAGATGTGTTCAACATTGTCGAGCAAGAGGAGTCTAGAGAAGTTGTTAGCTCGATCTTGATCAAGGACCCCTTGGAGAAGGTTCTTAGCTTAAGTTTGATGGAGGAAGGTGTTGAGGAAGCTTGCAATGAAGAAATTAAGGCCTTAGAAGCATTAGAAAAGGAGACAAGAGCTGAAATTGAAGACCACAAAAGTGTGTTGAGTTCCTATAGGAACCACGGTCGTGGAAGGTGTTCCACGGCCGTAGAACTCTCTGGAAAGTTGTTACGCTAAGAACGTGTGCATGCAATAAGCCTTAAAATTATACTCGTTATATTTTTCCTAATTTCTAGCGAACCCACAGTGTATGGGTCGTTTTGTAGCAAGGATAGTATTCCGAGGTCGAACTCGAAGACTAAGGTGAAATCGAATCAACAAGTGAGCATAGATAGTGTAGAACTAGTCTAAGAAAAGAGAAAGGAGTAAAGAAATGAAGATCTCAATGTTTTTGGTTTGGTTTTTAGGTGATCAATCAAGGATCACAATTCATGCAAAATGATAAATCAAACTAACAACTCAAGCTAGCAAACAAACAAGTAACACAAGCACAAAATATGTGATAAAAGAGAGAGAAATGGATTCTAGAGGTCAAGATCTCCGGTTATGGCATTGGACTCAAGGTTCTAAAGATTCTAGGACAAGGCTGCGGTGTTGGGAAAGGGCGTTTCACTAATGGAAGCAATTACCGGGTAGGTCTCTCACTTCACTAATCCCGCATCAAACTCCTATTACCGGGTAGGTCTCAAGGGGTTAAAGTAGGGAATTCTACACAAACCGGACTCTACTTAAGGAGGCAACCCTCTCCTTACCGGGTAAGTCTCGGAATAGGGAAGTCTCAAGCAATAATCCTAGCACACTCAATCCAATAGCGGCTTGTGAGGCTCACTATGATAGCATGAATTATAGTCTATATTTGGGGGTTTGTTTGGACGTTTTATCTTTCATAATCTGCATGTTTGTATGTATATTATGTGATTATATTACCATTTCATCTACCTTTGCGAGAATCGAGGTCTACACCTAGTTTTGTTGTAATCGTAGGTAAAATGGCACGTTTTGCATCAAAAAGGAGCAAAAGGAGCTATGGAGTCATTGGAGCTACATTGAGGGACATAAGGAACCATCCAGGAAGCATAGCCATGGATTAAAGATTTACTTTGGACCAGTTTTGAGAGATTTCACATTCTGATCACCTCGGTTGACCAGAGATTCATCTCGACCGAGGTGATCTAGAGAGCGTCTCGACCGAGGCGAATATCCTGACGCGGCGGGATATATTTTATTCTTGGCTGAGATCTTTTATTTTTGGAAGGAGAGATCTTATATTTTTGGGCTAGATTTCTGGAAGGAAGATCATATATTTAGGAGATCTATTTTGGAGATAAGATATATTTTATTAGGAAATTATCTTTTAAGATATTTCCTATAAAATTATCTTAGAAAGATATTTATTTTAGGAGATAAGATCTATTTTATTAGGAAATTATCTTATAGTTGGAAGGAAGATATTTATTTTAGGAGATATGGATATATTTTATAGGAAATTATCTTTTTAAGATATTTTATCTTTGGAAGATAATTCTCCTATATAAAGGGTTGGATTTTCTACAATTCACCCATCTTCGGATCCGCTATCAGCGCAAGAATCCCGCATACAATCCGCTTACAGTTGGAAATCAAGCAGCGGCAGCAACCTACTCCAAGTTGGGAGATTTGAAGAACCTTTTTGAAGGTTGAAGGAAGATTGAAGTCCATAGCTTTTATAGCTTTATTGAAGGGTTTTGTAAGATTGTCTTCAATTCCCTCAATTGTTGTCTTGTCTTTTTGGATTATTATCCAAGGAACGCTTTGTTGTGATATTTGATTCAGTTATTGAAGTGTTTTCATTAAATTCTTCTTTGTTCAAATATTCACCTTCTTCCATATATTTAATACTTTCATTATGATGATGAGTGGCTAATTTCCTTGTGTGATTCTAGGGTGATTGGCTGAAGGTTGTGGGAAAAACAATGATAGAATAATCTTAGATTCCAGTAGGATCCTGAAAGCTCGAGTCTTTAACCTTAACCCTAAGCACCTCGTTCGGTTGATGAACATCTCGGCCGGGGTGGAATTCTTCTGACCGAGGTGACTTATCCGACCCTAAACTGAGAGTTAAGTGTTAGAGTTTGCCAAATCCTATTCTTATTACACCTTTCTGGTTCAAAGCAAGCTTAGGATGAGACTTACCCGGTAATTCCTTAGTTTGTGTACCAACGATCATAAGTGTAGGTAATAAAGGCTTGTCCTTTATTGGAGTTTGAGTGTGCTTCCATCCCATCTTTGTGAGTTAGCCTGAGACTTACCCGGTAAAGGTTGATTCTATTCCCTTAGATGGTGTGTTAGTTTGAGGTTATAATTCTTTATCTTAATTCCTTGAGACTTACCCGGTAATAGGAGTTACGGTTTAGGATTAGTGTGTAGTGAGACTTACCCGGTGATCTACTCCACTTTAGCAACACCTTCCCCATGCAAAAATCTCAGCTTTGTCCGCTTATCTATAGATCTTGAGTTGGAACCACAACTAGATGCCTTAATCCCTAGAATTACATGTTTGCTTTATTTGACATCTTATTCATCTTTGATTGTATTACTTGCTCTTGTGGTTAGCATTGACATTAGCATACTGTAGTGGACTTTGTTTCACCAAGTCCCTGTGATCGACCCCTGGAATTTTCTTGCTTTTACTACGATTGACCCGTACACTGCGGGTTCGCATCCTTGTTTTAAGCTTAAGTCTAGGGTTATAAATTTAAAGCTTGCACACACCGTTTGGAGCGAACAAGTTTTTGTATTTGTGTATTATTTGACTTATAATGTATGACTCGACATTATCGGATATTTATGCTTCATTTCGCTTCTATATTTTCATCTGATATTACATGCATACCTACAGGTTATTTGATTGAGAAAAACGTCGAAACCGAAAAAAAAAATGGTTTTAAAAATTTTTTTTGACTTCTACCGAGTCAGTCTTGGCCAAACGAGGCATTTCACCTCGGTTGAACCAAGAACACCTCGACCGAGATGCGTAACAGAAAGTTTTCGAAACGATTTTGTGCTACTTATCTGGATATGATCTCAGTGAAGATTATGTTTACCTACTAGTTTTAAATTCTTTATGTGTTTGAAAGGTTTTATAATATGTTTAAGTTGCTAAATGCTTTGTTTGAAATTATTGGCATGTTTAATACTTTGTTTTTATCCAAATTATGTTGAATTTGAAGGTTGACACCGCAGGATAAGTTCTCTCACTTTCTTCTTGGAAAGACCAAGGCAATTCATTCTCTTCTCTCTTCTTCTTCTTGATCATGCTTAGCCCCTCATATACATTTTGCCTCCCTTTACCTATCCGGGAATTTGGAAGCAAGCAAAGTGGTGAAAGCAAGTGGAGTTAAAGTTGAGAAGTGGCTGGAAGTGAAAGTGTTAGAAAGAAATTCTAGGTTTGGGGAAGTCAATCATGAAGATGAGTAACTCGGCACCATTCACATAGCCGGGTGTTTGTGTCTTGCCAAAGTCGGATTGAGCGATATTCCTAACGGGTCATGGTATGTGCATCAAGGGTTTGATGCATCTCGAGAAATTGATGATTGCTGATTTCCTAGGCTTCGGTTATTGTGCACCTCTGTCCATGCATCCCAAAAAGTAAAGTAAAAAAGAAAAAAGTGTGAAATAAGCAAAGCTTATTGGTGGAAGATGTTGCAAGTTGAAGTGAAAGTGAAGTACATCCTTTTCCCGGATTCTAGCACCACATTACCTTACATACATCCCTACCCTACACGTTTCTTAACCTTTCTTTTGGGAAGCCCTTGAGACCTTGAGCTTGTTGATTGGCTTAGCGGTTTAAATCGGATTATACATGATTAATTTTGATAATTATGATTTATTATGCATTCTATGATTTTATGCAAAGATGAACAACTTTCCTATATTTATAAAATGTTTTGATCATATTGAGTTTTAAATTTCCAGGAAGTATTCTCTTAGAGTGATCTATGATAGTTTCACACCATAAAATGTTTTTGAAAGACTTTTCATTGATTTTCTTGACTTATAATCCATTCTATCTTGATTTCTATATGAGGAACTTGCTTAGGGACAAGCAAGGGCTAAGTATGGGGTATTTTGATAGCATGAATTATAGTCTATATTTGGGGGTTTGTTTGGACGTTTTATCTTTCATAATCTGCATGTTTGTATGTACATTATGTGATTTTACTACCATTTCATCTACCTTTGCGAGAATCGAGGTCTACACCTAGTTCCGTTGTAATTGCAGGTAATATGGTACGTTTTGCATCAAAAAGGAGCAAAAGGAGTCAAGAGTCATTTGGAGCTACATTCAGGAAGCACAACCATGGATTAAAGATTTACTTTGGAGCAAATTCAAGAGATTTCACATTCTGATCACCTCGGTTGACCAGAGATTCATCTCGACCGAGGCGATCCAGAGACGCCGACTCGACCGAGGCGAACACCTAGGACGCGGCGAGAATATTTTATTCTTGGAAGAGATCTTTTAATTTTGGAAAGTGATCTTATATTTTTGGGCTGAGCTTCTGGAAGGAAGGAGATATGCAGAATCATATATTTTACCTATTTTTATGGGAATATATCTTCTTAAGATTTATTATCTTTGGAGGTTTATTTTCCTATAAAAAGGGTCGGATTTCCCATAATTCCGACATCCGCTTACAGCTGGAAACCCCGCTTACACCAAAAAGGAGGCTGCATACATCGATTGCATACATCGATCAACATCCTACAGCAGCGCAGTATACTCCAAGTTGGGAGTTGTTGAAGAACCTTTTTTGAAGGTTGAAGGAAGATTGAAGACTATAGCTTTATAGCCTTTTGGAGGGTTTTGTAAGATTGTCTTCAATTCCTTTCCTTGTTGTCTTGTCTTGTTGGATTATTATCCAAGGAACGATTTTGTGTGATATTTGATTCAGTTATTGAAGTGTTTTCATTAAATTCTTCTTTGTTCAAATATTCACCTTCTTCCATATATTTAATACTTTCATTATGATGATGAGTGGCTAATTTCCTTGTGTGATTCTAGGGTGATTGGCTGAAGGTTGTGGGAAAAACAATGATAGAATAATCTTAGATTCCAGTAGGATCCTGAAAGTTCGAGTCTTTAACCTTAACCCTAAGCACCTCGTTCGGTTGATGAACATCTCGGCCGGGGTGGAATTCTTCTGACCGAGGTGACTTATCCGATCCTAAACTGAGAGTTAAGTGTTAGAGTTTGCCAAATCCTATTCTTATTACACCTTTCTGGTTCAAAGCAAGCTTAGGATGAGACTTACCCGGTAATTCCTTAGTTTGTGTACCAACGATCATAAGTGTAGGTAATAAAGGCTTGTCCTTTATTGGAGTTTGAGTGTGCTTCCATCCCATCTTTGTGAGTTAGCCTGAGACTTACCCGGTAAAGGTTGATTCTATTCCCTTAGATGGTGTGTTAGTTTGAGGTTATAGTTCTTTATCTTAATTCCTTGAGACTTACCCGGTAATAGGAGTTACGGTTTAGGATTAGTGTGTAGTGAGACTTACCCGGTGATCTACTCCACTTTAGCAACACCTTCCCCATGCAAAAATCTCAGCTTTGTCCGCTTATCTATAGATCTTGAGTTGGAACCACAACTAGATGCTTTAATCCCTAGAATTACATGTTTGCTTTATTTGACATCTTATTCATCTTTGATTGTATTACTTGCTCTTGTGGTTAGCATTGACATTAGCATACTGTACTGGACTTTGTTTCACCAAGTCCCTGTGATCGACCCCTGGAATTTTCTTGCTTTTACTACGATTGACCCGTACACTGCGGGTTCGCATCCTTGTTTTAAGCTTAAGTCTAGGGTTATAAATTTAAAGCTTGCACACACCGTTTGGAGCGAACAAGTTTTTGGCGCCGTTGCCGGGGACAGTTCTGATATGTTTAAGTTGCTAAATGCTTTGTTTAAGTTGCTAAATACTTACAGGTTATTTGACTGAGAAAAACGTCGAAACCGAAAAAAAAACAAAATGGTTTTAAAAAAAATTTTGACCTCGACCGGGGAGATTCTGGCGAAACGAGGCATTTCACATCGGTTGAACCAAGAACACCTCGACCGAGGTGCGTAACAGAAAGTTTTCGAAAACTATTTTGTGCTACTTATCTGGATATGACCTCAGTGAAGATTCTGTTTACCTACTGGTTTTAAATTCTTTATGTGTTTGAAAGGTTTTATAATATGTTTAAGTTGCTAAATGCTTTGTTTGAAATTATTGGCATGTTTAATACCTTGTTTTTATCCAAATTATGTTGAATTTGAAGGTTGACACCGCAGGATAAGTTCTCTCACTTTCTTCTTGGAAAGACCAAGGCAATTCATTCTTTTTCTCCTTCTTCTTCTTGATCATGCTTAGCCCCTCATATACATTTTGCCTCCCTTTACCTATCCGGGAATTTGGAAGCAAGCGAAGTGGTGAAAGCAAGTTAAAGTTGAAGATGGCTGAAAGTGAAAGTGTTAGAATGAAATTCTAGGTTTGGGGAAGTCAATCATGAAGATGAGTAACTCGGCACCATTCACATAGCCGGGTGTTTGTGTCTTGCCAAAGTCGGATTGAGCGATATTCCTAACGGGTCATGGTATGTGCATCAAGGGTTTGATGCATCTCGAGAAATTGATGATTGCAGATTTCCTAGGCTTCGGTTATTGTGCACCTCTGTCCATGCATCCCAAAAAGTAAAGTAAAAAGAAAAAAAGGTGTGAGATAAGCAAAGCTTATTGATGGAAGATGTTGAAAGTCAAAGTGGAAGTGAAGTTCATCCTTTTCCCGGATTCTAGCACCACATTACCTTACACACATCCCTACCCTACACGTTTCTTGACCTTCTCTTTTGGGAAGCCCTTGAGACCTTGAGCTTGTTGATTGGCTTAGCGGTTTAAATCGGATTATACATGATTAATTTTGATAATTATGATTTATTATGCATTCTATGATTTTATGCAAAGATGAACAACTTTCCTATATTTATAAAATGTTTTGATCATATTGAGTTTTAAATTTCCAGGAAGTATTCTCTTAGAGTGATCTATGATAGTTTCACACCATAAAATGTTTTTGAAAGACTTTTCATTGATTTTCTTGACTTATAATCCATTCTATCTTGATTTCTATATGAGGAACTTGCTTAGGGACAAGCAAGGGCTAAGTATGGGGTATTTTGATAGCATGAATTATAGTCTATATTTGGGGGTTTGTTTGGACGTTTTATCTTTCATAATCTGCATGTTTGTATGTACATTATGTGATTTTACTACCATTTCATCTACCTTTGCGAGAATCGAGGTCTACACCTAGTTCCGTTGTAATTGCAGGTAATATGGTACGTTTTGCATCAAAAAGGAGCAAAAGGAGTCAAGAGTCATTTGGAGCTACATTCAGGAAGCACAACCATGGATTAAAGATTTACTTTGGAGCAAATTCAAGAGATTTCACATTCTGATCACCTCGGTTGACCAGAGATTCATCTCGACCGAGGCGATCCAGAGACGCCGACTCGACCGAGGCGAACACCTAGGACGCGGCGAGAATATTTTATTCTTGGAAGAGATCTTTTAATTTTGGAAAGTGATCTTATATTTTTGGGCTGAGCTTCTGGAAGGAAGGAGATATGCAGAATCATATATTTTACCTATTTTTATGGGAATATATCTTCTTAAGATTTATTATCTTTGGAGGTTTATTTTCCTATAAAAAGGGTCTGATTTCCCATAATTTGAGAGGCTGCATACATCGATCAACATCCTACAGCAGCGCAGTATACTCCAAGTTGGGAGTTGTTGAAGAACCTTTTTTGAAGGTTGAAGGAAGATTGAAGACTATAGCTTTATAGCCTTTTGGAGGGTTTTGTAAGATTGTCTTCAATTCCTCTCCTTGTTGTCTTGTCTTGTTGGATTATTATCCAAGGAACGATTTTGTGTGATATTTGATTCAGTTATTGAAGTGTTTTCATTAAATTCTTCTTTGTTCAAATATTCACCTTCTTCCATATATTTAATACTTTCATTATGATGATGAGTGGCTAATTTCCTTGTGTGATTCTAGGGTGATTGGCTGAAGGTTGTGGGAAAAACAATGATAGAATAATCTTAGATTCCAGTAGGATCCTGAAAGCTCGAGTCTTTAACCTTAACCCTAAGCACCTCGTTCGGTTGATGAACATCTCGGCCGGGGTGGAATTCTTCTGACCGAGGTGACTTATCCGACCCTAAACTGAGAGTTAAGTGTTAGAGTTTGCCAAATCCTATTCTTATTACACCTTTCTGGTTCAAAGCAAGCTTAGGATGAGACTTACCCGGTAATTCCTTAGTTTGTGTACCAACGATCATAAGTGTAGGTAATAAAGGCTTGTCCTTTATTGGAGTTTGAGTGTGCTTCCATCCCATCTTTGTGAGTTAGCCTGAGACTTACCCGGTAAAGGTTGATTCTATTCCCTTAGATGGTGTGTTAGTTTGAGGTTATAATTCTTTATCTTAATTCCTTGAGACTTACCCGGTAATAGGAGTTACGGTTTAGGATTAGTGTGTAGTGAGACTTACCCGGTGATCTACTCCACTTTAGCAACACCTTCCCCATGCAAAAATCTCAGCTTTGTCCGCTTATCTATAGATCTTGAGTTGGAACCACAACTAGATGCCTTAATCCCTAGAATTACATGTTTGCTTTATTTGACATCTTATTCATCTTTGATTGTATTACTTGCTCTTGTGGTTAGCATTGACATTAGCATACTGTACTGGACTTTGTTTCACCAAGTCCCTGTGATCGACCCCTGGAATTTTCTTGCTTTTACTACGATTGACCCGTACACTGCGGGTTCGCATCCTTGTTTTAAGCTTAAGTCTAGGGTTATAAATTTAAAGCTTGCACACACCGTTTGGAGCGAACAGCGGATTATCCGGTTCCCATCATCTTCGGAAGACCTTTCCTAGCCACTTCCGGATGCCTAGTGGATTGCAAGAATGAAATTCTCTCCTTCAACATTGGAGAAGAGAATATCAAATTCAAGCTGTCCACAATGATGAAAGGGCTAACCCTTGATGAAGATGTGTTCAACATTGTCGAGCAAGAGGAGTCTAGAGAAGTTGTTAGCTCGATCTTGATCAAGGACCCCTTGGAGAAGGTTCTTAGCTTAAGTTTGATGGAGGAAGGTGTTGAGGAAGCTTGCAATGAAGAAATTAAGGCCTTAGAAGCATTAGAAAAGGAGACAAGAGCTGAAATTGAAGACCACAAAAGTGTGTTGAGTTCCTATAGGAACCACGGTCGTGGAAGGTGTTCCACGGCCGTAGAACTCTCTGGAAAGTTGTTACGCTAAGAACGTGTGCACGCAATAAGCCTTAAAATTATACTCGTTATATTTTTCCTAATTTCTAGCGAACCCACAGTGTATGGGTCGTTTTGTAGCAAGGATAGTATTCCGAGGTCGAACTCGAAGACTAAGGTGAAATCGAATCAACAAGTGAGCATAGATAGTGTAGAACTAGTCTAAGAAAAGAGAAAGGAGTAAAGAAATGAAGATCTCAATGTTTTTGGTTTGGTTTTTAGGTGATCAATCAAGGATCACAATTCATGCAAAATGATAAATCAAACTAACAACTCAAGCTAGCAAACAAACAAGTAACACAAGCACAAAATATGTGATAAAAGAGAGAGAAATGGATTCTAGAGGTCAAGATTTCCGGTCATGGCATTGGACTCAAGGTTCTAAAGATTCTAGGACAAGGCTGCGGTGTTGGGAAAGGGCGTTTCACTAATGGAAGCAATTACCGGGTAGGTCTCTCACTTCACTAATCCCGCATCAAACTCCTATTACCGGGTAGGTCTCAAGGGGTTAAAGTAGGGAATTCTACACAAACCGGACTCTACTTAAGGGGGCAACCCTCTCCTTACCGGGTAAGTCTCGGAATAGGGAAGTCTCAAGCAATAATCCTAGCACGCTCAGTCCAATAGCGGCTTGTGAGGCTCACTACTACCTAGAATTCATCATCTTAGGTATCTAAGATCGGAAATCATCGGGTAGATCTCTTCCCTCACTTAGGTTGATAGCATTAGGTGATCCTAAGCTAAATTAAGCTTAATAAACACTAGGAACCTAACACTCTAACATACAGATTCATCAATTAAAGATCAACAGAGAAGAAAATCGGGTGGATCATGGACAAATCGGCCGATTTACCTGAAGAACAGGCCGATTTTTCTTCCTGGGTTAGGTTTTGTGCATACAAATCATCCTAAACTAACATATAAGTCCATCCTATCATCACCCAAGCCATAACCATCAATCCATCACTCCAGAATCACAATAAACTAGCCAATAATATGCATATCAAGATCCAAAATCATCATACAAGCATACATGGTTCTCATAGATGGATGATGAAAGATAAGCAAGTAAAAACAATAAATCTCAGCTGAATCTAAGTTTTAGTAAGACTTGCAACCCTTCAAATGAAGTTCCAAAACGTTCCTAATAATCCTTGCAATAGTTCTTCAATCAAAGACTCCAGAAATCAATCAAAATCACTCAAAACCTCACTATCACTCTATGTTTGGTGTTCTTCTTCTTCCTTTAATTTGAGAGAGTTTTCCTCTTCTCCAAGTCTATCCCCAATGGAATGAGTTGTGAATGAGAGAATGTGGGAGAGGAGAGATGCCCAGCAACAGCTTGCAGGCCCACTTATATTCTCCACCAAGAGCAAGGCCGGACCAAGAGATCGTGGGACACGTGGCTTAAGCTGTTGAAGGCCAAAAAATCGACCCAGTCAGGAAAATCGGCCGATTTTCCTGAGTGATGGTCCGATTTTCTTCAACATAAGCATGTTATGATCGTCTAGCCATGAGTTGCTCCATTGCTTGCACCAATAGTGGTCTTTGTGTCCTTTGTTGCTCCAATTATGCTCCTTCAAAGCTTTAGATGTGTGCCACCATGAGGCTGACCCTCGAATACATAGATTAATGTCCAAAAGATCCCCGAAATACCTACAACACCGACAAAAGCTCGTGTAGACGTCTTTTCTAGAATTATGCATGAAATGAGTGTAAACGTCGTGAACTAATGCCAAACCGTGCATGAATAATGGGAAAAACTATCTAAATGTATGCCTATACTAATGTCATAAATCACGTTATCAAAATACCCCATACTTAAGATTTTCTCGTCCCCGAGCAAGATCCAACTATAGACTAAGAGATGACATGATTTATGCATGCAGAAAAACAACAAAATCTTTTTGGGATTGTGCTTCTAACATTGGATCACCTTCATAGTCATTGTTTCATGGCTATGGACAAGCAATCATGCATCAAATGAATGAAGGCATGGAAAGACAATTATACTTAACTAGAAAGCATGCATGAGAGGTGAAAATGAAGAAGTCAAGATGATCATGAGTATGTCCAATCTAGATCACTAAGTCTTTACACACATGCATTTAGGTCACAAGGACTTAGGAAAGAAGAGGCTAAGAAACGTTGTGATTAGGTGGGAATTTTTAGGTCATGTGATGCTAATCCGGGAAAGGAACTAACTCCACAATTTCGTTTTTGCTCAACTTCCCAACAAGTGTATAATTTTCTCCATTTTTTCTTTGTTTTCTTTTCTTTTTCACTTATTTTTGAGACAATGGCATTGGTGTACAAAAGCCAAAACCTTGGTGATTAGCCATCCTCGGGCTTTTTCTATTTTTCGAGGTGCATCCACACCGTTTACACATACCAAAGCTCGTTAGGACTATCGGTTTATTTGACTTTGGCAAGGCACCAACACCCGATTATGTGAAGTGTGCCGAGTTACTTGTCATTTAAACCAACGTCCCCAAACCTATATTTTTGTCTACACTTTCACATCAAATTCAGCACTTCATTCACAACATTCTTTCATCAACGACTTCACCCCACACTTGCTTTTCACACACATCAACACACTAGCATGCTCCTAGTCCCGGATGGGTCAAAAGAGGTAAAATTTTTCATCAATTGAGGTGCTCAAACAACATGATCAAGATGAGAAGTAGACAAAGATGAATTGCCTTAATTACTCCTAAATGATGTGCAAGAACTAGTGATGACATGAATTATGTATCATCATATTCATGCATATTACAGAACATTATCTCTATTTACCTTGCATTTAGAGAGATTTTGTATGCCTTTTATGTTCTATTCAATTAATTGTCGGAAATAGAGGTCTACACGAGTTTTGGATGAATTGCAGGTAAATGGAGTGGAATGGGAAGCTAAAGCAAAGCAAGGAGTATCTAAAGATGTTAAGGAAGCTAAAGGAGTCAAAAAGGAATCACAAAGAACTAATGAATTGCAAAGAAGAAGCATAGAATACGAGCCAAGAGAAGAGCACTTTCTGTTGAAGAAAATCGTGCCAATTTACACATAAATCGGACGATTTTCCCTTAAAGAAATCGAACGGTTTTGTGTGTAAATCGACTGGGTCGATTTATTGTGTTTTTCGGCCAAATGAAAAGACGACACAAAGCCTAATTATTTTGGGCTAAAGGAGAGTTTTGCCAAACGGCCCATTTGCAAGAAACTATAGAAGAGAACCCTACGAACGAAAACGGGGAGGCGGCAACGGGAAATCTTTACACGTTTGAGAGGAATTGAAGATTCTTGGAAGGAGATTGAAGGATTCTTTGCCGGAAAGCTAATCTTGATTCTAGTTGTGAGATTTCTTTGTTCATTGAAGTGTTTACTGTGTTTAGGCACGAATTGGAGTAACTTAAGAGATACGTTGAATTGTTTTGACAATCGTTTACAAATTTGGAGGTTATTGAATTTCTCATTCAAGATTTGGTTTCTTTGCGATATCTTTTTCAATAATTAATTTGATTCGATTTTGAAATGGTTGGCTAAAAACCTTGTGATTCTGGGGAGAATAGTTGATGATTAAGGCTTAGATGATGATAGACTGAACTCATTCGAACATTAGGACCCTGAGAGTTTAGATTTTAGTTTTGCGATAAACAGGAAAATCGGGCTGTTCTTGGGGAAAATCGACCGATTTTCTTATGAACAGGGCGATTTATTCTTCTGACGAACTTTAATTGAACCAATCTTTAATTAAAACTAATCCTTGCCTAAACCCCAATCTTGATTAAGTTTTCTACCCTCTAATTGAATGTATGAAGGCACTTCAAACCTGTTTCTATATTTAATAGATTAAGATTGCAAGATTTGGGTAATAAAGAGACTCAACATCCTTTATTAAGATTTTAAGTGTGCTTTCTTTTCTTACTTTGGAGAGTCATATCCTGGAGTTTTAGATAGTTAGTTTGAACATAATTCTTGTCTTTAGATCTTTCTATATTGCAGCCTCAACAACCCTTATAGAGAGAACCTATAGATTAGTCATATAGGTTTCGGAACTTCATCGTACGAATCCTACCTTTGAACATTTAATCTTGGCAATATAAATTCTGTCCTATACCTATAGAAGTGTCTTGAATCGAAAGCCTAAATCGGATACTTGAATCCTTGGAATCATTTCTCTCTATATCAAATCACAAAAGCTTTTATACTTTCGCTAGATAATTGAAATCGGAATTATTCTCACAAAATCCCTGAGTTCGACTCTGGAATTCTTACCTTTCTACAGCTGATCCGTACACTGCGGGTTCGCTTTGCTTTTGAGTTCTAGATATAAATTTAAGACTTTGACGCACACACCTTTTGAGTGAACAAGTTTTTGGCGCCGTTGCCGGGGATTTGGTCTAGACCAAATTCGGTTTTCGGTTGTCTAGCTTGAGAGCTCTTGCTCTTGTGATTTGACTTGTCTACTTGAGTGATCTTTACAGGTTCTTTAGGTATATGCGAAAGACTAGATCCACTAAAGATCTAATTCCTTTCGATCCCGAATTAGAAAGAACTTTGAGGAGAAAGTTGAAGGAGAAGAAAATGGCTGAAAACGATGAGAGAAACTATAAGGCTGAACTGAACGAAGCTCAACGCCAACTCCAGTTGAGTGAGAAAGCACGAAAAGAAGCTGAAATAAGTCATTAATTTCAGATTGATGAACTAAGAGCTATGATGTTGGACATGAAGTTGGAGTTGAACGAATCCAAGAAGAAGAAGAAAGTCAAGACACCAACTAAATCCATTCGAAATGACTCATCCGATGATGAAGAGATTGATCCGGACATGCCGGAACTTGAGGAGATCGATCAACTACTTCATCCTATTCGAAACACCCCAACACCAAGGGTTGTTCCTCGCATTCCAACTAGGAACGTTAGAGCTGCTAATAGCGAAGATAGACCCCGAACTTTGGGGCAACGGATGGATCCAATTCAGCAACCACGCCGTCTAGGTGTGGATTTCGGAGCTGAAGACATCCAAGAGTTTAGCTTCTCACCACAAGTCATCACCATGGTTCGCCAAAGTCAATATGGCGGAGCAAGTACTGAATCTCCACATCAACACTTGCAGAATTTTGAAATTCTCATGGAGACTATGAAGCCGAAAAAGGCTACTACAAGCAACTACAAGATCAAACCGTTCTTCTTTTCTTTGAAGGACAAGGCTCTAGCTTGGTACCAAACACTTCCAGCTGCAAAGCTAGCTACATGGGAGGAATTGTCTTCGGAATTCCTCACCAAGTTCTTTCCGCCATCCAAAACGGCGGAATTGAGAGGTAAAATTAATGCTTTTTCTATGAAACTTAATGAAAGCTTGTTTCAATCTTGGGAAAGGTTTCAAGATCTATTGTTGGATTGCCCGCACCATGGCATTTCCAAGCTGGAATTATTGGAAATCTACTACAAAGGATTGGATGTGGAGACACAATTCAACCTTCAATCTCTCTCTTGCGGCACATTCATGGATATGAGAGAGGACGATGCTTGGGACTTCATCGAGAAGCAAGCCCAAGTGATTGAGAAGTATTCCCACCGGAAGGTGGACTCAAATAGCCGGAATCAAGGCGATCCGGGAGCCAAGTTGAATCAAGCTGCTCAAACACAAATATTCTCCCTCAAAGATGACATCAAAGAATTGAGGGAAGTGCTCAAAACGAGTCTTCAAAAGACTAAGGAGCAGGTAGCCAACTACATGGGAAGAGACAACAATCAAAGGAGTGACAATAGGAATTCAAATTGGAGCAACAATAACAATAACAACCGAAACTCCAATTGGAATAACAACAACAATAGGAACTCAAATAATAACCATTGGAGGTCAAATCAGCAAAGTCCAGGTAATCCTTACTCTTATGCTGAAAAGGCTCTAACACCTCCATCTTCTTCTACTCCTTCAACAAGCCAGGGACAATCAAGCAGATCAAGCAAACCTGATCCCATGCTAGAGACGATCCTAGGCTAGCTACAAGGATTGGAGAGTTACATAACTTCGGTTGACAAAGCTCACAAAGCTTTAGAAAACCAAGTATTCAACAAAGCCGAAGAAGTTCCAAGAGATCAAGGGAAGCTTCCCGGAAAGACAGAAGATAACCCAAAGAGAAGGGTTATGGCAATAACTACTAGGAGCGGAAAGACAACCACCGATCCTCAACCCAAAGTAGTCGAAACCACCACAAAAGAAGGAGAGGCGAAAGAGAAGGAAGAAGTCTATATTCCTCCTCCCGCTTACAAACCACCTCTACCTTTCCCTCAATCTAGAGCGCGTGCATGCCTAGATAAACATTTTGGTAAGTTTGTTGAACTTATGAGTAAGCTACATATTAACATACCTTTTATGGATGCAATTTTAGGTATGCCGGCTTACGGGAAATTCCTCAAGGAGATCCTCTCTAATAAGAGGAAATTGGAAGACATAGGAGAAGTCAAGATGAGTATGGAGTCATCCGAACTCATCAAGACTATGACGGAGAATATGCCACCCAAGCTCCGTGATCCAGGATCCTTTTGCATACCCATCACTTTGGGAGAAGCTACCTATGATGCTCTTTGCGACCTTGGAGCGAGTGTGAGTATCATACCTCTCGCCCTATGCAAGGCAGTTGGTTTAGGAGAGCCTAGACCGGTGAAGATCACACTCTACATGGCTGATCGTTCCACCACTAAGCCGGTGGGAATATTAGAAAACATTCCGGTAAAGCTCGGTAAGTTTTACATCCCAATAGATTTTGTCGTTCTTGACATACCTGCAGATTACCCAGTTCCTATCATCCTTGGGAGACCATTCCTTGCCACATCTGGATGCATGGTAGATTGCAAGAACGGCCAGCTATCCTTCCATATTGGTGAAGAAAAGATAGAATTCATACTCTCTTCCTTAATCAAGGAGCCAGCCTTGAAAGACGATGCTTTTGAAATTGTTGATGAAGAAGAGTCTAGAGAGGTAGTAAGTTCGATCTTGATGAAAGACCCTCTTCAAAAGGTTCTTAGCATGAGCATCATGGAGGAAGGAGTGGAACATGATTGCAATGAGGATGTGAAAGCATTAAATGATGTGGAGGAAGAATTAGGAGCAAGAATTGAAGAACTAGAGTGGACTCCGGAAACTGTGAAGAAAATCGACCTGCCTAAAATAAATCGACCGATTCATGAAGAGGCAATCCGATTTTTTACAACAGAAACAAAAATCGACCTGACTAAATTAAATCGTCCGATTTATGAAGAGGTAACCCGATTTTTTTCGACAGAAAGAAAAATCGTACATCAAATCGAACGATTTATTTCAGAGGAGGTCGATCCATAGGGAAATTTTCTGGATTCTCCAAACGTCTCCGCATCCACTCTCGAATCTAATGATGCCGTACCTCCATCTCTAGAGGCCTCTCCTACAACAATCGAAGGCCACGATTCATCATCAATCAAGGTACCACCATTATTAGAATTAAAGCCACTTCCCACGCATTTAAGGTACGCATTTCTTGGCACTAATTCCACATATCCGGTCATTGTCAATGCGAATTTGAATGAAACTGAAGTAGAGAAACTTATGCATGTTTTGAAGCAACATAGGAGAGCACTAGGTTACACCATTGATGATTTAGTAGGAATAAAGCCTTCTCTATGTATGCACACAATTTTAATGGAAGAGGATTACAAACCTTCACGCCAACCTCAAAGACGGTTAAATCCGGCAATGAAAGAGGTCGTGAAGAAAGAAATCCTTAAGCTACTTGATGCAGGTATCATCTTCCCTATTTCTGATAGCAAATGGGTGAGTCCAGTGCAAGTAGTACCCAAGAAAGGAGGCATTACCGTTGTTGCCAACAAGAACAACGAACTTATTCCAACACGGACAGTTACGGGGTGGCGAATGTGTATCGACTACCGCAAACTGAACGCTGCTACAAGGAAGGACCACTTCCCCCTTCCTTTTATCGATCAAATGTTAGAAAGGTTAGCCCAACATTCTTACTTTTGCTATCTAGATGGATATAGCGGTTTCTTTCAGAGTCCAGACGGAGGATGACATGCAGCCACCTCGCCGCTCATTTGCACGTGCTCCAAAAGGACGAGGACGTCGCCCTCCCCGCCACTTTAGGGAGCTAGTCTCTAGCTTCCAGAGCCTCAGCACCGACTATCATGCTCTCCACACCGACTACGAGACCCTGAACACTCAGTTCAGGAATTACAGGGAGGAGACGGACGCTAGGCATTCATCCTATGATGGCCAGATGAGAGACTTATACTTCCACCAGTTCGGCCACTTCTATGATCCTAGCGCACCGATGTATCCATATCCACCACCTCCACCGCCGACAGAGGATTGAGCTTCCACTTCTTTTACATTGTAAGTATTTTTCTCCTTCTTATGCTTGATTTTCACATTGGGGACAATGTGGATGTCAAGTATGGGGTGGGGGTACTTACAATACCTTATGTTTCTTTCTAAGCACTTTGAATTTTCCACTACTCTTGACAATTTGGCTTGTAATAACTCTTGCACTACTTGCTTTCCATTATGACACTTGCATTTACATGATCTTTCTCGAATCCTATGAATTTTCAAAAATTTTTGTGCTTCTTATATGGAAATGACCTCTATGATGAAAATTGTGTATGTGGATAGGCAAAAAGATGTTTCGTTGTGTTGAGATGTTAATCATAGCATGAATGAATCTACTTTTGTTACTTGAACGCATGAATAAGTTATATGATCTAGTTGTTTTGATAAGAGAATGAAATAATAGTCGAAGCTATATTGCAAGTTCTTTTACATCATATAAGGATGACTAAGGCAATTCACTTCTTTTCTTTTCTCATATCTTGATCATGCTAGCCCCTCAATGAAATATGTAACCCTCCTTTTACCATCCGGGAATTAGGATAGGTGATTGAAAAAGGCATGTTTGATGTGGGAGGGCCAAGGAAAAAGTATTAAAAAGAAAGTGTAGAAATTCATGAGTTTGGGGACGTTGAACATGAGGATGAGTAACTCGGCACCATTCACATAGCCGGGTGTTTGTGTCTTGCCAAAGTCCGATTGAACGACAAGTCCTAACGGGATATGGTATGTGCATCAAGGGTTTGAGGCATCTCGAAAATTGAGAAACGCCGATCTCCTAGGCTTCGGTTTTTGTGCACCGCTGTCCATACTCTCAAAAAGTAAAGTATAACGAAAGCAAAGCTTTCTACATGCGAAGCATGTGCGGTGAAGGAAATCTTGAAGGTATTATGTGTTCCTCTTTCCCGGATTAGCACCACAATTGCCAAAAAGAACCCCTTCCCTTAATACGTTTCTTGAACCTTTTCTTTGATTGAAGACCTTGAGACTTATATGCATATGTGTAAGACTTCATGGCTTAGATTTGTTTGACTTTGATTACCTCTACACCTTTATCATGTTCTTTATTTGTGCTTTCAAGAAAGAAAAAGGTGGTTAGTTCATCTTATAATTACCATTGATACATGCTTTGCCTTTTTATGCCTTGAAATATCACTTTGAGGGTGATCCAATAAGAAGAAGCGCTACCAAAAGAAGAGTTTTTGAGTTTTCATACATATATAATCCATGACATCTTTTATTCTAAATTTGAGTCTTGCTTAGGGACAAGCAAGAGGCAAGTATGGGGTATTTTGATGACATGAATTATGTATCATCATATTCATGCATATTTTAAAAGATTGTCTCAGTTTACCTTGCAATTAGAGAGATTTTGTATGCCTTTTATGTTCTATTCAATCAATTGTCTCAGTTTACCTTGCAATTAGAGAGATTTGAGAGTTATTGGATTTTTCATTCAAGATTTGGTTTCTTTGCGATATCTTCTTCAATAATTAATTTGATTCGATTTTGAAAATGGTTGGCTAAAACCCTTGTGATTCTGGGGAGAATAGTTGATGATTAAGGCTTAGATGATGATAGACTGAACTCATTCGAACATTAGGACCCTGAGAGTTTAGATTTTAGTTTTGCGATAAACAGGAAAATCGGGCTGTTCTTGGGGAAAATCGACCGATTTTCTTATGAACAGGGCGATTTATTCTTCTGACGAACTTTAATTGAACCAATCTTTAATTAAAACTAATCCTTGCCTAAACCCCAATCTTGATTAAGTTTTCTACCCTCTAATTGAATGTATGAAGGCACTTCAAACCTGTTTCTATATTTAATAGATTAAGATTGCAAGATTTGGGTAATAAAGAGACTCAACATCCTTTATTAAGATTTTAAGTGTGCTTTCTTTTCTTACTTTGGAGAGTCATATCCTGGAGTTTTAGATAGTTAGTTTGAACATAATTCTTGTCTTTAGATCTTTCTATATTGCAGCCTCAACAACCCTTATAGAGAGAACCTATAGATTAGTCATATAGGTTTCGGAACTTCATCGTACGAATCCTACCTTTGAACATTTAATCTTGGCAATATAAATTCTGTCCTATACCTATAGAAGTGTCTTGAATCGAAAGCCTAAATCGGATACTTGAATCCTTGGAATCATTTCTCTCTATATCAAATCACAAAAGCTTTTATACTTTCGCTAGATAATTGAAATCGGAATTATTCTCACAAAATCCCTGAGTTCGACTCTGGAATTCTTACCTTTCTACAGCTGATCCGTACACTGCGGGTTCGCTTTGCTTTTGAGTTCTAGATATAAATTTAAGACTTTGACGCACACACCTTTTGAGCGAACAAGTTTTTGGCGCCGTTGCCGGGGATTTGGTCTAGACCAAATTCGGTTTTCGGTTGTCTAGCTTGAGAGCTCTTGCTCTTGTGATTTGACTTGTCTACTTGAGTGATCTTTACAGGTTCTTTAGGTATATGCGAAAGACTAGATCCACTAAAGATCTAATTCCTTTCGATCCCGAATTAGAAAGAACTTTGAGGAGAAAGTTGAAGGAGAAGAAAATGGCTGAAAACGATGAGAGAAACTATAAGGCTGAACTGAACGAAGCTCAACGCCAACTCCAGTTGAGTGAGAAAGCACGAAAAGAAGCTGAAATAAGTCATTAATTTCAGATTGATGAACTAAGAGCTATGATGTTGGACATGAAGTTGGAGTTGAACGAATCCAAGAAGAAGAAGAAAGTCAAGACACCAACTAAATCCATTCGAAATGACTCATCCGATGATGAAGAGATTGATCCGGACATGCCGGAACTTGAGGAGATCGATCAACTACTTCATCCTATTCGAAACACCCCAACACCAAGGGTTGTTCCTCGCATTCCAACTAGGAACGTTAGAGCTGCTAATAGCGAAGATAGACCCCGAACTTTGGGGCAACGGATGGATCCAATTCAGCAACCACGCCGTCTAGGTGTGGATTTCGGAGCTGAAGACATCCAAGAGTTTAGCTTCTCACCACAAGTCATCACTATGGTTCGCCAAAGTCAATATGGCGGAGCAAGTACTGAATCTCCACATCAACACTTGCAGAATTTTGAAATTCTCATGGAGACTATGAAGCCGAAGAAGGCTACTACAAGCAACTACAAGATCAAACCGTTCTTCTTTTCTTTGAAGGACAAGGCTCTAGCTTGGTACCAAACACTTCCAGCTGCAAAGCTAGCTACATGGGAGGAATTGTCTTCGGAATTCCTCACCAAGTTCTTTCCGCCATCCAAAACGGCGGAATTGAGAGGTAAAATTAATGCTTTTTCTATGAAACTTAATGAAAGCTTGTTTCAATCTTGGGAAAGGTTTCAAGATCTATTGTTGGATTGCCCGCACCATGGCATTTCCAAGCTGGAATTATTGGAAATCTACTACAAAGGATTGGATGTGGAGACACAATTCAACCTTCAATCTCTCTCTTGCGGCACATTCATGGATATGAGAGAGGACGATGCTTGGGACTTCATCGAGAAGCAAGCCCAAGTGATTGAGAAGTATTCCCACCGGAAGGTGGACTCAAATAGCCGGAATCAAGGCGATCCGGGAGCCAAGTTGAATCAAGCTGCTCAAACACAAATATTCTCCCTCAAAGATGACATCAAAGAATTGAGGGAAGTGCTCAAAACGAGTCTTCAAAAGACTAAGGAGCAGGTAGCCAACTACATGGGAAGAGACAACAATCAAAGGAGTGACAATAGGAATTCAAATTGGAGCAACAATAACAATAACAACCGAAACTCCAATTGGAATAACAACAACAATAGGAACTCAAATAATAACCATTGGAGGTCAAATCAGCAAAGTCCAGGTAATCCTTACTCTTATGCTGAAAAGGCTCTAACACCTCCATCTTCTTCTACTCCTTCAACAAGCCAGGGACAATCAAGCAGATCAAGCAAACCTGATCCCATGCTAGAGACGATCCTAGGCTAGCTACAAGGATTGGAGAGTTACATAACTTCGGTTGACAAAGCTCACAAAGCTTTAGAAAACCAAGTATTCAACAAAGCCGAAGAAGTTCCAAGAGATCAAGGGAAGCTTCCCGGAAAGACAGAAGATAACCCAAAGAGAAGGGTTATGGCAATAACTACTAGGAGCGGAAAGACAACCACCGATCCTCAACCCAAAGTAGTCGAAACCACCACAAAAGAAGGAGAGGCGAAAGAGAAGGAAGAAGTCTATATTCCTCCTCCCGCTTACAAACCACCTCTACCTTTCCCTCAATCTAGAGCGCGTGCATGCCTAGATAAACATTTTGGTAAGTTTGTTGAACTTATGAGTAAGCTACATATTAACATACCTTTTATGGATGCAATTTTAGGTATGCCGGCTTACGGGAAATTCCTCAAGGAGATCCTCTCTAATAAGAGGAAATTGGAAGACATAGGAGAAGTCAAGATGAGTATGGAGTCATCCGAACTCATCAAGACTATGACGGAGAATATGCCACCCAAGCTCCGTGATCCAGGATCCTTTTGCATACCCATCACTTTGGGAGAAGCTACCTATGATGCTCTTTGCGACCTTGGAGCGAGTGTGAGTATCATACCTCTCGCCCTATGCAAGGCAGTTGGTTTAGGAGAGCCTAGACCGGTGAAGATCACACTCTACATGGCTGATCGTTCCACCACTAAGCCGGTGGGAATATTAGAAAACATTCCGGTAAAGCTCGGTAAGTTTTACATCCCAATAGATTTTGTCGTTCTTGACATACCTGCAGATTACCCAGTTCCTATCATCCTTGGGAGACCATTCCTTGCCACATCTGGATGCATGGTAGATTGCAAGAACGGCCAGCTATCCTTCCATATTGGTGAAGAAAAGATAGAATTCATACTCTCTTCCTTAATCAAGGAGCCAGCCTTGAAAGACGATGCTTTTGAAATTGTTGATGAAGAAGAGTCTAGAGAGGTAGTAAGTTCGATCTTGATGAAATACCCTCTTCAAAAGGTTCTTAGCATGAGCATCATGGAGGAAGGAGTGGAACATGATTGCAATGAGGATGTGAAAGCATTAAATGATGTGGAGGAAGAATTAGGAGCAAGAATTGAAGAACTAGAGTGGACTCCGGAAACTGTGAAGAAAATCGACCTGCCTAAAATAAATCGACCGATTCATGAAGAGGCAATCCGATTTTTTACAACAGAAACAAAAATCGACCTGACTGAATTAAATCGTCCGATTCACGAAGAGGTAACCCGATCTTGTTCGACAGAAAGAAAAATCGTCCATCAAATCGAACGATTTATTTCAGAGGAGGTCGATCCATAGGGAAATTTTCTGGATTCTCCAAACGTCTCCGCATCCACTCTCGAATCTAATGATGCCGTACCTCCATCTCTAGAGGCCTCTCCTACAACAATCGAAGGCCACGATTCATCATCAATCAAGGTACCACCATTATTAGAATTAAAGCCACTTCCCACGCATTTAAGGTACGCATTTCTTGGCACTAATTCCACATATCCGGTCATTGTCAATGCGAATTTGAATGAAACTGAAGTAGAGAAACTTATGCATGTTTTGAAGCAACATAGGAGAGCACTAGGTTACACCATTGATGATTTAGTAGGAATAAAGCCTTCTCTATGTATGCACACAATTTTAATGGAAGAGGATTACAAACCTTCACGCCAACCTCAAAGACGGTTAAATCCGGCAATGAAAGAGGTCGTGAAGAAAGAAATCCTTAAGCTACTTGATGCAGGTATCATCTTCCCTATTTCTGATAGCAAATGGGTGAGTCCAGTGCAAGTAGTACCCAAGAAAGGAGGCATTACCGTTGTTGCCAACAAGAACAACGAACTTATTCCAACACGGACAGTTACGGGGTGGCGAATGTGTATCGACTACCGCAAACTGAACGCTGCTACAAGGAAGGACCACTTCCCCCTTCCTTTTATCGATCAAATGTTAGAAAGGTTAGCCCAACATTCTTACTTTTGCTATCTAGATGGATATAGCGGTTTCTTTCAGAGTCCAATTCATTCGGACGACCAAGAGAAGACAACTTTTACGTGCCCATGGGGTACGTTCGCTTACGAAAGAATGCCATTCGGCTTATGCAACGCTCCAGCCACCTTCCAAAGGTGTATGATGGCAATCTTCTCCGAATATGTAGAGAATATCATGAAAGTCTTCATGGACGACTTTTCGGTATATGGTTCTTCCTTTGATAACTGTCTCTATAACCTTTCACTAGTTCTTAAGAGATGTGAGGACACTAACTTAGTCTTAAACTGGGAAAAGTGTCATTTCATGGTAACCGAAGGGATTGTGTTAGGTCATCTAGTATCTCAAAGGGGAATAGAGGTTGATAGAGTGAAAATAGACACCATTGAGAAGTTACCTCCCCCTTCTTCGGTAAAAGGAATTAGAAGTTTCTTAGGACATGCAGGCTTCTATAGGAGATTCATAAGAGATTTTTCTAAGATTTCAAAACCCTTGACTAATCTTTTGATGAAGGACGCAACTTTCGAGTTTTCGAAGGATTGTCTAGATGCTTTTTGCAGGATCAAAGAAGCTTTGATTTCAGCACCAATCATTCAACCACCCGATTGGACTCTTCTATTCGAGGTCATGTGCGACGCAAGCGACGTCGCCATAGGAGCAGTTCTTGGACAGAAGAAAGATGGTCGCACTCATGCCATCTACTACGCTAGCAAAACGCTAGATGAGGCTCAATACAATTATGCAACTACGGAAAAGGAACTTTTAGCCGTAGTATACGCTTTTGAGAAATTTCGTTCCTATCTTGTAGGTGCGAAGGTGATAGTCTATACGGACCACTCCGCGATCCGATACCTCTTCACGAAGAAGGATGCGAAGCCAAGACTTCTAAGGTGGATCCTACTCTTACAAGAGTTCGATCTAGAGATTAGAGATAAGAAAGGATCGGAAAACTCAGTTGCCGATCATCTTAGTCGTCTCCCACAACCCACTGGCGAGACGGACGAGCTTCCTATAGACGACTCGTTCCCTGACGAGCAGCTACACGAGATTGAAGAGTGTCTTCAACACATCTCAAAAGGTAATGATCCATGGTTCGCTGACATTGTGAATTACCTTGTTTGTCAGGAGATCCCACCCGGACTTTCATACGCTCAAAAGAAGAAATTCTTTAGCGACGTCCGGCAATTCTATTGGAACGAACCTCTCCTATTCAAAAGAGGTCCCGATGGCATTTACAGGAGATGCATCCCCGAAGATGAGATAGATAGTGTCATCCGACATTGCCATTCTCTACCATGTGGCGGACATGCTAGTTCCCACAAGACTTGTGCTAAGGTACTTCGTTCCGGCTTTTATTGGCCTACACTTTCAAAGATGTGCAAAAGTTTGTTGTTTCTTGTGATGCTTGTCAAAGGACAGGTAATATATCCAGGAAGAATGAGATGCCTCTCAACAACATACAAGAAGTAGAGATCTTTGACGTATGGGGCATCGACTTTATGGGACCTTTTCCATCTTCATACGGTAACCAATATATACTTCTTGCCGTAGACTATGTCTCAAGATGGGTAGAGGCAATCGCTTCTCCTACTAATGATGCAATGGTAGTGGTGAAGTTCCTCAATAGAACGATCTTCCCAAGGTTCGGAACTCCCCGAACCATCATTAGTGACGGAGGAACGCACTTCACGGCCCGTCGATTTGAGACTCTATTGGCTAAGTATGGGGTGACCCATAAGATAGCTACACCTTACCATCCGCAAACCAGCGGACAAGTCGAAATATCCAATAGAGAGATCAAGGGAATTTAGAGAAAACCGTCTCTAAAACTAGAAAAGATTGGTCAATGAAGTTTGACGATGCACTATGGGCATACAGGACGGCCTTCAAGACACCAATAGGTACTACTCCTTATAATCTTGTCTATGGTAAATCCTGTCATCTTCCTGTAGAGCTAGAGCACAAAGCTTATTGGGCCATCAAGTGGCTCAACTTTGACATGAAAGAAGCCGGAGAGAAGCGGCTCTTGGACATCAATGAACTAGATGAGATCCGGCTAAATGCGTATGAGAACGCAAAGATATACAAGGAACGGACAAAGCGTTGGCATGATAAGCACATCATTCCAAAAGACTTGAAGGAGGGAGACCAAGTCCTCCTATTCAACTCAAGGATGCGTCTATTTCCAGGTAAGCTCAAATCCCGTTGGACAGGACCTTATTTAATTAAACGTGTTTTCCCCCATGGTGCAGTTGAAGTATGGGGTGAACAAAGCGGAAGTTTCAAGGTCAATGGCCAACGGTTGAAGAAATATACACCGGAAACTCCGGTCGAGGAGATAGCTCCTATCCTCCTCCATTGAACACATACCATACACCGTCTAGCTAAAGACGATAAATTAAGCGCTTCTTGGGAGGCAACCCATGATAGTATAGTTTTTCACCCTTTTTTCACTTAGTTAGAGTAGAATTAATTATTTTGCTTCTTTGTTTTCGTTTTTATTTGTTCCTCGATGCACTCTTGGTTTGTCGTGTCATAAATCGCAGGAAATTAGGTTCAACTCGAGAAATCCATGGAAAAAGGGACCATAAATCAGTTAAATCTTCAAGATCCATGAAGAATAAGGAAGGAAATCGAGAGACACTAAGTAAATCGTCCGATTCAAGAGCAGAGCAAGGCGATTTTTGACAACAGGAAGAAAAATCGACCTGGCGATCGACCTGCCCAAATAAATCGTTCGATTTCCCTTATGTTCAGAGAAAAATCGAGCTACCCAAAATAAATCGTCCGATTCAGAAGCAGAGCAAGGCGATTTTTGACAACAGGAAGAAAAATCGACCTGGAGATCGACCTGCCCAAATAAATCGTCCGATTTTCTTTGGATCCAGAGAAAAATTGCCCCGACAATTAAATCGACCTTATAAATCGTCCGATTTTCTTCACAGTTTCTCGACTTTATATAAAGACTCAACACTCGATCTTCCTCATTCCACAACTTAAAACTCTCGATTTCTCCCTTCTCAAGAACGCCAAAAATCGCCCTCAACCTACAATCCTTATTCCTTCATCATTTAGAATGATTCTTGGCTCCAAACTGAAGCATTTTCAACAAGGAACAAGGATCTAGCAACAACAAGCACAGCAATCGACTCCTCAACAGGGAATTCAGGTTTTTCTTTCCAAAAACCTAAGTTTCTAATTCAAATTGAAGTTTGCTTAGGAAGTGTTTGTTTGCTGGAATTGATTGAGGAATCTGCTTAGGAATCATTATAGGAGACTGTATGTGGTGATTGCTTGAACAGAACTTTACAGAATTGAGAGAATCGTTGAAATCGAGAGAAAAATCGACCCAGCCCAGAAAAATCGTCCGATTTTTGTCAAGAACAGGCCGATTTTTTGACTCAGAATGGATATTGTTAAGAGGATAACTAGAAACACGGGGAAGATGAAGGGATCTTCTTCCAAAGCCCCTCCCCCACCTCCACCACCATCTCAAAACATCCCTAAGCTTCCCCCTCCCCTATCCAAGAACAAGAAACGTTATGAACGCATCGTAGATCGCCCATTCACCCCTCCTCGCTACATAGTGCTTGATGACTTAGACTCGTTGTTTGTTCGGGAGGATGTTGATATGATGCTTGACAGGGCTGGACTGACCCAGTTTGCTACGATTAGGGAGGATGCTTATACCGAGATCACCCTAGAATTCCTTAGCACATTTGAGCATGATCCTAGGGAGAGGATAGTCACCTTCCGCCTTATGAGCCAAAATCACACTATGTCCATTGACACTTTTGGAGACTTGTTTGGTTTCTCCTATTCAGATGCAGGCACGTTTGCTAGAGGTGTCAGCGCAAGTGACTTTTGGGAGGCTATTTCAGTGGGTGAATATGGTGGAGACAAGTGGCGACCCGGAAATTCCAAGGAAACTAGTATGTACAACCTCTCCTTCAAGGTAGTGCATAGGATTCTCAGTGAGAGCTTATTTGCAAGGACAGAGACTCCACAGAAGCTCAAGGCTGATGAGCTCTTCATTCTCTACTGCATGACATCCACCACCATTCCCGACATCGCCACCATGCTTGCTGACTATCTAGGAAAGATAGCCAGCAAAGCTAAAGGCGACATTTGTGCAGGAGGTCTTGTCAGTCATGTGGCTAAGACCATGGGATTGGACTTCTCCGGATGCACTCTAGCTGAGAGTGCCCTTCCATTAGGCTCCCAGCGGTTGGTTGTTCGACAGGTCTTGATTCCTCGAGGAAGAGGAACACTTCATGTGCCCATGCCATGGCACAGGGATCCGAAGAAGAAGCCATCCGAGATTATATGGAAGTCTGAATACACTATTCGGAACAAGAGAAACTGGAAGGAGACGTTCGAGTCGATGCTTGAGGAGTTCTCTCCTCCTACTTACTATGATGATGATGCAGGTGACTCCGAGGAGGAGGATGAGGATAGAGAACAGGGGACCATGCTCGAGTTTGAGAGTGACACCCATAGCGGCCATGCTACGGATGCCATGGACACCGACACTCATGGTGTAGGACCCAGCCGGACTAGTAGAGGTGAGGAGGAGACGGAGGATGACACGCAGCCACCTCGCCGCTCATTTGCACGTGCTCCAGGAGGACGAGGACGTCGCCCTCCCTGCCACTTTAGAGAGCTAGTCTCTAGCTTCCAGAGCCTCAGCACCGACTATCACGCCCTCCACACCGACTACGAGACCCTGAACACCCAGTTTAGGAATTATAGGGAGGAGACGGATGCTAGGCATTCATCCTATGATGGCCAGATGAGAGACATGTACTACCACCCGTTCGGCCACTTCTACGATCCTAGCGCACCGATGTATCCCTATCCACCACCTCCACCACCGACAGAGGATTGAGCTTCCACTTCTTTTACATTGTAAGTATTTTTCTCCTTTCTATGCTTGATTTTCACATTGGGGACAATGTGGATGTCAAGTATGGGGTGGGGGTACTTACAATACCTTATGTTTCACTTTAGCACTTTATGTACTTTCCACTACTCTTGACAATTTGGCTTGTAATAACTCTTGCACTACTTGCTTTCTATTATGACACTTACATTTGCATGATCTTTTTCAAAACCTATGAATTTTCAAAAATTTTTAGTGCTTCTTATATGGAAATGACCTCTATGATGAGAATCGTGTATATGGATAGGCAAAAAGATGCTTAGTTATGTTGAGATATTGATTATAGCATGAATGAGTTCACTTTTGTTACTTGAACACATAAATAAGTTATATGATTTAGTTGTTTTGATAAGAGAATGAAATAATAGTCGAAGCTATATTGCAAGTTCTTTTACATCATTTAAGGATGACTAAGGCAATTCACTTCTTTTCTTTTCTCATATCTTGATCATGCTAGCTCCTCAATGAAATATGTAACCCTCCTTTTACCATCCGGGAATTAAGATAGGTGATTGAAAAAGGCATGTTTGATGTGGGAGGGCCAAGGAAAAAGTATTAAAAAAGAAAGTGTAGAAATTCATGAGTTTGGGGACGTTGAACATGAGGATGAGTAACTCGGCACCATTCACATAGCCGGGTGTTTGTGTCTTGCCAAAGTCCGATTGAACGACAAGTCCTAACGGGATATGGTATATGCATCAAGGGTTTGAGGCATCTCGAAATTGAGAAACGCCGATCTCCTAGGCTTCGGTTTTTGTGCACCGCTGTCCATACTCTCAAAAAGTAAAGTATAATGAAAGCAAAGCTTTCTACATGCGAAGCATGTGCGGTGAAGAAAATTCTTGAAGGTATTATGTGTTCCTCTTTCCCGGATTAGCACCACAATTGCCAAAAAGAACTCCTTCCCTTAATACGTTTCTTGAACCTTTCCTTTGATTAGAAGACCTTGAGACTTTTATGCATGTGTTTAAGACTTAATGGCTTAGATTTGTTTGACTTTGATTACCTCTACACCTTTATCATGTTCTTTATTTGTGCTTTCAAGGAAGAAAAGGGAGTTAGTTCATCTTATAGTCATCATTGATACATGCTTTGCCCTTTTGTGCCTTGAAATATCACTTTGAGGGTGATCCAATAAAAAGAAGCACTACCAAAAGAAGAGTTTTTGAGTTTTCATACATATATAATTCATGACATCTTATATTCTGAATTTGAGTCTTGCTTAGGGACAAGCAAGAGGCAAGTATGGGGTATTTTGATGACATGAATTATGTATTATCATATTCATGCATATTACAGAACATTATCTCTATTTACCTTGCATTTAGAGAGATTTTGTATGCCTTTTATGTTCTATTCAATGAATTGTCGGAAATAGAGGTCTACACGAGTTTTGGATGAATTGCAGGTAAATGGAGTGGAATGGGAAGCTAAAGCAAAGCAAGGAGTATCTAAAGATGTTAAGGAAGCTAAAGGAGTCAAAAAGGAATCACAAAGAACTAAGGAATTGCAAAGAAGAAGCATAGAATACGAGCCAAGAGAAGAGCACTTTCTGTTGAAGAAAATCGTGCCAATTTACACATAAATCGGACGATTTTCCCTTAAAGAAATCGAACGGTTTTGTGTGTAAATCGACTGGGTCGATTTATTGTGTTTTTCGGCCAAATGAAAAGACGACACAAAGCCTAATTATTTTGGGCTAAAGGAGAGTTTTGCCAAACGGCCCATTTGCAAGAAACTATAGAAGAGAACCCTACGAACGAAAACGGGGAGGCGGCAGCGGGAAATCTTTACACGTTTGAGAGGAATTGAAGATTCTTGGAAGGAGATTGAAGGATTCTTTGCCGGAAAGCTAATCTTGATTCTAGTTGTGAGATTTCTTTGTTCATTGAAGTGTTTACTGTTTTTAGGCACGAATTGGAGTAACTTGAGATACGTTGAATTGTTTTGACAATCGTTTACAAATTTGGAGGTTATTGAATTTCTCATTCAAGATTTGGTTTCTTTGCGATATCTTTTTCAATAATTAATTTGATTCGATTTTGAAAATGGTTGGCTAAAAACCTTGTGATTCTGGGGAGAATAGTTGATGATTAAGGCTTAGATGATGATAGACTGAACTCATTCGAACATTAGGACCCTGAGAGTTTAGATTTTAGTTTTGCAATAAACAGGAAAATCGGGCTGTTCTTGGGGAAAATCGACCGATTTTCTTATGAACAGGGCGATTTATTCTTCTGACGAACTTTAATTGAACCAATCTTTAATTAAAACTAATCCTTGCCTAAACCCCAATCTTGATTAACTTTTCTACCCTCTAATTGAATGTATGAAGGCACTTCAAACCTGTTTCTACATTTAATAGATTAAGATTGCAAGATTTGGGTAATAAAGAGACTCAACATCCTTTATTAAGATTTTAAGTGTGCTTTCTTTTCTTACTTTGGAGAGTCATATCCTGGAGTTTTAGATAGTTAGTTTGAACATAATTCTTGTCTTTAGATCTTTCTATATTGCAGCCTCAACAACCCTTATAAAGAGAACCTATAGATTAGTCATATAGGTTTCGGAACTTCATCGTACGAATCCTACCTTTGAACATTTAATCTTGGCAATATAAATTCTGTCTTATACCTATAGAAGTGTCTTGAATCGAAAGCCTAAATCGGATACTTGAATCCTTGGAATCATTTCTCTCTTTATCAAATCACAAAAGCTTTTATACTTTCGCTAGATAATTGAAATCGGAATTATTCTCACCAAATCCCTGAGTTCGACTCTGGAATTCTTACCTTTCTACAGCTGATCCGTACACTGCGGGTTCGCTTTGCTTTTGAGTTCTAGATATAAATTTAAGACTTTGACGCACACACCTTTTGAGCGAACAACTAGCATGTAATTTCGACTTTCAATCCTCAATTCAATCAAGGCAAACATTCATGATCACAAATCATTCATGGGATTCAAGATAAGTACTTCAAGTCCACATATGCATTCATCTATTCAACACATAAGGCTATCCATAGCCAATTCACAAGACAATTTCATCATAAGGGTCATTCCCAAGCTTAGAAGCACTAAAAAAATTTTAAAATTTTCTGATTTTTTTTATTTTTCGAAATATGTATGTATAATGCAAGACATAATGAAACATGTGACAATATTAAACTATCCTAGATGCTAGTCATGCAAGTGATCATGAAAACCCCACCCCATACTTAGAAACACATTGTCCCCAATGTGGGAACTAAATAAAGAAGTGAAAGAGAGTCCTCACAATGTAAAATTGGTGATGCTTTGGTATTTCGGTTCACATCGAATGATGATGGTGGATGATCGATCAAGGATGGTAGAGAGCTCTTGATGTTCATTATGGTGTCGGAACCCGCGCTTGGCACCGCAAGCCGTCCAAGTTCCACGTCCGCTCCACCCATGCTTGATTGGAGATCATCACTTTCCTTTACATAAGGAAAATCGGACCAACTGCCCAGGAAATCGGCCGATCTGGCTGAAGAACAGGCCGATTTTTCTGGGTGTTTTCCTCCTCGTCCATGTGCTTGGATCTTGTACCTTCAACAGTTCCATGAGGTTTTCACATGACCTCCAATATCTCATCACATATGACAATCAACAAGATCTAGCACTCAAAAACACGAAAGAAAAACAAAGCACACCAAGAGTAAGATCAAACAAAAACAAGAAAAACGAAAGGGAAAAATATGTACCAATGGGTTGCCTCTCATTAAGCGCTTCTTTAAGGTCATTAGCTTGACCAAATTCAAGAGCGTTTCACTCAAAGTGAAGTGGGGCAATCACTTCCACCGGGGCTTCCGGGATGTACTTCTTCAAACGGTGCCCATTCACCTTAAAGTTTCCACAATGATCTCCTCCTATCTCCACCGCTCCATGAAGAAAGACCTTCTTCACAACATAAGGACCCGTCCATCTTGACTTGAGCTTTCCGGGGAAAAGCCGCAGCCTCGAGTTAAAAAGAAGTACCAAGTCACCCTCACTCAACTCTTTTGGGATGAGGCGCTTGTCATGCCAACGCTTGGTCCTCTCCTTGTAAATCTGGGTATTCTCATAAGCATCCAACCGGATCTCCTCAAGGGCGTTCATGTCTAGCAATCTCTTCTCACCGGCCTCCTTGAGGTCAAAGTTCAACCACCTTATGGCCCAATATGCTCTATGCTCCATCTCCACCAGAAGGTGGCAAGACTTGCCATAAACTAGCTTGTAGGGAGTGGTGCCAATTGGTGTCTTGAAAGCGGTTCTATATGCCCACAAAGCATCATCGAGCTTCATAGCCCAATCTTTTCTCGTCCTAGAGACCGTCTTCTCAAGTATCCCTTTTATCTCCCGGTTGGAGACCTCCACTTGGCCACTAGTTTGGGGATGGTAAGGTGTTGCCACCTTATGAGTCACCCCATACTTAGCCAAAAGTGCTCCAAAGTTTCTATTAGTGAAGTGATTTCCTCCATCACTTATGATCACCCTTGGTGTTCCAAACCTAGGAAAGATCACTCGGTTGAAGAACCGCACCACCACCTTGCATCATTTGTGGGAGAGGCGATTGCCTCCACCCATCTCGAAACATAATCTACCGCCAATAGGATGTAGAGGTTGCCACATGAAGAAGGGAATGGTCCCATGAAGTCCACACCCCACACATCAAATATCTCCACTTCTTGTATGTTGTTCAAGGGCATCTCATTCCTCCTTGAGATGTTGCCCGTCCTTTGGCAAGCATCACAAGCGACCACAAAGCCTTGTACATCCTTGAACAAACTTGGCTAAAAGAAGCCCGATTGCAACACCTTAGAACATGTCTTGTGTGAGCTAGCATGCCCTCCATATGGCAAGGAATGACAATGGCGGATCACACTCTCCACCTCGTCCTCCGGTATGCATCTTCTAAACACTCCATCCGGCCCTCTCTTGAACAAAAGTGGTTCACTCCAATAGTAGTGCCTCACATCTTTGAAGAACTTCTTCCTTTGGGCATATGACAAGCCGGGAGGCACTTCCTCACATACAAGATAGTTCACAATGTCGGCATATCATGGCTCACTTCCTCTAGACACTTGGAACAAGCACTCCTCCACCATTTGCAATTGCTCATCCCGGAATGAGTCATCAATCGGGATGTCATCTCGCTCAAGCTCTAATGGTGGGAGTCTACTAAGGTGATCCGCCATTGAATTTTCGGACCCCTTCCTGTCCCGGATCTCCAAATCAAACTCTTGAAGAAGAAGGATCCACCGAATCAACCTAGGCTTGGCATCCTTCTTTGTAAGGAGATAACGGATCGCAGCATGATCCGTATAAATAATGACCTTTGCTCCAACAAGATATGAGCGGAACTTCTCAAAGGCATACACTACCGCTAGCAACTCTTTCTCGGTTGTGGCATAGTTAAGTTGGGCATCATCTAGCGTCTTGCTAGCATAATAAATGGCATGAGTGCGCCCATCTTTCCTTTGCCCCAAAACAGCCTCAACGGCCACATCACTTGTATCACACATGATCTCAAACGGTAAGCTCCAATCCGGAGGTTGCATGATGGGGGCGGAGATCAAAGCGTCCTTCAACCTACAAAAAGCCTCAAGGCAATATTTGGAGAAAACAAACTCAAAATCCTTCATTAGTAGGTTAGTAAGAGGCTTAGAAATCTTAGAGAAGTCTTTAATAAACCTCCGGTAAAAACCGGCATGCCCTAGAAAGCTCCTTACCCCTTTCACCGAGGTAGGTGGTGGCAACTTCTCTATCGTTTCAATCTTGGCCCTATCAACCTCAATGCCACGGTTGGACACCAAGTGTCCCAACACAATACCTTCACTTACCATGAAGTGGCATTTTTCCCAATTTAAGACAAGATTTGTCTCCTCACATCTCTTAAGAACCAAAGACAAGTTAGCTAGGCAATTATCAAAGGAAGATCCATAAACAGAAAAGTCATCCATAAACACCTCCATGATATTCTCAATATATTCAGAAAATATGGCCATCATACACCTTTGAAAGGTGGCGGGTGCGTTACACAACCCAAATGGCATTCTCCTATATGCAAAAGTTCCCCATGGACATGTAAATGTGGTTTTTTCTTGGTCATCGGGGTGGATAGGGATTTGGAAGAATCCACTATAGCCATCTAGGTAACAAAAATGGGAATGTTGAGCTAATCTCTCTAGCATTTGGTCAATAAAGGGAAGGAGAAAGTGATCTTTCCTAGAGGCCATGTTAAGCTTCCTATAATCAATACACATCCTCCATCCCGTAACCGTCCTAGTTGGGATTAGTTCATTGTTCTCATTAGTTACTACAGTCATCCCACCCTTCTTAGGAACCACATGTACGGGACTAACCCACTTACTGTCCGAAATAGGGTAGATGATTCCCGCATCTAGCAACTTTATGATCTCCTTCTTAACTACCTCTTTCATTATAGGATTCAATCTTCTCTGATGTTCAATAGAGGGTTTATGGTTATCTTCCATCATTATCTTATGCATGAACAAAGAGGGCTTAATGCCAACAAGGTCATCAATGGTGTATCCTATTGCTTTTCTATGCAGTTTTAATTCATTCAACAATCTATTAAGCTCATCATCATTCAAAGATGCATTCACAATCACCGGATAAGTAGAATTTGAACCAATGAAAGCATACTTTAAATGAGAAGGAAGAGGTTTAAGATCAAGTTGAGGAGGACCTTTTTCGGTTGGAGATGATCCATACAATGTAGGTTGAGATGATTGAAAAACCATGGAAGCCTCCCCTAAGTCCCTTGATGATTGCTCACAATCAATTGGTTGATGCTGAAAAGACTCAGGAAAATCGGCCCAGTCAGAAAAATCGGCCGATTTTCCTGAGGGTAGGTCGATCTGAGTTTCTGTATTTGCAGAACTGGACGAAACTTCAGTATAAGTCCAAAAATCGGCCGATCTGGCCCCCCCAGTCCGATTTTTCTGGGTGATTTTCTCTTCCTTTAGGACTTCAAATCCAACACTTGGTAGCTCGTCCAATTCATTCAAGGCCTTGATTACTTCATTGCTACTCTCCTCAACTCCTTCCTCCATCAAGCTTGAGCTAAGAACCTTCTCAAGTGGATCCTTGAGCAAGATTGAGCTCACAACCTCTCTAGATTCCTCTTCCTCAACTATGTTGAATACATCTTCATCAAGGGTTGGCCCTTTCATCATTGTGGACAGCTTGAACTTGATGTTCTCTTCTCCAATGTTGAAGGAGAGAGTCCCATTCTTGCAATCTACTAGGCATCCGGAAGTGGCTAGGAAAGGTCTTCCCAAGATGATGGGGACCGAATAGTCCGCCGAGATATCCAAAACAACGAAGTCTATGGCCACATATGTTGGCTCAACATCCTTGCTCTTGCCTCCATCTTCTTGCAACATCTCTTCTTCTACCACCACTTGCTTTCCCTTAGCATTTTCCTTGGGCAAAGGATCCTTCATACTCAACCCACTCCTCGTTGTAATGGCCAACACTTGGCCTCTTGGGTTTTCTTCGTTTCTTCCGGGAAGCTTCCCCGGATCTCTATGGGCTTCACCCGCCTTTTGGAACACTTGTGCTTCCAAAACCTTTTGAGCCTTAGAAATGGAAGTCACCGTGCTCTCAAGACCACTCAACCTTCCAAGCAATTGCTCAAACATCATTTCGGTTCTATCCTTTGGAGGTTGAGTAAATCCGGGTGGAGGTTCTTGTGAAGCTTTTGGTGGTGGAGCTGCGCTCGTGGAAGCGGGAGGGTTCAAGGCTCCATCCGGGTTAGAATAAGAAAACCCGGGATGGTTGTGGTGAGGCCGGTAATTTTTGAATTGCCGGTTGTTGTTGAAGTTCCTTGGGCCTTGATAGTTGTTGTAATTGTTCCTTCCCATGTAGTTCACATCTTCCTCCTTGGAAGACAAGTTTGCTTGCACTTGCACTTGAGGGGTTGCTTGGTTCTTCAAAGTTGTAGCACACAACTCCCTCAAAGACTTTAGCTCGTTGTTGATGGCGTCAAGCTTGAAATTTCTCATGATGACTTCACTCACCTCATATGCTCCCGCCTTTCTCCCTTCACTCTTCCTATGGGAGTATTTCTCAATCACTAGAGCTTGTTTCTCTACAAACTCCCAAGCTTCATCCACATGCTTTTCCATGAAAGTTCCACCGGAAAGAGATTGGAGCTTGAATTGGCTATCTTCATCAAGTCCTTTGAAGTAGATCTCCAATAGCTCAATTTTTGGTATGCCATGGTGTGAACAATCTAGGAGAAGATCTTTGAACCTCTCCCAAGACTTGAACAAACTCTCTCTATCCTTCATCACGAAGGCATTGATCTTCCCTCTTAACTCAGTAGTCTTGGAAGGTGGGAAGAACTTAGTCAAAAACTCGGTTGTCATCTCCTCCCAAGTACCAACTCGCCCTTGTGGAATAGATTGATACCAAGCTAAGGCCTTGTCCTTAAGAGAGAAGGAGAAAGCCCTAAGCTTATGGTTGTTGCTCTCCAATCTAGGCGGTCTAAGAGTCTCCATCAAGATCTCATAATTCATCAAGTGTTGATGAGGAGACTCTCCTTCCATCCCTCCAAATTGATTATGCTGGATCATTTGTAGAACTTGAGGGCGGAGCTCGTAATCATGGGCTGCGGGATCTCCTAAGTTCACACCCGGACGGTGTGCTCTTTGTGCCGGATCCATACGTTGCCCTAACGTTTGTGGCTCTTCCATAACAATGGGCACAACCCGAATGTTAACCGCCGGCTGCGGTTGTGGTGGAGGTGGAGGAGGTTGTTATCGGTTAAGCTCTATTTGCACAAGAGCTTGCCTAATCTCCTCAATCTCCCTCCTAGTTGCCTCTTGCCTCTCATTGGCAAGTCTCCTCTCATTCTCCAAAACTTCATCCCTTATCCTAATTTGCTCTAAAGCCTCATCCAACTCAGCTTGGAGATCTCTTCCGGCCATCTCTTTTCCCTTTTTAATGCTCTTGGATCTAGATCTAAGGGTTTTCTCCGGTTCGGGATCGAATGGAGCTAAATCCTTGCCATGAGATCTTCGCATACACCTAAAGAGTGAGAGATGTCCTGAAAAGAAAAGACACAAACCAAAGAGAGATCAAAAGCAACAAGAAAGATCTACACTATAAACAATCACAAAAAGATTCAATCTAGACCTAGTCCCCGGCAACGGCGCCAAAAACTTGTTACGCTAAGAACGTGTGCACGCAATAAGCCTTAAATTTATACTCGTTATATTTTTCCTAACTCATAGCGAACCCACAGTGTATGGGTCGTTTTGTAGCAAGGATAGTATTCTGAGGTCGAACTCGAAGACTAAGGTGAAATCGAATCAACAAGTGAGCATAGATAGTGTAGAACTAGTCTAAGAAAAGAGAAAGGAGTAAAGTGATAGCACGATTTATGATCTAGATTTAGACACTCATTTAGATAGATTTCTCACTCATCCATGCATGATTTAGCATTAGTTCAAGACGTTTTGCACTCAATTCACATATTTTGTCGAGATAGACGTCTACACGGACTTGTGCGTGTTTTATAGGTATTTCGGGAAATTAGAAGCCAAAACGACGCGTTTGAGGATCGTTCATCTAGATGACACACCCTCGGACTCATTAGGACACAAGCTAAAGGCTAAGGAGGACTCATGGAACCTTACCAACACTAGCCATGCACCAAATCACAGCTTAATGATCCAAGGCAAGGTTTCTGCACAGAATCACGGTTCTCTGACACTCCACGGCCGTGGAATCAACCGTGGTTTTTGCCAGATTCTTGTGACAGCTGTGCCACGACTCTCATGGCCAGCTCATGCAAGTTTGTTATAAAAGTGGTCCTTCATGGGCTGTGAGAAGCAGCTGGGAGCATCTTGGAGCAGCTCATCCATTTCCCATTTCTCTCTAACAAAAATATCCTCTCAACAAGAAGATTTTCTAGGAAGGAAAGTGTCAAAAAGGAAGAAGAAGAGCTCCATTGGAGAGGAGAAGAAGAACACACACACCATTGCCACTCTTGCTAGTTTTTGTAGTGAAGATTTCCGGATTCTATTTCTAGAGTTTTGTGAACCCTTGAACCTTCTTTTGGAAGGGTTGTAAGTTGCTCTAATTCCATTTTCAGTTTGGTTTTGATTTAAGTTCACTTGTTCATCTCTTTACCTTCATCATCTTATAATGAATGCTATGATTTTGTGTTTGTTTGTTTCGATTTCGATTATGAATGTTGTAGGCTAAGTAGATGCGGTTCTAGGGTAAGGAAAGGATGGTTATGGCTAGGGCTATGATAGGATGAACTTAGATTTACCTTTGGATATCTTGTATGTTTGAACGTATCCTCTGTTAGGAATCACGGCCAGATCTTGCCAAACCACGGCCGTGGTTTAGGTAGAACAAACCGTGATTTTCCTGGTTCGATGGATCTAATCTTAGATTGTTAGAATGTTGAAATCCTAGGTGTTTGTTGAGTTAAATCTATCCTAGGGTGACCTAGTGTTAGCATCTAAGTGTTAGGAGAGACTTACCCGGTAATCCTTGCTCTTAGATTCCAAAGATAACAACCCTTAGGTAGTGGTGAGCCTAATAAGCCGCCATTGGACTAAGTGTGCTGGATGGTAGTTTAAAATTGACCCTTCCGAGACCTACCCGGTAAGGATAGGTTGGATCTTTAGGTTATAATTCGGTTTGAGTAGAATTCCGTCCCTTAGGTTCTTAGAGACTTACCCGGTAATGAGACCTAGGGAATGGACTAGTGGATCATGAGACTTACCCGGTGATTGATCCCAATCATAGAAACACTTAACTCCAACATAGTTAATCCAAGGAATGAATAGATAGCTTGAGTTCTATACCATAACCGGAACTTCCAATCCCTAGAATCCGTCTTTTCTTTCTTTGATCTATATCTTGTTTAGTTTGTTTATTTGCGCTGATTCATAGTTTAGTTGATTAAATACTTGCATGAATTGTGATCTTTGATTGATCACCGAAAACCAACCAAAAACATTTGAGATTTTCGCTCCTTTATTTCTTCCCCTTTTCTTGACTTAGATTTTCACTAGACTTAATCATAAATTGAATCAATCTCACCTTAGTCTTTGTGTTCGACCTCGGAATACTATCCCTACTACGAACGTCCCGTACACTGCGGGTTCGCTAGGAGTTAGGAGAAATATAACGAGTATAAATTTAAAACCCAATTGCGCATCACACAATCTTAGCGTAACAAGTTTTTGGCGCCGTTGCCGGGGACTAGGTCTATATTGAGTCTATTTTGTGATTGTTTATTAGTGTAGATCTTTCTTGTTGCTTTTGATCTCTCTTTGGTGTGTGTTTTTGCTTTTTAGGACATCTTTTACTCTTTAGGTGTATGCGAAGATCTCGTGGAAAGGATTTAGCTCCATTCGACCCCGAACCGGAGAAAACCCTTAGATCTAGATCCAAGAGTATTAGGAAGGAAAAGGAGATGGCCGGAAGAGACCTCCAAGCTGAGTTGGATGAAGCCTTAGAGCAAATAAGGCTAAGAGACGAGCTCTTGGAGGAAGAGAGGAGACTTGCCAATGAGAGGCAAGAAGAAACTAGGAGGGAGATTGATGAGATTAGGCAAACCCTTGTACGGGGAGAGCTTAATCGTCAACAACCTCCACCTCCTCCACCACCACAACCGCAGCCGGCGGCTAATGTTAGGGTTGTACCTATTGCTATTGAGGAGCCACAAACCCTAGGGAGACGTATGGATCCGGCACAAAGAGCGCACCGACCGGGTGTGAACCTTGGAGATCCCGCAACCCACAATTATGAGCTCCGCCCTCAAGTTCTACAAATGATCCGGCATAATCAATTTGGAGGGATGGAAGGAGAGTCTCCTCATCAACACTTGATGAATTATGAGATCTTGATGGAGACTCTTAGACCGCCAAGATTGGAGAGCAACAACCATAAGCTTAGGGCTTTTTCCTTCTCTCTTAAGGACAAGGCTTTAGCTTGGTACCAATCTATTCCACAAGGGCGAGTTGGTACTTGGGAGGAGATGACAACCGAGTTCTTGACCAAGTTCTTCCCACCTTCCAAGACCACCGAATTAAGAGGGAAGATCAATGCCTTCGTGATGAGGGATAGAGAAAGTTTGTTCAAGTCTTGGGAGAGATTCAAAGACCTTCTCCTAGATTGTCCACACCATGGCATACCGAAAATTGAGCTATTGGAAATCTACTTCAAAGGACTTGATGAAGATACCCAATTCAAGCTTCAATCTCTTTCCGGTGGGACATTTATGGAGAAGCATGTAGATGATGCTTGGGAGTTTGTGGAGAAGAAAGCTCTAGTGATTGAGAAGTACTCCCATAGGAAGAGTGAAGGGAGAAAGGCGGGAGCATATGAGGTGAGTGAAGTCACCATGAACAATTTCAAGCTTGACGCCATCAACAACAAGTTGAAGTCCTTGAGGGAGTTGTGTGCTACAACTTTAAAGAACCAAGCAACTCCTCAAGTGCTTCCACATGCCAACTTGTCTTCCAAGGAGGAAGATGTGAATTACATGGGAAGGGGCAACTTCAACAATTACCAAGGACCAAGGAGCTTCAACAACAACCGGCAATTCAATAATTACCGGCCCAACCACAACCATCCCGGATTTTCCTACTCTAACCCGGATGGAGCCTTGAACCCTACCCCCTCCACAAGCACAACTCCACCACAAAGAGCTTCACAAGAACCTCCGCCCGGATTTACTCAACCTCCCAAGGATAGAACCGAAGTCATGTTTGAGCAATTGCTAGGAAGGTTGAGTGGTCTTGAGAGCACCGTGACTTCAATCTCTAAAGCTCAAAAGGTTTTGGAAGAACAAGTGTTCCACAAGGCGGGTGAAGCCCATAGAGATCCGGGAAAGCTTCCCGGAAGAACCGAAGACAACCCAAGAGGCCAAGTGTTGGCTATCACGACAAGGAGTGGGTTGAATATGAAAGATCCTTTGCCCAAGGACCATGCTAAGGGAAAGCAAGTAGTGGTAGAAGAGGGAAGATTGCAAGAAGATGGAAGCAAGAGCAAGGATGTAGAGCCAACCTATGTGGCACCGCCTCCATACAAGCCGCCGCTGCCGTTCCCACAATCAAGAGCAAGAGCTCGTTTAGACAATCACTTTGGTAAGTTCCTTGAACTAATGTCCAAATTACATATTAACATTCCGTTCATGGATGCCATTTTAGGAGTCCCGGCATATGGCAAGTTTTTGAAGGAAATACTCTCCAACAAAAGGAAGTTGGAGGAGTATGGGGAAATAAGAATGACCAAGAGATCCTCGGAATTGATCCAAACAATGAAGGAGGAGATGCCTCCCAAGCTAAGAGATCCGGGTTCTTTTTGTGTCCCGATTGGAGTGGGAGATGTGAAGTACGAAGCCCTTTGTGATCTTGGAGCAAGTGTAAGCATCATACCGCTTGCACTTTGCAACAAGGTCGGGCTAGGAGAGCCAAAACCGGTCAAGATGACCCTCTACATGGCGGACCGTTCTATCACTCATCCGGTTGGGATTTTAGAGGACATCCCGGTGCAACTAGGAGGATTCTACGTGCCTATTGATTTTGTAGTGTTGGATATTCCGGCGGATTATCCGGTTCCCATCATCTTAGGAAGGCCTTTCCTAGCCACTTCCGGATGCTTAGTGGATTGCAAGAACGGGACTCTCTCCTTCAACATCGGAGAAGAGAACATCAAGTTCAAGTTGTCCGCAATGATGAAAGGGCCAACCCTTGATGAAGACGTCTTCAACATAATCGAGCAAGAAGAATCTAGAGAAATTGTGAGCTCGATCTTGATCAAGGATCCCTTGGAAAAGGTTCTCACCTTAAGTATGATGGAGGAAGGTGTTCAGGAGGCTTGCAATGGAGAGATCAAAGCTTTGGAAGCATTGGAAGAGGAGCCAAGAGTTGGATTTGAAGGCCACGAAGAAGTGTTGAACAGCTGTAAGTTCCACGGTCGAGATTTACACTCCACGGCCGTCAAACTTTCTGGACAACTCCGGGAAGCAAGCTTGGCAAGAACCACGGCCGTGGAAGATGAGCAAACCGTGTTTCCAGCCGTGGTTTTCCCTGAATCAACCCTTGATGGTGATCAAGCTTTTAGGAGCCATGGAGAGTCTTCCTCTGCTTTGGATTCATCTCATCCAACCTTATTTGGATCGTCTTCAACCGATAAAGGTCCTCCTTCACTTGAACTCAAACCCCTCCCCTCTCATTTGAAATATGCATTTCTTGGTGATAACTCAACATATCCTGTGATTGTTAATGCATGCTTGAGTGATGATGAACTTGCTAAGTTGTTGCATGAACTAAGATTGCATAGGAAAGCCATTGGTTATACTATTGATGATTTGGTTGGCATTAAGCCATCTTTGTGCATGCATAAGATAATGATGAAAGATAATCATAAACCCTCTATTGAACATCAAAGGAGATTGAATCCTATAATGAAAGAGGTAGTCAAAAAGGAAATCATTAAGTTGCTAGATGCGGGAATTATCTACCCTATCTCGGATAGTAAGTGGGTTAGTCCCGTTCATGTAGTACCTAAGAAGGGTGGGATGACCGTAGTGACTAATGAGAACAATGAACTAATCCCGACTAGGACGGTTACGGGGTGGAGGATGTGCATTGATTATAGAAAATTGAACATGGCCTCTAGGAAAGATCACTTCCCTCTCCCCTTCATTGACCAAATGCTAGAAAGGTTAGCTCAACACTCTCATTTTTGCTATCTAGATGGCTATAGTGGATTCTTCCAAATCCCTATCCACCCCGATGACCAAGAGAAAACAACCTTTACATGTCTATGGGGTACTTTTGCATATAGGAGAATGCCATTTGGGTTGTGTAATGTACCCGCCACCTTCCAAAGGTGTATGATGGCTATCTTTTCGGAATACATAGAAAATATCATGGAAGTGTTCATGGATGATTTCTCTTTTTATGGTTCTTCTTTCGATAATTGCTTGGCTAACTTGTCCTTGGTATTGCAAAGATGTGAGGAGAGAAATCTTGTCTTAAATTGGGAAAAATGCCACTTCATGGTAAGTGAAGGCATTGTGTTAGGACACTTGGTGTCTAACCGTGGCATTGAGGTTGATAGGGCCAAGATTGAGACGATAGAGAAGTTGCCACCACCTACCTCGGTGAAGGGGGTAAGGAGTTTCTTAGGACATGCCGGTTTCTACCGGAGGTTTATTCAAGATTTCTCTAAAATCTCTAAACCCCTCACTAACCTACTAATGAAGGATGTTGATTTTGTTTTTTCCAAAGATTGTCTTGAAGCCTTTTGTAGGTTGAAGAACGCCTTGATCTCCGCACCTATCATGCAACCTCCGGATTGGAGTCTACCATTTGAGATCATGTGTGATGCAAGCGATGTAGCCGTTGGGGCTGTTTTAGGGCAAAGGAAAGATGGGCGCACTCATGCTATTTATTATGCTAGCAAGACGCTAGATGATGCCCAACTCAATTATGCTACCACCGAGAAGGAGTTGTTAGCGGTGGTGTATGCATTTGAGAAGTTCCGCTCATACCTTGTTGGAGCGAAGGTCATAGTTTATACGGATCATGCTGCGATCCGTTATCTACTTACAAAGAAGGATGCCAAACCAAGGTTGATTCGGTGGATCCTTCTTCTTCAAGAGTTTGATTTAGAAATACGAGACAAGAAGGGATCCGAGAACTCCGTGGCGGATCACCTTAGTAGACTCCCACCATTGGAGCTTGAAAAAGATAACATCCCGATAGATGACTCATTCCGGGATGAGCAATTGCAAATGGTGGAAGAATGCTTGTTCCAAGTATCTAGAGGAAGTGAGCCATGGTATGCCGACATCGTGAACTACTTAGTATGTGAGGAAGTACCTCCCGGATTGACATATGCACAAAGGAAGAAGTTTTTCAACGATGTGAGGCATTACTATTGGAGTGAACCACTTCTATTCAAGAGAGGGCCGGATGGAATTTTTAGAAGGTGCATACCGGAAGAAGAAGTAGAGAGTGTGATCCGGCATTGTCACTCCTTACCATGTGGAGGCCATGCTAGCTCACACAAGACGTGTGCAAAGGTATTGCAATCCGGTTTTTATTGGCCTAACTTGTTTAGAGATGTGCAAGGTTTTGTAGCGGCATGTGATGCTTGCCAAAGGACGGGCAACATCTCAAGGAGGAATGAGATGCCCTTGAACAACATCCAAGAAGTTGAGATTTTTGATGTGTGGGGTGTGGACTTCATGGGACCATTCCCTTCTTCGTGTGGCAATCTCTACATCCTATTGGCGGTAGACTATGTGTCAAGATGGGTGGAGGCAATCGCCTCTCCTACAAATGATGCCAAGGTGGTGGTGCGGTTCTTCAACCGGGTGATCTTCCCTAGGTTTGGAACACCAAGGGTGATCATTAGTGATGGAGGGAAGCACTTCACAAATAGGAATTTTAGGGCACTTTTGTCTAAGTATGGGGTAACTCATAAGGTGGCAACACCTTACCACCCCCAAACTAGTGGCCAAGTGGAGATCTCCAACCGGGAGATAAAAGCCATCCTTGAGAAGACGGTGTCTAGAACTAGAAAGGATTGGGCTATGAAGCTCAATGACGCATTGTGGGCATATAGGACCGCCTTCAAGACACGAATTGGCACCACTCCTTACAAGTTAGTCTATGGCAAGTCTTGCCATCTTCCGGTGAAAATGGAGCATAGAGCTTATTGGGCCATTAAGTGGCTAAATTTTGACCTCAAGGAGGCGGGAGAGAAGAGGTTGCTTGATATAAACGCCCTTGAAGAGATCCGGTTGGAAGCTTATGAGAATGCCCGGATCTACAAAGAGAGAACCAAAAGGTGGCATGACAAGAGAATCATCCCCAAGGAGTTGAGTGAAGGAGATCTTGTCCTTCTCTTCAACTCAATGCTAAGGCTCTTTCCCGGAAAACTCAAATCAAGATGGACCGGGCCATATGTGGTGAAGAAGATCTTTCCCCATGGAGCTATAGAGATAGGAGGGGAGCATTGTGAAAATTTCAAAGTGAATGGGCATCGCTTGAAGAAGTATATTCCGGGAGCTCCGGTGGACATGATTGCCCCACTTCACCTTGAATAGACGCTCCCGAGTTTGATCAAGCTAATGACCTTAAAGAAGCGCTTGGTGGGAGGCAACCCATTGGTAACATTTTTCCTTTTTCATTTTGTTTTCGTTTTTAGATTTTTCTATCCTTGTGTGTGCTTTGTCTACTTTGTGTGTGTGCTAGAGTATTAGTAGCATTGGAAGCCTTTCTTGGCATGTGAATGATGATGATGAACCCCTCACCAATTATGGGTGGAGCGGACGCGGAACTTGGATGGCTAGCGTTGCCTAGCGCGGGTCCCGGAGCTTTGATGGATGCTTAGAGCTCTCTACCATGGTTGATAGGATCATCCAACATCGATTCACTTGAGAAATCCCAAATACCATAGCAAATCATTTTTACATTGTGAGAACCTTCTTTCACTCTCTTTACTTCATTTACACATTGGGGACAATGTGTTTCTAAGTATGGGGTGGGGTTTGCATGATCCTTTGCATGATGAGCATCTAGGATAGTCTAATATTTTCACATGTCTTGCATTGTACATACTTAAATCGAAAATTCCATAAAAATCAGAAAATTTAAAAAAACTTTTGTGCTTTCTAGGCTTGGATATGATCCTAATGATGAATCCTGTCTTGTGAATTGGCTATGGATGGCCTTATGTGTTGAATTGATAAATGCATATGTGGACTTGAACTACTTCTCTTAAATTCTATGAATGATTTGTGATCATGATGTTTGCCTAGAATGGATTGAGTATTGAAAGTCGAAATTACATGATAGTTCTTGCATACCATCTAGGAATGAATGAGGCATTTCATCTTTCTCTACTTCTCATCTTGATCATGATTGCTTGAGCACCTCAATTAATATAAAATTGACCCCTTTTAACCCATCCGGGAATAGGAGCATGCTAGTGTGTTGAAGTGTGTGAAAAGCAAGTATGGAGTAAAGTTGTTGATGAAAGGAATGTCATCATTAAAATGCTGAAATTATTGTGGAAGTGTAGCCAAAATAGGTTTGGGGGCGTTGGTTTAAATGACAAGTAACTCGGTACACTTCACATAATCGGGTGTTGGTACCTTGCCAAAGTCAAATGAACCAATAGCCCTAACGAGCTTTGGTATGTGTGCCCGGTGTGGATGCACCTCAAAAAAGAGAAAAAGCCCGAGGATGGCTAATCACCGAGGTTTCGGCTATTGTACACCAATGCCATTGACTCAAAAACAAGTCAAAGAAAAAGAAAAGAAAGCAAGATAGGTAAAAATATACACTTGGGGGAAGTTGATCGAGGACAAGGAGGTGAAGTTAGTTCCATTCCCGGATTAGCATCACATAACCTAGAGAATTCCCCACCCAATCACAAACGTTTCTTAGTAATCTAGATTGGATATATTCTTGATCTTCTTGACCTCTTCGTCATTACATCTCATGCATGCTTTTGAGTCAAGTACAATTGTCTTTCCATGCCTTCGTTTGTTTGATACATAATTGCTTGTCCAATTGCCATGAAACATGACTATGAAGGTGATCCAATATTAGAAGCACAACTCCAAAAAGATTTTGCCACTTTTCTGCATACATAAATCATGTCATCTCTTAGTCTATAGTTGGGAATTTGCTCGGGGACGAGCAAACCTTAAGTATGGGGTATTTTGATAACACGACTTATGATCTAGATTTAGACACTCATTTAGATAGATTTCTCACTCATCCATGCATGATTTAGCATTAGTTCAAGACGTTTTGCACTCAATTCACATATTTTGTCGAGATAGACGTCTACACGGACTTGTGCGTGTTTTATAGGTATTTCGGGAAATTAGAAGCCAAAACGACGCGTTTGAGGATCGTTCATCTAGATGACACACCCTCGGACTCATTAGGACACAAGCTAAAGGCTAAGGAGGACTCATGGAACCTTACCAACACTAGCCATGCACCAAATCACAGCTTAATGATCGAAGGCGAGGTTTCTGCACAGAATCACGGTTCTCTGACACTCCACGGCCGTGGAATCAACCGTGGTTTTTGCCAGATTCTTGTGACAGCTGTGCCACGACTCTCATGGCCAGCTCATGCAAGTTTGTTATAAAAGTGGTCCTTCATGGGCTGTGAGAAGCAGCTGGGAGCATCTTGGAGCAGCTCATCCATTTCCCATTTCTCTCTAACAAAAATATCCTCTCAACAAGAAGATTTTCTAGGAAGGAAAGTGTCAAAAAGGAAGAAGAAGAGCTCCATTGGAGAGGAGAAGAAGAACACACACACCATTGCCACTCTTGCTAGTTTTTGTAGTGAAGATTTCCGGATTCTATTTCTAGAGTTTTGTGAACCCTTGAACCTTCTTTTGGAAGGGTTGTAAGTTGCTCTAATTCCATTTTCAGTTTGGTTTTGATTTAAGTTCACTTGTTCATCTCTTTACCTTCATCATCTTATAATGAATGCTATGATTTTGTGTTTGTTTGTTTCGATTTCGATTATGAATGTTGTAGGCTAAGTAGATGCGGTTATAGGGTAAGGAAAGGATGGTTATGGCTAGGGATATGATAGGATGAACTTAGATTTACCTTTGGATATCTTGTATGTTTGAACGTATCCTCTGTTAGGAATCACGGCCAGATCTTGCCAAACCACGGCCGTGGTTTAGGTAGAACAAACCGTGAGTTTCCTGGTTCGATGGATCAAATCTTAGATTGTTAGAATGTTGAAATCCTAGGTGTTTGTTGAGTTAAATCTATCCTAGGGTGACCTAGTGTTAGCATCTAAGTGTTAGGAGAGACTTACCCGGTAATCCTTGCTCATAGATTCCAAAGATAACAACCCTTAGGTAGTGGTGAGCCTAATAAGCCGCCATTGGATTAAGTGTGCTGGATGGTAGTTTAAAACTGACCCTTCCGAGACCTACCCGGTAAGGATAGGTTGGATCTTTAGGTTATAATTCGGTTTGAGTAGAATTCCGTCCCTTAGGTTCTTAGAGACTTACCCGGTAATGAGACCTAGGGAATGGACTAGTGGATCATGAGACCTACCCGGTAAGGATAGGTTGGATCTTTAGGTTATAATTCGGTTTGAGTAGAATTCCGTCCCTTAGGTTCTTAGAGACTTACCCGGTAATGAGACCTAGGGAATGGACTAGTGGATCATGAGACTTACCCGGTGATTGATCCCAATCATAGAAACACTTAACTCCAACATAGTTAATCCAAGGAATGAATAGATAGCTTGAGTTCTATGCCATAACCGGAACTTCCAATCCCTAGAATCCGTCTTTTCTTTCTTTGATCTATATCTTGTTTAGTTTGTTTATTGTTCGCTCCAAACGGTGTGTGCAAGCTTTAAATTTATAACCCTAGACTTAAGCTTAAAACAAGGATGCGAACCCGCAGTGTACGGGTCAATCGTAGTAAAAGCAAGAAAATTCCAGGGGTCGATCACAAGGACTCGGTGAAACAAAGTCAATACGGTATGATATGTAAATTCTAACCACAAGAGCAATTAACACAATCAAAGATGAATAAGAAGTCAATAAAGCAAACATGCAATTCTAGGGATTAAAGCATCTAGTTGTGGTTCCAACTCAAGATCTATAGATAAGCGGACAAAGCTGAGATTTTTGTGTGGGGAAGGTGTTTCTAAAGTGGAGTAGATCACCGGGTAAGTCTCACTACTCACTAATCCTAAACCGTAACTCCTATTACCGGGTAAGTCTCAAGGAATCAAGATAAAGAACTATAACCTCAAACTAACATACCATCTAAGGGAATAGAATCAACCTTTACCGGGTAAGTCTCAGGCTAACTCACAAAGATGGGATGGAAGCACACTCAAACCCCAATAAAGGATAAACCTTTATTACCTACACTTATGATCGTTAATACACAAACTAAGGAATTACCGGGTAAGTCTCATCCTAAGCTTGCATTGAACCAGGAAGGTGTAATAAGAATAGGATTTAGCAAACTCTAACACTTAACTTTCTGTTTTAGGTCGGATAAGTCACCTCGGTCAGAAGAATTCCACCCCGGCCGAGATGTTCATCAACCGAACGAGATGCTTAGGGTTAAGGTTAAAGACTCGAACTTTCAGGATCCTACTGGAATCTAAGATTATTCTATCATTGTTTTTCCCACAACCTTCAGGCAATCACCCTAGAATCACACAAGGAAATTAGCCACTCATCATCATAATGAAAGTATTAAATATATGGGAAGAAAGTGAATATTTGAACAAAGAAGAATTTAATGAAAAGACTTCAATAACTGAATCAAATATCACAACAAAGCGTTCCTTGGATAATAATCCAAAAAGACAAGACAACAATTGAGGGAATTGAAGACAATCTTACAAAACCCTTCAATAAAGCTATAAAAGCTATGATCTTCAATCTTCCTTCAACCTTCAAAAAGGTTCTTCGAAAACTCCCAAATTGGAGTATGCTACTGCTGCTGCGTAAGCGGGTGTATGCGGGATGATAGCGGATGCCGGAATTGTGGAAAATCCAACCCTTTTTATAGGAAAAATAACCCTCCAAAGATAATAAATCTTAGAAAGATATTTTCCCATAAATATAGGTAAAATATATATTCTGCATATCTCCTTCCTTCCAGGAGCCAAGCCCAAAAATATAAGATCACTTTCCAATTTTAAAAGATCTCCTCCAAGAATAAAATATTCTCGCCGCGTCCTAGGTGTTCGCCTCGGTCGAGTCGGCGTCTCTGGATCACCTCGGTAGAGGTAAATCTGTGGTCAACCGAGGTGAGTCACGACAGAATGTGAAATCTCTCGAATCTGCTCCAAAGTAAATCTTTAATCCATGGCTATGCTCCCTGGATGTAGCTCCAAATGACTCATGACTTCTTTTGCTCCTTTTTGATGCAAAACGTACCATATTACCTGCAATTACAACGAAACTAGGTGTAGACCTCGATTCTCGCAAAGGTAGATGAAATGGTAGTAAAATCACATAACGTACATACAAACATGCAGATTATGAAAGATAAAACGTCCAAACAAACCCTAAAATATAGACTATAATTCATGCTATCAAAATACCCCATACTTAGCCCTTGCTTGTCCCCAAGCAAGTTCCTCATATAGAAGACAAGATAGAATGGATTATAAGTCAAGAAAATCAATGAAAAAGTCTTTCAAAAACATTTTATGGTGTGCAATTATCATAGATCACTCTAAGAGAATACTTCCTGGAATTAAAAACTCAATATGATCAAAACATTTTATAAATATAAGAAAGTTGTTCATCTTTGCATAAAATCATAGAATGCATAATAAATCATAATTATCAAAATTAATCATGTATAATCCAGTTTAAACCGCTAAGCCAATCAACAAGCTCAAGGTCTCAAGGGCTTCCCAAAAGAAAAGGTCAAGAAACGTGTAGGGTAGGGATGTATGTAAGGTAATGTGGTGCTAGAATCCGGGAAAGGATGAACTTCACTTTCACTTTGACTTGCAACATCTTCCACCAATAAGCTTTGCTTATCTTACACTTTTTCTTTTTACTTTACTTTTTGGGATGCATAGACAGAGGTGCACAATAACCGAAGCCAAGGAAATCTGCAATCATCAATTTCTCGAGATGCATCAAACCCTTGATGCACATACCATGACCCGTTAGGAATATCGCTCAATCCGACTTTGGCAAGACACAAACACCCGGCTATGTGAATGGTGCCGAGTTACTCATCTTCATGATTGACTTCCCCAAACCTAAAATTACTTTCTAACACTTTCACTTCCAGCCACTTCTCAACTTTAACTTGCTTTCACCACTTTGCTTGCTTCCAAATTCCCGGATAGGTAAAGGGAGGCAAAATGTATATGAGGGGCTAAGCATGATCAAGAAGAAGAAGAAGAAGAGAATGAATTGCCTTGGTCTTTCCAAGAAGAAAGTGAGAGAACTTAACCTGCGGTGTCAACCTTCAAATTCAACATAATTTGGATAAAAACAAAGTATTAAACATGCCAATAATTTCAAACAAAGCATTTAGCAACTTAAACATATCATAAAACCTTTCAAACACATAAAGAATTTAAAACCAGTAAGTAAACAGAATCTTCACTGAGATCATATCCAGATAAGTAGCAAAAAATCGTTTTCGAAAACTTTCTATTACGCACCTCGGTCGAGGTGTTCTTGGTTCAACCGAGGTGAAATGCCTCGTTTGGCCAATACTGACTCGGTCGAGGTCATAAAAAAAAATTTTTATTTTATTTTTTTTTTTAAAAAAAAAAATTTTATTCGGTTTCGACGTTTTTCTCAATCAAATAACCTGTAGGTATGCATGTAATATCAGATAATCATATATAGGCAACTGAAGCATAAATATGAAAATATCCGATAAAATAAAATACATCAAAAGGTAGTCGAATAAATATACATCACGTAGTCAAATAACAACAAATACCCCATACTTGAGACACACTGTCCCAGTGGGTATAATAAAAAGTCTAAACAAGAGAGAACTCACCGGATAAAAGCTGAACTACATAAAAATATAATAATAAAATCCTGAAGCTCCTCAGTAGTCTCGATCCGGTGGTGGTGCATATGGATACTGAGTCGGATCGTAAGGATGGCCCATGATACGCTCGAACTGCAGCTGAGCCATGATGTGCTGATGATGCTGCCGCTCCTGCATCTCGCGGATATCCAGCGATAGTGCAGCGTATGAGTCGATAACCTGATCCGTCAGGTCATCAATCCGTCGGTGAGAAGCTCTATCCCTCACTCCACGCCTCCTGCGTCTAGCAGGTCTGACTGGAGAAGTCTCAGCTGGTGCCGGCTCTGTATCCTCCTCGTCATCCAAATCTATGATAGGTGGCGCGCTCGTCCCAGCTGTATCTGTCCCTGTGTCCATCGGGACGCCACCCTCTGTCTCATCTAATGTCTCCTCATCGTCGTCGTCATCCTCAGCCTCCTCCTCCTCCTCAGCTGCAGCAGGGGCAGCTGCTCCCTCTCTGTAATCCTCAATCAGCGTATCCCAAGCTGTCTGCCAGAAATGCGGATCATAGACTGAGAACTGTGCAGACCAGCGGATCCCCTGAGGTGCAGTCCGCTCCCAGGGCATAGCGACGTAAGGTGTAGTCAGTCCTCGGGGAACCAGAATCCTCCGAGTAATCATCTCCTGTAGTCCGAGCGGCTTGGCAGCCGCCACCATAGTACACCTACTCAGATCCATATCCTGATAAGTAGCGATATGGGTCACTATCCCTCCACAGCATATATCTCCCTTCCCTTTGGCCTTGATCCTGTGCAGATCCTCTGCCAGCATCAATCCAAAGTCGGGGTATCCACCTGTAACCATGCAGTATAAAGCGAAGAGCTCTCCCTGTCGGACCTTCTGGGGCGTCTCAGTACGCGCCAGAAGCGTCTCGCTGAAGATCCTGTGGGCTAATCGAAAAGCAAGATGGAAAATAAGCTTCTCCCTGGAATCACCAGGGTGCCACCTATCTGCATGCTCTGTAATGTGGGCAATCTGACCCCAGAACTCTCTAGCTACAGCTCGGGTCGGGAAGTCTACAGCAGTGGGGGCAGGGAAGCCAAAGATGTCTCTCCAGTGGTCTAGGGGTACTAAGTAGTTCCGGTACTTCACAGCCCTCTCTGTGGGGAGGTAAGTGAAGGAGCTGACAAACTCAAGGGTCGGCTCTAAGTAAGCTGGGGCTCGGATCTCAGTAAACTGATCCAGCCCAACGGTGGTGATCATCTTCCTAAGATCTCCATCTACGTGGAGACAGTCAAAAGCAGAAATGTCCAGAAATCTAGGTGCGATCACTGGACGGTTAGCAATGCGCTCATAATCTACCTGGTGTCTCTCGTGGATCACCGGGATAGAAGGTCTGGATGAGGAAGAAGAAGGGGAAGGAGAGGATCTATCTCTAAGGGCTAATAATCTGTCAGAACTCATCTTCAAACAACACTGTCAGACCACCTCGGTCTTTGACAAACTCCAAGAATCACCTCGACCGAGGTGCAGGTCGACTGGACCGAGGCGAAGACAATCGCGATTCCAGCTCTCAGAAATCCAGTTCTTTTCCCCCTAAAATCACTACAGATGCTTCCTAAGGGGTACTTAAACTTTTCCTCAACAGATTCAAGGGCAACCAAAGCCCAAATCGAAGTAAACGAGCGAGTTAGGGTTTCGATCGTTTTTACCTCGTTCCGGCCGATTCACTCGAATTTCTTGCAGATCTGCAGTTGCAATCGATTCCTCTACCCTTTAATTGCAGTTTGGAAGCGGAAATCTTCGAAAACGAGCGAGAAACGAAGGAAGCGAGGTATAGCTGTCGCCGCGGTCGAGGAGGGTAAAAAAATGTGAAAAGTAATTTTTCCCCCTTTTATACTGTTACTGGATCTGCTGTCACCTCGGTCGAGATGGTCTCGACTGGACCGAGGTGGTATGGACCGAGGCGGTTCTGCAGAAACCCTAGTCGCCTCGGTTGCTCAAGAATCAACTCGGTCGAGGTGCTCTGACAATAACCGAGGTGCTTCTGTCTTCTCAGAATCTCGAACTTCTGTCCTTCCAGTTGTGCTCCTCCTTAGACATTCCCTGTTGTCTGTCCAGAATGCCAAAAACAAGCAAAGCAAAGCAAAAACAAAAACTATCTAAGCTAGACTAGAAAACGGGAAAAAGAAAGCAATACCTTGGGTTGCCTCCCAAGAAGCGCTTGATTTAAGGTCGCTAGCTGGACCATGATGCGTCTCAAACGAGGTATATCGGCGCCACCTCCTCAACCGGCGTTTCCGGTTGGTACTTCTTAAGTCTATGACCGTTGACCTTGAAGCTTCCGCTAGTTTCGCCCCATATCTCAACTGCACCATGAGGGAAAACATGTTTCACAACGTAAGGCCCGGTCCATCTAGATTTCAACTTACCTGGAAAAAGACGGAGGCGGGAGTTGAAGAGTAGAACTAAATCTCCTTTGTTAAGCTCCTTTGGAACGATACGCTTGTCATGCCATCTCTTCGTCCTTTCCTTGTAGATTTTGGCATTCTCATAAGCGTTCAAACGCAACTCCTCCAGCTCGTTAAGTTCCAATAGTCGCTTCTCACCAGCCTCCTTGATGTCAAAGTTCAACCATTTGATAGCCCAATACGCCTTGTGCTCTAATTCAACGGGCAAATGGCAAGACTTCCCATATACCAAATTATAAGGGGTGGTACCTATGGGAGTCTTGAATGCGGTCCTGTACGCCCAAAGAGCATCGTCCAATTTCATGGACCAATCCTTCCTTGTTCTAGAGACGGTCTTTTCCAAAATTGCCTTGATTTCTCTATTCGAGATCTCGACCTGTCCACTAGTTTGAGGGTGATAAGCGGTTGATACCTTGTGGGTTACCCCATACTTCGATAGAAGTGCTTTAAACTTCCGGTTGATGAAATGCGTTCCTCCATCGCTAATGATGATGCGTGGAGTTCCAAACCGTGGAAAGATAGTTCTATTCAAGAACTTCACAACCACCTTGGCGTCGTTAGTGGGAGAAGCAATGGCTTCAACCCATCTAGAGACGTAATCAACTGCAAGGAGAATGTAGAGGTTTCCTCCGGAGGATGGGAAAGGTCCCATGAAGTCAATCCCCCATACATCAAAGATTTCCACTTCTTGGATGTTATTAAGCGGCATCTCGTTCCTCCTTGATAAGTTCCCTGTTCTTTGGCATGCATCACAAGAGACAACAAAAGATTGCACGTCCTTAAATAATGTAGGCCAAAAGAAACCGGAACGCAATACCTTAGCGCATGTTTTATCGGTGCTAGCATGCCCCCCACAAGGAAGTGAATGACAATGCTTTATGACGCTATTAACTTCATCCTCCGGAATGCACCTTCGAAGCATCCCATCCGGTCCGCGCTTGAATAGCAACGGCTCATCCCAGTAGTAATGTCGTACTTCCTTGAAGAATCTCTTCCTTTGAGAGTACGTCAATCCGGGCGGTGTTTCCTGGCAAACAAGATAATTCACAATATCAGCATACCAAGGACCTTTATTATCAGATAGTTGGTGGAGGGAATGGTCCGCCAACAGTGGCTGAATGTCAGAGGAGGGAGTAAGAAAATTTTTATTCTCAGCAATCTCAGTTGACATCATCTCGCCATCGATCTCGGTCGAGGCGCACAGGCGTTGACCGAGGTGTTCTTCGGTCGCCTCGCTCTGTCCAGAAAGTGCCTCGGTCGAGGTACTGCTGCTGGATTCGAGACTGGAGATCTTCGTCTCCTGGATTAGCTTCTCAGTTTTAGCTCCTGGATCCTCTTCCAGTGCCTTCAAGCTCCGTATATCTGCATCACAAGAAGCATCTATACCTTCCTCCATTAAACTGAAGCTAATAACTCTTTCGAGTGGGTCGTTAATAAGGATAGAGCTCACCAATTCTCTTGATTCTTCTTCATCGTAGATGTTGAAGATATCATCAGTTAGCTGCTCCCCTTTCATGGCCGCAAGTAGTGCGAACTCCACCTCATCGCCACCAACGTTGAATTTCAACTTGGCGTTCTTGCAATCCACATTGCAACCCAAAGTTGCTAGAAATGGCCTCCCGAGAATAATAGGGACAGAATAATCTGCGGGAATGTCAAGTACAAAAAAATCTATAGGTAGATAGAAGTTACCTAACTTGACCGGGACGTCTTCCAAAATACCCACGGGATGGGTAATGGAGCGATCCGCCATGTAAAGTCGAATCTTGACCGGCTTGGGCTCTCCAAGACCGATCTTAGTGCATAGCTCCAGCGGGATGATGCTCACGCTGGCTCCTAGATCACAAAGGGCTTCACAAGTGACATCCCCAACTTGAATGGGAATGCAAAATGAGCCGGGATCTCTCAATTTAGGTGGCATCTTTTCCTTCATGATTTTGATTAGCTCCGAAGATTTAGATGTCATCCTAACTTCACCAACATCCTCCAGCTTCCTCTTCCTTGATAAGATTTCTTTTAAGAACTTCCCATAGGCGGGCATACCTAAAATAGCATCAAGGAAAGGAATATTAATATGTAGCTTATTCATCAAGTCAAGAAACTTACCGAAGTGCTTGTCTAGATGTGCTCTGGCTCTGGATTGAGGGAATGGAAGTGGTTGCTTATATGCAGGAGGTGGAACATAAGTTTTTGTCGTTCCTCCTGCTTTCTGTTGCTCCGCCTCGGTTGGCATCTCGGTCGAGGTGTTCTTCGACTGGATCTGGACCGAGGTGGTCTGCGTCGAGCGAGGTACTGGATCTGCAGTTTTAAGTCCACTCCTCGTCGTTATGGCCATGCACTGGCCCTTAGGGTTAGTTTCCGTCTTTGCTGGAAGCTTCCCTGGATCTCTTGGCGCTTCATTCGCCCTATTAGCAAGTTGTTGTTCGAGGGACTTTTGGGCCCTCGAAAATGAAGTCATAGAATTCTCCATAGCACTAAGCTTGATCAAGATTGCCTCCAGAACTGCGTCTTTCTTTTCCGGTTGAGACGAACTTGATCCTTGCCCTTGGCTTTTCAATGGAGTAGAAGAAGAAGAAGGGGAGGAGAGGAAAGGATTAGAGGAATCATTAGAGTTGGAGTTTGAATAATTGTTACAGTGGTTTTGGTTATTCGCCCTCCAGTTGTTGCTATTGGATCCTCTATTGTTGTTGTTGTAGTTGTTGTTTCGGGGACCGTTGTTGTTGTTACGGTACCCGTTATTGTTGTTGTTCCTTTGCCCTTGCTCTTCCTTCTTAGTTTGAGCCATCAAGAGCTCCTTCAATTGCTTCACGTCATTCGTCAACGACGTGAGTTGATTATTGTTGGGTTGAGTCTCTTGAAAGTTGACTCTTTTAACTCCACCTTCAGCTCCTTGGTGGGTATATTTCTCCATGTGCAAGGCTTGCTTCTCAATGAAGTCCCAAGCCTCATCAATCGCCATGTCCATGAAGGTACCGGCGGAGAGTAGTTGGAGATTGAACTGGGTGCTTCCGTCCAGCCCTTTGAAGTAGATCTCCAACAACTCGATCTTTGGAATTCCATGATGTGGGCAATCCAAAAGGATATCCTTGAACCGCTCCCAAGATTTGGACAAGCTCTCCTTGTCCTTCATGATGAAAGCATTGATCTTCCCTCTCATTTCAGCGGTCTTTGAAGGGGGAAAGAATTTGGTTAAGAATTCCGTAGTCATCTCCTCCCATGTGCTAATTTTTCCTGGAGGAAGAGATTGATACCAAGTAAGAGCTCTATCTTTTAAAGAAAAGTAAAAAGGTCTTAGCTTGTAGTTGTTATTTTCAATTCTGGAAGGTCGCAAGGTTTCCATCAAGATCTCGTAGTTTTGAAGATGTTGATGCGGCGACTCCTTCTCTAGCCCTCCGAATTGGCATTGGCGAATCATGGGTAGAACTTGTGGTCGAAGTTCGTAGTCATGATCCGCTGGATCTCCTAGATTCACCCCTGGACGCCTCAACTGTTGATTAGGGTCCATCCTTTGACCTAGGGTTTGTGGGATCCCTGCAAGAAGAACATCTCGACTGGCATCCGAGGTGGAAGTGCCTCGGCCGGGGCGACAGGTACTGGAATCTGCCTCGGTCGAGGGTCAACTACTGGATTATGCATCGGTCGAGGATCAACAGGAGGATCTTCCCTCGGTCGAAGTAGAATCTGATCTCGTATGACTGCAATCTCAGCTTCGATTGCTGCAGTCTTGGTGCGATTCTCTTCTTTTTCTTGCCTGAGTTCTTCCTTACTGAGACGTAGCAGCTCCTGCGTCTCTTTCAATTGGGCCGCAAGATCGCGATCGTCTTGTTGGGCCATCTTCGCTTCTCTTAAGCGTCGCTTGTATGTCTTTTCCGGTTCGGGATCGTATGGAACGATTTCCTTCCCAGCGCGGGTTCTTCGCATATACCTAAGAAAGAACCTGCAAAAGTCGTCACTCAAGTAGAGTGGTTAGATGAAACGGGGCAAGCGCCCCAAGAGCAAACCGTACCGGCTCGGTCTAGACCAAGTCCCCGGCAACGGCGCCAAAAACTTGTTCGCTCCAAACGGTGTGTGCAAGCTTTAAATTTATAACCCTAGACTTAAGCTTAAAACAAGGATGCGAACCCGCAGTGTACGGGTCAATCGTAGTAAAAGCAAGAAAATTCCAGGGGTCGATCACAGGGACTCGGTGAAACAAAGTCAATACGGTATGCTATGTAAATTCTAACCACAAGAGCAATTAACACAATCAAAGATGAATAAGAAGTCAATAAAGCAAACATGCAATTCTAGGGATTAAAGCATCTAGTTGTGGTTCCAACTCAAGATCTATAGATAAGCGGACAAAGCTGAGATTTTTGCGTGGGGAAGGTGTTTCTAAAGTGGAGTAGATCACCGGGTAAGTCTCACTACTCACTAATCCTAAACCGTAACTCCTATTACCGGGTAAGTCTCAAGGAATCAAGATAAAGAACTATAACCTCAAACTAACATACCATCTAAGGGAATAGAATCAACCTTTACCGGGTAAGTCTCAGGCTAACTCACAAAGATGGGATGGAAGCACACTCAAACCCCAATAAAGGATAAACCTTTATTACCTACACTTATGATCGTTAATACACAAACTAAGGAATTACCGGGTAAGTCTCATCCTAAGCTTGCATTGAACCAGGAAGGTGTAATAAGAATAGGATTTAGCAAACTCTAACACTTAACTTTCTGTTTTAGGTCGGATAAGTCACCTCGGTCAGAAGAATTCCACCCCGGCCGAGATGTTCATCAACCGAACGAGATGCTTAGGGTTAAGGTTAAAGACTCGAACTTTCAGGATCCTACTGGAATCTAAGATTATTCTATCATTGTTTTTCCCACAACCTTCAGCCAATCACCCTAGAATCACACAAGGAAATTAGCCACTCATCATCATAATGAAAGTATTAAATATATGGGAAGAAAGTGAATATTTGAACAAAGAAGAATTTAATGAAAAGACTTCAATAACTGAATCAAATATCACAACAAAGCGTTCCTTGGATAATAATCCAAAAAGACAAGACAACAATTGAGGGAATTGAAGACAATCTTACAAAACCCTTCAATAAAGCTATAAAAGCTATGATCTTCAATCTTCCTTCAACCTTCAAAAAGGTTCTTCGAAAACTCCCAAATTGGAGTATGCTACTGCTGCTGCATAAGCGGGTGTATGCGGGATGATAGCGGATGCCGGAATTGTGGAAAATACAACCCTTTTTATAGGAAAAATAACCCTCCAAAGATAATAAATCTTAGAAAGATATTTTCCCATAAATATAGGTAAAATATATATTCTGCATATCTCCTTCCTTCCAGGAGCCAAGCCCAAAAATATAAGATCACTTTCCAATTTTAAAAGATCTCCTCCAAGAATAAAATATTCTCGCCGCGTCCTAGGTGTTCGCCTCGGTCGAGTCGGCGTCTCTGGATCACCTCGGTCGAGGTAAATCTGTGGTCAACCGAGGTGAGTCACGACAGAATGTGAAATCTCTCGAATCTGCTCCAAAGTAAATCTTTAATCCATGGCTATGCTCCCTGGATGTAGCTCCAAATGACTCATGACTCCTTTTGCTCCTTTTTGATGCAAAACGTACCATATTACCTTCAATTACAACGAAACTAGGTGTAGACCTCGATTCTCGCAAAGGTAGATGAAATGGTAGTAAAATCACATAACGTACATACAAACATGCAGATTATGAAAGATAAAACGTCCAAAAAAACCCTAAAATATAGACTATAATTCATGCTATCATTTATTTGCGCTGATTCATAGTTTAGTTGATTAAATACTTGCATGAATTGTGATCTTTGATTGATCACCGAAAACCAACCAAAAACATTTGAGATTTTTGCTCCTTTATTTCTTCCCCTTTTCTTGACTTAGATTTTCACTAGATTTAATCATAAATTGAATCAATCTCACCTTAGTCTTTGTGTTCGACCTTGGAATACTATCCCTACTACGAACGTCCCGTACAGTGCGGGTTCGCTAGGTGTTAGGAGAAATATAACGAGTATAAATTTAAAACCCAATTGCGCATCACACAATCTTAGCGTAACATAAAGAAATAAAGATCTCAATGTTTTTGGTTTGGTTTTTAGGTGATCAATCAAGGATCACAATTCATGCAAAATGATAAATCAAACTAACAACTCAAGCTAGCAAACAAAAAAGTAACACAAGCGCAAAATATGTGACAAAAGAGAGAGAAATGGATTATAGAGGTCAAGATTTCCGGTCATGGCAATGGACTCAAGGTTCTAAAGATTCTAGGACAAGGCTGCGGTGTTGGGAAAGGGCGTTTCACTAATGGAAGCAATTACCGGGTAGGTCTCTCACTTTACTAATCACGCATCAAACTTCTATTACCGGGTAGGTCTCAAGGGGTTAAAGTAGGGAATTCTACACAAACCGGACTCTACTTAAGGGGGCAACCCTCTTCTTACCGGGTAAGTCTCGGAATAGGGAAGTCTCAAGCAATAATCCTAGCACGCTCAGTCCAATAGCGGCTTGTGAGGCTCACTACTACCTAGAATTCATCATCTTAGGTATCTAAGATCGGAAATCATCGGGTAGATCTCTTCCCTCACTTAGGTTGATAGCATTAGGTGATCCTAAGCTAAATTAAGCTTAATAAACACTAGGATTTCAACAACCTAACACTCTAACATACAGATTCATCAATTAAAGATCAACAGAGAAGAAAATCGGGTGGATCATGGAAAAATCGGCCGATTTACCTGAAGAACAGGCCGATTTTTCTTCCTGGGTTAGGTTTCGTGCATACAAATCATCCTAAACTAACATATAAGTCCATCCTATCATCACCCAATCCATAACCATCAATCCATCACTCCAAAATCACAATAAACTAGCCAATAATATGCATATCAAGATCCAAAATCATCATACAAGCATACATGGTTCTCATAGATGGATGATGAAAGATAAGCAAGTAAAAACAATAAATCTCAGCTGAATCTAAGTTTTAGTAAGACTTACAACCCTTCAAATGAAGTTCCAAAACGTTCCTAATAATCCTTGCAATAGTTCTTCAATCAAAGACTCCAGAAATCACTCAAAATCACTCAAAACCTCACTATCACTCTATGTTTGGTGTTCTTCTTCTTCCTTCAATTTGAGAGAGTTTTCCTCTTCTCCAAGTCTATCCCCAATGGAATGAGCTGTGAATGAGAGAATGTGGGAGAGGAGAGATGCCCAGCAACAGCTTGCAGGCCCACTTATATTCTCCACCAAGAGCAAGGCCGGACCAAGAGATCGTGGGACACGTGGCTTAAGCTATTGAAGGCCAAAAAATCGACCCAGTCAGGAAAATCGGCCGATTTTCCTGAGTGATGGTCCGATTTTCTTCAACAGAAGCATGTTATGATCGTCTAGCCATGAGTTGCTCCATTGCTTGCACCAATAGTTGTCTTTGTGTCCTTTGTTGCTCCAATTATGCTCCTTCAAAGCTTTAGATGTGTGCCACCATGAGGCTTGACCCTCGAATACATCGATTAATGTCCAAAAGATCCCCGAAATACCTACAACACCGACAAAAGCTCGTGTAGACGTCTTTTCTAGAATTATGCATGAAATGAGTGTAAACGTCGTGAACTAATGCCAAACCGTGCATGAATAATGGGAAAAACTATCTAAATGTATGCCTATACTAACGTCATAAATCACGTTATCAAAAGCTCCGAAGAGCAAGCTTGGCAACTTCCACGGCCGTGGATGTGCCAGGATCCGTGGATCTAACCGTGGTTTCCCCGGAAGCAGCCCTTGTTGATGATTAAGCTTCAAGGAGCCTTGGAGAGCCTTCATTTGCTTTGGATTCATCTCAACCAACGTTATTTGGATCGTCTCCGCTCGATAAAGGTCCCCCTAAACTTGAACTTAAACCCCTCCCCTCTCATTTGAAGTATGCTTTTCTTGGTGATAATTCTACATATCCGGTGATTGTGAATGCATGCTTGAATGATGATGAACTTGCTAAGTTTTTGCATGAGCTAAGATTGCATAGGAAAGCCATTGGCTATACTATTGATGATTTAGTTGGCATTAAGCCTTCTTTGTGCATGCATAAGATATTGATGGAAGAGAACCATAAACCCTCTATTGAACATCAAAGAAGATTGAATCCTATAATGAAAGAGGTAGTCAAGAAAGAAATCATTAAGTTGCTAGATGCGGGAATTATCTACCCTATTTCGGATAGTAAGTGGGTTAGTCCCGTTCACGTAGTTCCTAAGAAGGGTGGGATGACCGTAGTGACTAATGAGAACAATGAACTAATCCCATCTAGGACGGTTACGGGATGGAGGATGTGTATTGACTATAGGAAATTGAACATGGCCTCTAGGAAAGATCACTTCCCTCTTCCTTTCATTGACCAAATGCTAGAGAGGTTAGCTCAGCATTCTCACTTTTGCTATTTAGATGGCTATAGTGGATTCTTCCAAATCCCTATCCACCCCGATGACCAAGAGAAAACCACATTTACATGTCCATGGGGAACTTTTGCATATAGGAGAATGCCATTTGGGTTGTGTAATGCACCCGCCACCTTCCAAAGGTGTATGATGGCCATCTTTTCGGAATACATTGAAAACATCATGGAAGTGTTTATGGATGATTTTTCTGTTTATGGTTCTTCCTTTGATAATTGCTTAGCTAACTTGTCATTAGTACTTAAAAGATGTGAGGAGACAAATCTTGTCTTGAATTGGGAAAAATGTCACTTCATGGTAAGTGAAGGTATTGTGTTGGGACACTTGGTGTCCAACCGTGGCATTGAGGTTGATAGGGCCAAGATTGAAACGATAGAGAAGTTGCCACCACCTACCTCGGTGAAGGGGGTAAGGAGTTTCTTAGGGCACGCCGGCTTTTACCGGAGGTTTATTAAAGACTTCTCTAAAATTTCTAAGCCTCTTACTAACCTACTAATGAAAGATGTTGAGTTTGTTTTCTCCAAGGATTGCCTTGAAGCTTTTTGTAGGTTGAAGAACGCCTTGATCTCCGCACCTATCATGCAACCTCTGGATTGGAGTCTACCGTTTGAGATCATGTGTGATGCAAGTGATGTAGCCGTTGGGGCTGTTTTGGGGCAAAGGAAAGATGGGCACACACATGCCATTTATTATGCTAGCAAGACGCTAGACGATGCCCAACTCAATTATGCTACCACCGAGAAGGAGTTGTTAGCGGTGGTGTATGCTTTTGAGAAGTTCCGCTCATATCTTGTTAGAGCGAAGGTCATAGTGTATACGGATCATGCTGTGATCCGTTATCTCCTTACAAAGAAGGATGCCAAACCTAGGTTGATTCGGTGGATCCTTCTTCTTCAAGAGTTTGATTTGGAAATCCGGGACAAGAAGGGGTCCGAAAACTCTGTGGCGGATCACCTTAGTAGACTCCCACCATTAGAGCTCGAAAGAGATGACATCCCGATTGATGACTCATTCCGGGATGAGCAATTGCAAATGGTGGAGGAGTGCTTATTCCAAGTGTCTAGAGGAAGTGAGCCATGGTATGCCGACATTGTGAACTATCTTGTGTGTGAGGAAGTGCCTCCCGGATTGTCATATGCCCAAAGGAAGTTCTTCAAGGATGTGAGGCACTACTATTGGAGTGAACCACTTTTGTTCAAGAGAGGGCCGGATGGAGTATTTAGAAGATGCATACCGGAGGATGAGGTGGAGAGTGTGATCCGCCATTGTCATTCCTTGCCATGTGGAGGGCATGCTAGCTCACACAAGACATGTGCGAAGGTGTTGTAATCGGGCTTCTTTTGGACAAGTTTGTTCAAGGATGTGCAAAGCTTTGTGGTAGCTTGTGATGCTTGCCAAAGAACGGGCAACATCTCAAGGAGGAATGAGATGCCCTTGAACAACATACAAGAAGTGGAAATATTTGATGTGTGGGGTGTGGACTTCATGGGACCATTCCCTTCTTCATGTGGCAACCTCTACATCCTATTGGCGGTTGATTATGTTTCGAGATGGGTGGAGGCAATCACCTCTCCTACAAATGATGCCAAGGTTGTGGTGCGATTCTTCAACCGAGTGATCTTCCCTAGGTTTGGAACACCAAGGGTGATCATAAGTGATGGAGGGAAGAACTTCACTAATAGGAACTTTGGGGCACTTTTGGCTAAGTATGGGGTAACTCATAAGGTGGCAACACCCTACCACCCCCAAACTAGTGGCCAAGTGGAGATCTCCAACCGCGAGATAAAGGGAATTCTTGAGAAGACGGTCTCTAGGACGAGAAAGGATTGGGCTATGAAGCTCGATGATGCCTTGTGGGCATATAGAACCACTTTCAAGACACCAATTGGCATCACTCCTTACAAGTTAGTCTATGGCAAGTCTTGCCACCTTCCGGTAGAGATGGAGCATAGAGCTTATTGGGCCATCAAGTGGCTAAATTTTGACCTCAAGGAGGCCGGAGAGAAGAGGTTGTTAGACATAAACGCTCTTGAGGAGATCCGGTTGGATGCCTATGAGATTGCCTGGATCTACAAGGAGAGAACCAAACGGTGGCATGACAAGCGCCTCATCCCGAAGGAGTTGAGTGAAGGCGACCTTGTCCTTCTCTTCAACTCAAGGTTGCGGCTCTTCCCCGGAAAGCTAAAATCAAGATGGACCGGGCCATATGTGGTGAAGAAGATCTTCCCCCATGGAGCTATTGAGATAGGAGGGGAGCATTGTGGAGATTTCAAGGTGAATGGGCACCGGTTAAAGAAGTATATCCCGGGAGCTCCGGTGGATATGATTGCCCCACTTCACCTAGAATGAGACGCCCCCGAGTTTGGTCAAGCTAATGACCTTAAAGAAGCGCTTGATGGGAGGCAACCCATTGGTAACATTCTTCCCTTTTTCGTTTTGTTTTTGTTTTTGATTTTTCTGTTTTTGTGTGTTTTGTGTGTTTTGTGTATGTGCTAGAATCTTGGTAGCATTGGAACCCTTGCATGGCATATGGATGATGATGATGAACCCCTCATCAATTATGGATGGAGCGGACGCGGAACTTGGACGGCTAGCGGTGCCTAGCGCGGGTCCCGACGCCTTGATGAACACTTAGAGCTCTCTACCATTGTTGATAGGATCATCCACCCTCAATCCACTTGAGTAATTCCAAATACCGAAGCAAACCATTTTTTTTACATTGTGAGAACCTTCTTTCACTCTTCTTTACTTCATTTACACATTAGGGACAATGTGTTTCTAAGTATGGGGTGGGGTTTGCATGATCTTTTGCATGATTAGCATCTATGGTAGTTTAATATTATCACATGTCTTGCATTGTATATACTCATTTCGAAAAATCCAAAAAAATCAGAAAATTTAAAATTTTTTGTGCTTTCTAGGCTTGGATATGACCCTAATGATGAATCTTGTCTTGTGGATTGGCTATAGATGGCCTTATGTGTTAAATTGATGAATGCATATGTGGGCTTGAAGTACTTATCTTGAATCCCATGAATGGATTGTGATCATGATGTTTGCCTTGATTGAATTGAGTATTGAAAGTCGAAATTACATGCTAGTTCTTGCACACCATCTAGGAATGAATGAGGCAATTCATCTTTCTCTACTTCTCATCTTGATCATGATGTTTGAGCACCTCAATTGATATAAATTTGACCTCTTTTGACCCATCCGGGAATAGGAGCATGTTAGTGTGTTGATGTGTGTGAAAAGCAAGTGTGGGGTGAAGATGTTGATGAAAGAATGTCATGAATAAAATGCTGAATTTGTTGTGAAAGTGTAGACAAAAATATAGGTTTGGAGACGTTGGTTTAAATGACGAGTAACTCGGCACCATTCACATAATCGGGTGTTTGTGCCTTGCCAAAGTCAAATAAACCAATAGTCCTAACGAGCTTTGGTATGTGTGCCCGGTGTGGATGCACCTCGAAAAATAGAAAAAACCCGAGGACGGCTAATCACCAAGGTTTCGGCTTTTGTACACTAATGCCATTGTCTCAAAAATAAGTAAAAGAAAAAGAAAAGAAAGAAAAGATGGAGAAAATATACACTTGTGGGAAGTTGATCGAGGACAAAATTGTGAAGTTAGTTCCATTCCCGGATTAGCATCACATAGCCTAGAAAAAAATCCCCGCCCAATCACAACGTTTCTTGGCCTTTTATTTCACAAGACCTTATGACCTATTTGCATGTTTGTAAGACTTAGTAATCTAGATTGGACATGCTCTTGATCATCTTGACTTCTTCATTTTTACATTTCATGCATGCTTTTGAGTTAAGCACAATTGTCCTTCCGTGCCTTAATTTATTTGATACATGATTGCTTATCCATTGCCATGGAACATTACGATGAAGGTGATCCAATATTAGAAGCACAAACCCAAAAAGATTTTGCCATTTTTCTGCATACATAAATCATGTCATCTCTAGTCTATAGTTGAGAATTTGCTCGGGGACGAGCAAACCTTAAGTATGGGGTATTTTTGATAACACGATTTATGACTAGGGTTTAGGTAATCATTTAGATAGATTTTTCACTCATTCATGCATGGTTTAGCACTAGTTCACGACGTTTGCACTCAATTCACGTATTTTGTCGAGATAGACGTCTACGCGGACTTTTGCTTGCTTTATAGGTATTTTGGGAGATTTAGAAGCTTAATCGATGCATTTGAGGGTCGCTCCTCGAGATGACACACTTTCGGACCCATTGGAATGCAAGCTAAGGGCTAAGGAGGACTCATGGAACCTTGCCAACACAAGCCATGCACCAAACCGAAGCTTAATGATCCAAGGCGAAGCTGAAGCACCAAACCACGGTTGTTGGCACTTCCACGGCCGTGGAACCAACCGTGGTTTTTGCCAGACGGTTGTGATAGCTGTGCCACGATCTCATGGCCCTCTCTAGCAAGGTTGTAGTATAAAAGTGGTCCGGCAAGGCTGAGAGAAAAAAATCTTTCAATCCCCTATCATCCAATCAAATTGGGAATCAAAAATACACTCTCTCAACAAGAAGATTCTCTCAAGAGGAGAGCTACCATTGGAGGAGAAGAGCTCCATTGGAGAAGAAGAGAAGAACACACCATTTGCTAGACTTTGAAAGGTTTTGTAGTGAGGATTTCCGGAATCGATTTCTAGAGTTGTAAGAATCGTTTGAACCTTCTTTTGGAAGGGTTGTGAGTCTTTCTAATCTTATTTTCAGCTTGGTTTGTTTGCTTCACTTGTTCATCTCTTTCTCTTCATTATCTTGCAAATGGAAGCCATGATTTTATGTTTGATGATTTCGATTGTTATGATGATTGTTGTAGGCTAAGTAGATGCGATTCTAGGGTAAGGAAAGGATGGTAATGGCTAGGACTATGATAGGATGGACTTAGATTTGCCTTTGGATGATTCATTTGCTTGAACGAAGTCACTGCTATAATCCACGGTTAGTTCTTGCCCTTCCACGGCCGTGGAAGTGGTAGAACAGCCCGTGGTTTCCCTGGTTCGATGAATCTAAGTTCTAGATTGTTAGAATGTTGAAATCCTAGTGTTTGTTGAGTTAAATCTATCCTAGGGTAACCTAGTGTTAGCAACTAAGTGTTAGAAGAGACCTACCCGGTGATTCTTACTCTTAGAATTCAAAGATGACAAACCCTAGTTAGTGGTGAGCCTCATAAGCCGCCATTGGACTAAGTGTGCTAGGATGGTTGTTTAGGACTAACCCTTTTGAGACTTACCCGGTGAGGATAGGTTAGATCCCTAGGTGACAATCCGGTTTGTGTAGAATTCCATCCCTTAGGCTGTTTGAGACTTACCCGGTGATGAGACCTTAGGAACGGACTAGTGGACCATGAGACCTACCCGGTGATTGATCCCAATCTAGAAACACTCACTCCCAACATATTGTAGTTAATCCAAGGAATGATTAGATAGCTTGAGTCCTATGCCATAACCGGAATTTCTAACCCCTAGAATCCGCTCTTTTCTCTTTGATCTCGTATCTCGTTTTAGCTTGTTTGTTTCGATTTAGCTTAGTTGATTGTTTATTTCGCATGATTCGTGATCCTTGATTGATCACCTAAAACCCACCAAAAACATTTGAGATTTTCATTTCTTTATTCCCTTTTCTTTTCTTAGGCTTAGATCTTCACTAGACTTAATCACTAATCGAATCAATCTCACCTTAGTCTTTGTGTTCGACCTCGGAATACTATCCCTACTACAAACATCCCGACACTGCGGGTTCGCTAAGAGTTAGGAGAAATATAACGAGTTTATAAATTTAAAACCTATTGCGTATCACACACATCCTGAGCGTGACACAGAGCATACGTCGAGCGTATGGAGGAGGTTTCCAGAGCAGAGAGACTTACCCAGGTACCACTGGTACCGGCTAGGTCAGTTCAGGTGACACAGGGAGTGCCTTAGGTGCTGACTGTACCTGAGAGGAGAGTTGGGGCTGATAGAGCTCCTGTTGGGTCCAGAGCACCGAGACCGGATGAGTGGTTGAAGGCTTTCAACTCTCAGAAAGTCCCCTCATTCAGTGGAGAGATAGGGTTAGAGGTGGAGCACTGGATTGGACACGTAGAGACTGCACTAGAGGTGATACGTTGCCTAGATGATCGACAAGTGGAGTTGGTGCAGACATGTTTCACGGAGGATGCTCATTCCTGGTGACGGACCATTCATAGCAGAGTCACCGGTTGGAAGCAGATGAGGAGCATTGTTAAAGAGAGGTATTGTCCGGCCTCGTTGAGAAGAGAGAGGTTTCAGGACTTCATTGAGGCGGGATTTGAGGACATTCCGATTGCAAATGCAGTCAAGAAGTTTCAGAAGGAGTTGACCCTACTTGGACCAGCTGCACCTCCGGAAGAGCAGCATGTTTACCTTTTCTCCCGGACATTGAGAGAGAGTACTCGATCTTATCTGGCAGGGTTTCGCTGCGAGTCTCTGCCAGACTATCAGGATAGGACCTCTGCATATGAGAGAGATAGGCCAGTTTCGAGGAGAGCAATTCAGTCCGGTGGGCCAGATAAGCGGCAGAAGACAGGACATGCTAGTAGCAGTGCAGTAGTAGCAGGTTTTGGGCTATGACAGATTCAGGGAAGGCCCAGCTACCACCCTACAGTTCAGACTTCCGGTAGAGATCGACAATGCTTTAACTGTGGTAGCCGCAATCATATTAAGACGGACTGCCAGAGGCCACCTACTACATGCTTCACTTGCGGGAAGACGGGACACAGGGCTACTTTCTGCCGTCAGGGTAGAGCTCCTTCACAGCAGGGATCTTCTCCTACAAGTGCTGAGAGGAGTGGACAGAAACCTCCTTAGTACCGAGCACTGAGTCATCAACAGCATCAGTATCGGGCTCCAGGACACCCTGCTTCACACAGTACTGCACAGGGATTAGGCCGTGGCAAGGGACGTGGTAGTACCACTGACACCAGAGGAGGCCCGTCGAGAGTGTTTGAGCTGAGGAGTAATGAGCAGCCGGCAGCACCTACGACTAGAGGTACTATCTTGATCCATGACTTACCTGTGCGAGTTTTATTTGATACAGGTGCTACACACTCCTTTATATCAGATGCATGCGTAGATAGGTTGTCCTTAGCAACAGTAGAGGGTGTACCTTTTGTGGTTGGTTTGCCGGATGGGGGTAAGATTAGAGGATCCCTAGAGATTTATGACTGCCCTATTCATCTAGGGGGCAGGGATTGGCTGGTAAATTTTCTAGTCATGCCCTTAGCACATGAGGACGTGATTTTGCGGATAGATTGGATGACTAGACATGGAGCAGTCTTAGACATTGGTAGGAGAACTATGACTGTCGCCACTGAGGAGGGTCACAGAGTGATATTCCGAGGTTGGAACCTCAGAAAGTCCGGCACAGTTATCAACACAGTGAGAGCAGCGAGACTAATAGCACAGGGTTGCGAGGCCTTCTGGTGTTATGCCATGAAGGAGCATATGCGTCTCGACAGCTGAAGACGTATGAGGAGAACTACCCCACATATGACCTAGAGTTAGCTGTAGTAGTACATGCTCTTAAGACTGGCATCACTATCTCTACGGGGCGACATGTCAGATCTTCAGAGACTATAAGAGTTTGAAGTACATATTCACTCAGCGGGAGTTGAATAACCGCCAGAGGCGGTGGTTAGAGTTGATCAAGAATCTCGACCTTGAGATTCTATACCACCCCGGGAAGGCGAATGTAGTTGCTGACACTTTGAGTCGGAAGACGCCTCGGGAGAAGGCGATAGCTCGGTTGACAGTACAGCCACAGTTGTAGAGAGATCTAGCTTGGTTGGAGGTAGAGATCCAATTCCCAGATACAGCTCATCAGTTGGCTACCTTAGAGTTACTTCTTGATCTGTTGGGTGAGATCCGACAGAAGCAGGAGACCTGTCCGACTTTGACCTGGATCCGAGACCGGATGTCTCGAGATGAGGCACCTCAGTTCACTATTGGTGCTGATGGAGTGATGAGACGTCAAGACCACATCTTTGTGCCATCAAACAGTGAGTTGAGACAGAGGATATTAAGTGAGGCTCATGCTACCCCATACTCAGTACATCCTAGAGCGAGTAAGATGTACAAGGACGTGAGACGTTCCTTCTGGTGGGGTGGCTTGAAGCCTGATGTGGCTCGGTATGTAGCTTAGTGTGCGACTTGTCAGCAGGTCAAGATTGAGCATCGTAGGTCCGGAGGAGAGCTTCACCCACTGCCAGTGCCATAGTGGAAGTGGGAGGATATATCGATGGACTTTGTTACGGGATTGAGACTCAGTAGAGGTTTTGATGCTATTTGGATGGTAGTAGACCGTCTGACGAAGACCGCACATTTCATTCCGAATAGGGAAACGTGGCCAGTAAGCCGTCTAGTTGAGGAGTTTACTAGACATATTGTGAGACTCCATGGAGTATCGAGGACTATCGTCTCCGACAAGGATGGACGTTTCACCTCGAGATTCTGGCAGCAGGTACATACTGCTTTGGGGACGAGTCTCCACTTTACCACTACTTATCATCCACAGACCGACGGTCAGTCTGAGAGGACCATCCAGACGTTAGAGGACATGTTACGAGCTTGTGTACTGGATTGGAGACAGGATGGCCTGATCACCTCCCTCTTGTAGAGTTTTCATATAATAACAGTTGGCACGCGTCTATTGGGATGGCACCTTATGAGGCTTTGTACGGACGGAAATGTCGCACACCATTATGTTGGGATGAGCCTAGCAGAGCTGATGGAGTAGCTCCAGATCAGATACAGGATGACATCGCCCGGATTGCCTTGGTCCGAGAGCGGATGTAAGCAGCTCAGAGTCATCATAAATCCTACGCCGACAAGCGGCGTCGACCTCTGGAGTTTAGAGTAGGTGCACAGGTGTGGTTGAGAGTGTCGCCGACGAGAGGCGTCCGGCGTTTCAGAATTAAGAGGAAGCTAAGTCCCCGTTATGTCGGCGCATTTGAGATCTTGGAGAGAGTTGGAGAGGTTGCCTACAGATTAGCACTGCCACCGAGATTGGAGGGGGTCCATCCGGTATTTCATGTATCTCAGTTGAGAGAGTACATTCCGGACCCGAGGCACGTCATCAACCATGAGGATCTGATAGTTGAGCCTGACCACACTTTTGCGGAGTACCCAGTAGCCGTCCTTGAGCGCAGTACTAGACGGCTGCGGTCCAAGGAGATACCGATGTTGAGGATCAAGTGGTCTAGACGAGGGAACGATGAGGCTACCTGGGAGACGGAGGAGAGTATTAGACGTAGTTATCCTGGGTTCTTTGCGGGGATAGCCACTACCTCTGTACCGACAGGTTAGTACTTAGATGTTATTGTACGACTTCAGTGATTATATGTTAGCATGAGTGATTATGTTTTATGTGATGTTTGAATAAGATGTTTGAGTAGTTTTGCATGCTAGAAAACGAGGTTAAAATTTTAGTGAGACCAGAATATACAAGTTTATGGTGAGAGTGGTTTGGGTAGATATCTTATTCTAAATTTCGGGACGAAACTTATTTTAAGGGGGTACTGATATAATATCTGGAATTTTTATTCCGTTTATTTTCGTAGCAAACCGGATTTCGATCCGTTGATCCCTAACTGTCTTCTTAAACGGGCACAATATCTCGAAAATTTTATCATTTTATGTAACACCACTCCACATAAAATGATAAAAAATTTATAGCAAAACCTAATCCATCTAACCCTAATTTATGACATGACTTGTCTTTGACAAGGTCATGATGTCCTAGTGACGAGATCAAGACGAGACCATGACGAGTTATGACGAGACCATGGCAAACTCGTGACAAGGCCATGCATGGGCTTGACAAAGCCATGACGAGGTTTGATAAGTTTTGACAAACTCAACCCACATAGTTTCCACTCCTATTTCAAGCCCACCTTTCTTTTTTTTTTTTCTTGGCTACAACCCATATCTTGGCCTTTGCTGCAGCCTTTCCTTGTTGTCGGCCCAACCACATGAAGGAGCAGCTGGCCTACCGTTGCAGCTTGTCTGCCGGCCCATCAACAACTCGAGCCCAGCTGGAAGGTGAAGAACAGCAACGTATTC
>BSUD01000003.1:129044179-129169639 GCA_033239045.1 Fagopyrum esculentum | reverse complement strand
CCCCCCCCCCCCCCCTTAACTCCCACGTAGCTGTTGTGTAAATAAGGCAACGAAATCCCTGTAACTACTCCTGATTTCACGCCGGAAGAGAGAGTATCTGCAACGCTCCTGCCCTTTCCCCGTCGACTTGCACGTTACGCCTGCCTCCTTCGGTAGCAGAATCCTCGCTCCCCTCTCCACGCAAATTCCAAGATCTCACTCTTCTCATCGATCTCCAGTCTAAGCGCCAGCGAAGTCTTTGATCCCTCTATACACAGACGACAGCAGGAGCATCGGCCTTCAGTCCAGGATCTTGTTCTTCTCGATCTCTAGTCGGTACACAGGTGAGTAGAGTCTTCTTCTGTTCCCTCATATTTGTCCCGACTTGAATAACATGTGCTGCCTGGACATGCTCATCTACAGATCTAGCGAGCAACAGACCGACCTCACCTTCGATCGGGGTAAAGACTTCACAGATTGGTGAGTTGAGTTGCCCTTCCCTTCTGTAATGTTTGTTTGTTTGTTCGTCCTCTGATGGAACTCTGAATGCAAAGCAATCCCAGAACGCCTCCTCGCAGCCAACTACGAACCACGCCAACCTGCTCTCTAGCCATTGAGGTCGAGTGCCACTGGTCAATTGGAGTAGAGCCAGCAGTGAGTTTCCATCCAAACTCACTCTTTTATCTAGTGTATACTACTGTAACTTGTTGTAGGGTATTGTAGGACGAGTTTAGGGCTCGTAAATCAGCTAGGGAGGGTGCAGTTTGGAATACAAGAGTGCTGTCAGAAATGGTAAAAAAAAAATAATAATGAACTGTTGTAAAGAAATTGTTTTGTTTGCTTCAGTTTTGAAGTTAGAAACGGTCGATCTTGTGGATCAATTTTAAGGAGTTAGGATTAAGATCCACCGTTGAATTTTTGATAAGTCATAGATGGATATATGTAGTTGACTAGATTAAAATTTGGGAATTTATGAACGATCGGATTAGAAGTTACAAGGCTACAAAATAGGGTAGTTGAGTTGTTTTTCCAACAGTGATAATTGGCTAAGTATAGAAAATTTTAAGTGTTGCAACCGACTTTAAAAATTTCTGTAGAAGTGATGGTTGAACAGTTTTAAGAAATTCTTGATTCTATGAGTAGATTAGATATCATAGTTGACCTAAGAAATTATTTCGGAATTTTTAGGAATTTATTTGAGTTTCATATTTGAAGCCGAAGTTGGACCTTAATGAGCTTTCGAAAAATAGGAGAATGGGTAAATTGCTAGTTTGTAACCAAACTCATCTTTAAGAGTTGAAATATAACTTTTTAGTCTCAAATAAGATTTTAGGCATGAATTATGAAATTTTTTGAAGTTTCGGGATCAAGGGTAAAATAGTCATTTTTACCATAAATTAGTATTGTAATCGTTCTGTTCTAATAAGATCTACTATCCTAGAAGTCTTAGACTTCTAATTGCCTAGAAAGTGCGCTGATGCACTTACCTCCTTTTGACAGGCAACTAAGTTGCTACAATTACAAAGCGAGTTGGGTTTTCAAAGAGTCGAGACTTGTAACCGGTAAGTCATGTGGGCTTACTTAGCTGACTTCTGAATATGAGTATGAATAATGATAGTGGTGTGTGTTAGAGATGTGTAGAATTATATTTGTTGTAATAAATATTAGCCGACCTATACTTGGCCTAAGAGTAACGGGCGATGGCATTCTGCTCAGTTAGCCTGAGGGCGCTGGGGGTTTCTTTAGGGACTAGTCCATACTCGGTTTGTAGTGATGCTACCGGAGGAGGTAAGCTAGACCTACACCCAGTTGGATAAGAAACGGAGGCGAACTATTAAGAGTTCTCGTGCCACAACTGTAAAATTGAATAACATGAATCAATTAAGTAATAGATAATAATCCGTTGTGTGCCAGCATGATGTTTGTGTATAGTATCTTGAGTGTGTTTGTGTTGTTATTATTTCTGCTTATATTTGTATAGTTAGCTAACAGTTGTTATGTTGTGTAGACGTACCACAGGTTAGAGCAGATGTCGAGTGATCCGGATGGTAGTGGTCAGCCGGGGTGTCGTACTTAGTAGAACGTGTTACAGTTTCCTCTTTGTTGGTTTTCTAGTTAGGACCTTGGTTTCTTTTTATCTGTTGATTATACCTTGTGTTTTTTCGGCTGTTAGTACTTCTGATCACATTGATAACGTTGTTAAGACTTAATTTATGATTTCTGGTTTTTCCTTATATGTGCCTTGTTGTAAGATCTTGTTAAGTTATTGTTAAACTAAGGTCGGGGCCCACTGTGAGGTCCTAACCAGTAACTCCCCGAGTTCTGAAAACTTGGGGTGTTACAGGTACTGGATGGTCTAGTCCTTTATCTCTTCTCAGGCCCTCCTGCATGAGTAGCCCTCATCAGACCCGATTAATCCCTTTCATACGTTGAGGCTCGGTCCTGATAGTCTATTATTGAGTCACAACAAAAACCCGCCAAATAGGCACGGGTAGTCTCTCTCAGTCTCCGCAAAAACAAATATACATGCTGGTCCTCTAGAGGTGTGGTGGGACCCAATAGTGTTAATTCCTCATGGAACTTCCTGATTGTCTCCGAAATAGGAATGTCCTCGAACCCTGTCTTAAGAAAATCTTGCAGTCTCTCTCTCCTCAAAGTTGCACGGCAATAACACTGTCGGATGAGACCCATCATCTAGTCAAACCTTGCGACTCTACTGCGGACCGTCCTCCACCAATAGTGTGCCTGGTCTTGGAACAAGGTCTTCACCATTTAAGGTCGTCGATCCTCCAAGCAACAGATCGACTCTAATACGGTCTGCAAATGACCTAGCCAGTGCTCCACCTCTAACCCTGCCTTCCCTTCAAAAGGGGGTACTCTTAGCTGGTTGAAAGTCTTCAAACAGGAATCCAGTCTCGGTGCTCTCGGCTTAACTCGAGCCTTGCCAACCTCAACAGCTCTAACTGATGTTGATATCACCTGAGTCACTCTATGCAAAATTTCAGTTGATCTCGCAGGTACTAGCGGTGTTGAGGCAGGTCCCCCTATCCTAATAGTCTTCTCGTATCTCTGGACGTACTCTCGATACTTAAACACCCCTATGGACACTCGACCAGACTCGGCCGACTGTGCTCTTTGTGCTTCGGACCTAGCAGTGGTCCCATTCTCGTCCTCAGAAACAACGCTCTCAACAACCTCCTCGGCAATAGCCTCTGCCGCTGGTGGATCAACAATAGGGACTCAACCCCGACCTCTAGCTACTAGAGATTGTTCGCTCGAAAGTGTGTGCAAAATAAGTCTTAAATTTATAACCATGAATAAAGCAAAAGCGAACCCGTAGTGTATGGATCATTCGCAATATTAGCAGATATTTCAAGGTCGATCACAGGGACTATGGTGAAATCAAGAACGGTATATAACTTTAGGTTGTAAATGCAAACTTGAGCAACAAAGAACAATGATGTAAGATAATCAAATGAAGGAATGCAGATTCTAGAGATCAAAAGTATCCAGTTGTGGTTTCGACTTAAGATTTCCTGGGGTAAACGTGGATAAAGGTGAGGGTTGCAAAGGGAAGGTATTTCTACGATGGGATAGATCACCGGGTAAGTCTCACCATCAACTATCGCAAACCAAAGATCCTATCACCAGGTAAGTCTCAAGGAACTATGGAAAGGTACTATCAACTCAAACCAACAACTCTCAAGATAAGGGAACAGAACTAAACATCACCAGGTAAGTCTCAAGTTAACTTACAAAGGTAGGATGAAGGCACAATCAAACCCTAACAAAGGATATACATTTGTTATCTAACACTCATCATCATCGGGAAACAAGCAAAGGAATCACCAGGTAAGTGTCTTCCTAGACTTGAATATAAACCAGGAAAGGTGTAACAAGGATAGAATTTGGCAACCTATAACCTAAAATCAAGATCGAGCACTGCAGCACGCAATCTCGTGTAGTTCTTATTGATCTCGGTCGAGATGACTCCAATAACAGCCCGAGACGGGTTTTAGTTTAGGGTTAACTCAACTTTCAGGGTCCACTCACGGTAAAGGTTCAGTCTTTCATCGTATATACCACAGCCCAAGACGGTAAAGGTTCAGTCTTTCAAATAATATATAATCAAAAAGAAAAGGAAAGAGAATAAAACACTCAACAAAGGTTTCTCAATTATCAAAAGCAAATAAAGCAACAATGTATCAATCATGTGTTCCAAAAGAATGATAACAACTCACTAATTAATTCCCAAGAAAATCTTACAAGATCTTTTCTCTTCCTTGAACGCTAAGTAATCCTTCCTTAGATCTCTTCTTTCAATCTTCCCAATATCTGTCAATGCAAGCGTAAATCCAATGATGTGTGGATATTTTCTGCGACATTAACATCCACTCTTATAGAAGATTTTTAGGTTAAAATATTTTATTTCCTCTTGGGCTTGGGCCGTCGACCTCGAGCTAGGCCCAGTTAGCCGTATCGGTCGAGGTGCATGACTGTGTCGGTCCGAGATTAGTAGTGAATTACGTACTTTTCTTCGTATCTTCGACTGAATAATGATGAGAAAACGTCAAAACCATAATGTAGCTCTATAATGTAGCTCCATGGCCTCCTTATACTTTTGTTCGCTCCAAAAGGTGTGTGCAAATAAGCTTTAAATTCATAACCTAAAATAAAAGTCTTAACGATAAGCGAACCCGTAGTGTACGGATCAATCGTAGTAACGGCAAATACTCCAGGGTCGATCACAGGGATTTGGTGAGAATAAATTCAGCAAGGCAATCTAACTTTGAAAGCATGTAATAACAATGATCAAAAAACAATGATAAGAATATGTAATATAATTGGGGAAAGCAGATTCTAGAGATTAAAGCATCCAATTGTGGTTTTCGATTCAAGATGTCTATAGATGTGTAAAGGACGGAGTTGGATTGCAAAGATATATGTTCTAAGGTAGGATATCATACGGTGAAGTTCCAACACCCTTTTATCTCACCCAAAGGATTCTACTTGACGGATGTTGAGTCTCGTCAAGAAAAGGTTCTAAGGATAGGATTGTACTCTCAATACCAAAACCAAACCCAAGGAATTTTATAGAAAGACAAAGGTAAAGGCTAGAACACTCTCCACCTTAATAGAAGGGTTTGAATCCTCTATTACCTAGAATTCGTAGAAGCTTAAAACCAAGCAAGGCTATGAGTTAGAAAGGTTAACAAAGGCTAGGATTAAGACAATCTTTAACTTTGGGTAAAGGTAAAAGCAAAACGTGCAAGACATAGAAAACCACATCAAGATCTTAGGAAACCACGGCCGTGGAAATCAAGAACACCTCGTGGAAACTCCTCTGTGGCGGTTAAATCACAACTCTCAGGGTTCAATTTGTTTGTAAAGGTCAATCTATCATCATCTAAACCACAACCATCAACCAATCACCCTTGAATCGGAAGGGTTTTAGCCAACAATCATCATATTCAAATCAATAATCATATATGAAATCAATATTGGAATGAAACGAGTAAAACTCAAGAAAACACAATATTTTTCAAACAATGAATCCTCAAATATCATAAACTGAATCCAATCAAATAACAAATTTTCAATCTTTAATCAAAAGGGCAAAATAAATCAAGAACATAACCTTCTTCAAGAATCCTTCTTCCAATCTTCCCCCAACTGTTGATGTCGTATGGGTTGTCAATTCGTGTCAATGACGTAGAAAGCCAACTACCGTGGGGTGTCAATCCACGTGGGAGGGCGTCTTCTATGGGCCGTCGGTGTGAGAGTTTGTGGTGGGAGATTTTGGTTGCCTCCTCAATGTTAAAGGCTATACGATATTTATAGGGATAAATCTAGGTTTTTACAAGCATGTGTTAAAGATAGATCGCATCTAAAAGATAAACCCTAGATTATTGGACCGAAAAAAGAAATTTAGCCCGCTGGTATCAGAGTCCACTCTGACACGCGTTATCCGAGAATACTTTGGTGTATATCAGACGGTATCAAAGATCACTCCAGCTCTTTCCTAGCTTCCTTTTATGCTCCTTTTTGTTCCGCATCAAGGCCTAATCCTTAAATGTGTCATTTTGCTCTATAATTCGCCAATTTACCTAGAAATGAAATAAAACTTTGTGTAGATTGCTATTTTAACAATATAGGTGAATATAGCCACAATTGATATGAATATATGCCTATGCATGCAAAATAAAGGGAAAATCTACATAAATGCATGCCTAAATATAGTTCATAATTCATGTCATCAACTTCAATGCTCCGTTTTGATCCAAGCCTTATTTCCTACATATAAAATCAAACGTGGTTTAGACCTCGATTATTGCAAAGTAGAAAAATAATGACATAATTATCAAGAATATATATCCGTGCATGGAGAATAATGATTAGAAAACGTCAAAACCATATCCGAAATGTAGACAATAATTCATGCTATCAGAGGTCTACCTGCACGTCCTCATTCACGGATTGTAGGAGGAAGAGGTGATCGGCCTCTACCTCGTCCTATAGTAGATGTAGCTCTACTGTGTGTCATCTGCGATAAGGACATAACTACGTATAAGACTATGCTAACACTATTTTAATCATTCAAAGTCCTGAAAAAGAATAGCAGTCCAACATATAAGTTAGGTTGATGAGATCCGCAGAAGTAGTGGTGGTCCTTCGTACATTCTATCCCAGACCAACTATGCACAAGTTTAAAACCAAATTCATTTTAAACATCATACCCCTTTCGGGTTTTGTTTATTCATCTATTCTACCTTTAGAAGATTGCGAGTGTCATTGTCTTCAACCTCGCTTTGATACCATATTTTTTAACACCCCAAATTCTGGGACTTCGGGATGCTACGGGTTAGGACCTCACAATGGGTCCTGACCCTTAGCTTGACAACAATTTTACCGGATCTTGCATCAACGCACAACCAAATGTAAAACACCAAAATATATTAAAATGTATTAAAACGTCAATAGTTAACATATAAGGAAAAACAGACTCCCACTCGAGTACTACAGCCATAATATCATGCAACAAAAAGAAAACCCAACACCCGTCCTACAATGTACGGGAACCCCGATTGACCACTCCGACCGGATCACTCGATAACATCTCTAACCTACAAGGCATCTACACAACAGATTAACCGTTAGCTAACATTCTATGAATTAGTATAACTATAACAACACAAACACATATCGAGTATTAAAACACATAAACATGCACACACTCAAGCCGGTTATTATCATTCATTAGATGATACACCTTTACTAATTCAACTTCTTTTGTGACACGAGAATATCCCGAAACTCGCCTCTGTCCCCTTATACCAATAGGACTGGATCCGATGCATCTCACCATTCTGCCCGGACTAGTCACAAAGAACCTCCCAGTCTCCTATAGAATTGGACAAGTTGTCACCGCTCGTTTATCATACACTTGGGCCAATCAACATAAAAGGTCATCCTAGCTTGTTCTTAACATTAACATCCATCATACACCACTATCACAACTAAACTAACACACAAAAGTCATCTAAGTAAGCCCAAGGGACTTACTTGTCTCAAAGATAATCCCACTCAAAGATCACGCTCAGCTTCCCGTAGGAAAGTACTCTATGCTTGCTCAAACAAGACATCCAAATCAAAAACTAGACGATATGCTAGAAGTCCTCAACTTCTAGCCTCATGAACCTCTACAAGGTCATACAACATAATGCTAAAATGTTCCAACTTCTAGTCTCAATGATCTTTGAAAGATCATATAACACTATGCGAGGATACTCCTACTCCTAGTCTCAAGATCTCATAAGATCAACATCCACACACAACGATCTCGAAGCTCTCCAATCACTTCCAAACACCTAAGAATCCACAAGCCACTAACTGACATTCTCATTAACTCTGCTAGGGTCCACCCTAGCATGATTCTACTACTAGGCTAACTAAAATAATGGAGGAAGCAATGTACCAAGAAAGATGGTACCCACTGGAGACAAGGCACGACCGCGGTAAAGGAAGGCGCGGACGTGGTGACAAGCTCCGAGATGCCGCGAAAGCGGTGACACTGAGCCGTGGGGGCGGTGACTCTAGAGAGGCGCAGGTGCAGGTGAACTCCAAAAATGTTTTTGAACTTCCTTCGTCTACACGATCCCTCTATGGACCATCTCATACGAGTCTAGGGTACTCACTACTTCCTAGACGTCATCAGCACACTATGCATAATGGACAAACATGACAAGATTTCGAGGAAGACATCAAGAAAAGAAAGAAAGAAGAATAAATAGAAGAAGCAAGAGGGTAAGGACGTCTGCGTACCACTAATAAAGGATTCACAAGCCACTCACTTGTTCCTCTAGATGTAGTCACACAAAGGAAGACGGAATCATCATGTTATTGATTGAAGGAGTGAACGAAGAGAAGAAACCCTTCAGAGGATGAAGGTGAAGGAGAATATGTTGACGTAAGAGGGACAAGGAAGAACGACTAGAGGTAGAAAATTTGAAAGGAAGCCTAAGAAGATCTGGATAGAAGATAAAAGGAAATGGAAAACTATAAGAACGACGGTTACGAAAAGATCGCACGCGATCAGTGGTAAAACCGCACCCGCGGTAACGCCTAGTCGCGGCCGCGGGCCTCTGAGGCCGCGGGGGCAGGAACTTCCTTTCGACACCACTCTTGTGGTCCCGAAAGAAGTCTTGGAGATCGGTAACTGGAATGGAAAAATCCGGTTGTTACAACTGCGTATAAGATGAACATTCTCTCACCTCTCAACAAAACCAAAGGTATCAGAGGTCGATAATCACATATTTGAGAGAAGGGACGACCGGCGAAGAACGAGACACGGACGAACGAAGAACAACCAAATCAAGATATCGTATCCAAGTATTTCTTCATTCCTTCGTTTCTTATCCTCTATAAAAACTACGAGAATGTTGATGTTAGGATTTTGGTATGTCAATATTTGAGAATAATGTCGATTGTTCAATTGATGAGGATTTAGGGTTAGGGAAACAAGGAATCAACAAATGTGTATAATAGTAGCAAATCTGAGTTTCTATGCAACCATTTTGATTGATCAATGTAATTGTAAAGTAGTAACAAATCCAGGTATTTGGGGCTCTCATAATGTCGATTGTTCAAATGTTGATTGTTAGGAAAACAAGGACACAACAAATATGAGTATATGTGAGCATCCATTTTAATTGTTGTATAAGCTTCCATTTCCTCGTTATAGATGCAAATCTGAGTATCTGAGTAGGATTGTTTGGAAAAAGAAGCTAATTAGCATGTAATGCTTGAAGATATTCCTTGAGCATATATGTGTGTGTTTTATCGCTGACAATTTATCTAGCCTCTTAATATTGGCTGCTGACGTGTTTGTATAATCATACATAATTGTCAATCATCTACTACTTGTAGTTGTTCCTTGAGCATATGTGTGTGTTTTATTGCTGTCAAGAATTCATGAGAAAACTTTTGTTGTCAAGGTTGATTTCATGTGCTCAAGGATTAGAAATGTTTGTATAAGTTCTGAGAAGATGTGCTTCATTTTTGGTGATGATATCTCCATGTGTGTGTTTTATTGCTATCTAAAAATTCCTTGAGCATATATTATACTTGTCATTTTTGATGTAGTGTTGTTGTTATTCCTTTAACATATACTTGTTATGTTTTGGTGTGGTGGTGTTGTTGTTGTTCCTTTACATTATTGGAAACCCGACATTGTTGTTGGATTTGAAATATTGGTATGAGTTATGAGATCTTTCTTCTATTTTATTCATTATAAACTATTTTGTTGGTTATCCTTATTACTGTGCATATATTGTTATATGTAAACCAATGTTGTTATTCCTTGAGCATATATTTTGTTATATGTAAACCAATGTTGTTATTTCTTGAGCATATATTTGATTCATTTTTTCGTATGGTGTTGTTGTTGAACTGAAATGTTAGTTATCATTATTATTGAGTTTTAATTGATTCATTTTAAATTGTTTTGTTTCATATTATGGTTATTTTATTTTCTTTCATAACTCTAGAATTGTTGATAAAAACTGAGCATGTATTGTAGACTGTAGAAGGATGACAATAACGTTTCACAAAGTCAAACTAGGGGTCAAAATTTTATCTGGACTGATGAACTTGTGAGACTCCTAGTGACGATTTTAATTGAATACCAAAAGAAAAAACGGGAGCAAACAAGCGTACAATTGGAAGGATATTACTGGTTCATTTACTAGTAAGAGTGGGAAGAATGGTGCCAAAGGTTTTTGTAGGAGTAAATTTGAGTCAATGAAAAAAGAATACAAGACATGGAAATTGCTTAGGAATTTAGAGACGGAGGGTCTAGGTTGGGATGAGAACACTCGAATGATCACGACTTCCAATGAATGGTGAGATCTAAAGATCAAGGTAACTAATAATTTGTATTTATTTATATGTTTTTCAATAGCATGTGAATATATGAATATATGTGTTATATAACTTGATGTGTTTTTTTATATGTATTGTAGGAAGATGTAAACTATAAGAAATACAAGAATAAGAGAATGGATGTGGAGTATGAAGAGTTATTGACTTTACTCTTTGCTGGAAATGTAGCAACTGGTGGTCTATCCATGTCATCTGGGATGGTTCGTGAGCCAAGTCCGCAACGTATGTTGCTTTCAAATGATGAGAACTTAGGTTTAGGTGAAGAGGATGGAGACGGTCCTAAATTTTTCCATAGTTTTTTTGGCACAGTCAATGATGGTGGAGACTCTAGCTACTCAAGAATTCCAGCAAACATCAATGATGAGCAGGTACAATTTACAGAACCTCCACCACCAAGTAGGGGTAAGACAATCAATTGGGTCATCCAAGTTGGAAGCATTTTTAGACCGTTCACAGGAGGCCAATGATAGGTTGATGACCATTTTCCTGGAGGAGGTTAACTCTAAGGCGAAAGAGGACGAGATGGTGGTTCAGAAAGCGTTGAATATTGTTGATAGGATGGTCCGTAACAATTTGGTCGAGGAAGGAGGTCCATTGTGGTGTTTTATAATTTCGAAAACTAATTCAAAGAAGGCTATGAATATAATGTTGAACTTGGCGATCATCAAAAAAGATTCAAGTGGTTGAAATGAGAGCATGAGCGGTCATTATGATGTACTTGCGTAGGAATATGTTTTTTTATTATTGAGAGGAGGAACCCCTCCTTTTTTATCAGATGGTTCCAATAACTCAATAAAGTCACCAATTACTAACATCGGTTGACTTACAATATTCATTTCTACCTTCAGCTGTGTTCAGAATTTATTTTTCATTTGTTCATTTGGTGGGGCGTAGATGAAGATAATCATAGTTTCAAAGTTAGTATCGACATTTGTGTGTTTAATGATAGCATGAATTATAATCTATATTCTGGCTATGGTTTTGGCGTTTTCTCATCATTATTTTGCATGCATGGATATATATTCTTGGTGATTATGTCATTATTTGTCTACTTTTCAAGTATCGAGATATACACCACGTTTGATTGTAATTGTAGGAAATAATGCGTATTTTGGATCAAAACGGAGCATAGAAATCTAAGGAGGCTATGGAGCTACATTATGGAGCACTTGGAAGGACAAGAAGTAAGGCGGGAACCATAGCAAAAGAATGGAAGAAAGATTCAGGAGAAGATACGAAGAAATGCACGTAATTCACCACTGATCTCAAACCACACTCGTGATGCACCTCGACCGAGATGGCCAACTGGACTAGCTCGAGGTCGACGGCCCACAACCCAACAGAAATAATTTTGTTGACCTAAAAATTCTTCTATAAGAAGAGAAGGTCAATATCGCAGAAGATATCTTTGGATCATAGGATTTCCAGAGGACGGATATTATAAGGAAGATTGAAGGGAAGAGATCTAAGGAAGGATTACTTCGAGTTCAAGGAAGAAGGGAAGATAATTTGTAAGTTTTATTGGGGAGTTGCTAGTGATTGTTATCATCCTTTGGAACACATTATTGACGATTGTTTTGCATCATTGATTATTGGAAACCTTTGTTGAGTATTTTATTCCCTTTCTTTGACTTCTTGATTATATATTATTTGATTGCTTTGAACATGATGATTTTTGGCTAAAACCCCTGCGATTCTAGGGTGATTAGTTGAAGGTTGTGGTATAGACGATGAAAGAGTGAATCTTTATCATGATTTGACCCTGAAAGCATGAGTTTTGCCTAAACCGAAACCCGTCTCAGGCTGTTCTTGGAGTCATCTCGACCGAGATCGATAAGAACTGCACGAGATTGCCACTACATGTCCGATCTTGAGTTTAGGTTATAGTTTGCCAAATCCTATCCTTGTAGCACCTTTCGTGATTTACATTCAAGCCTAGGAAGAGACTTACCCGGTGATTCCTTTGCTTGTTTACCGATGATGATGAGTGTTAGGTAACAAAGGTGTATCTTTTGTTAGGGTGTGCCTTCATCCTACCTTTGGAGAGATAACTTGAGACTTACCCGGTGATGGTTAATTTTGTTCCCTTAGGTTGAAAGTTGTTGGTTTGAGTTATAGTACCTTTCCTTAGTTCCTTGAGACTTACCCGATAATAGGATATTTGGTTTGGGATAGTGGATGGTGAGACTTACCCGGTGATCTATCCCATCGTAGAAACACCTTCCCTTCGCAACCTCAACTTTGTCCGCGTTTATCTTTGAGAAATCTTGATTCGAAACCACAACTGGATACTTTGATCTCTAGATTCTGCATTCCTTTATCTAATTATCTTATATCGTTGTTCTTTGTTGCTCGAGATTTGCATAACAACCTGAAGTTATATACCGTTGCTTGATTTCACCATAGTCCCGGTGATCGACCTTGGGATATTTGCTAATACTGCGATTGATCCGTACACTGCGGATTCGCTTTTGCTTGTACTCTTGGTATAAATGTAAGACTTATTTTGCACACACTTTGGAGCGAACAAGTTTTTGGCGCCGTTGTTGGGGAGTTGGTTTAGACCAAGCCGGTTTTTGGTTGTCTTAGGGTTGTTGCCCTTGTTGCTATTGATCATTCTACTTGAGTGCTCTTGCAGGACCTTTCTTTAGGTTTATGCGATAAACTCGAGCTGGTAAAGAAATCGTTCCCTACGATCATGAACCAGAAAAGATGTACAGAAGAAGATTAAAAGAAGCTAAAATGGTTGTGATGAACGATGATAGAGATCTCCAAGCTGAGTTGGATGATGCTCTAGATCAACTGAAGTTACGAGATGATGCTCTAATTAAGGAATAAGCTGATGCACGAGCTAGAGAAGATGCACGTCGGGCTGACATTGCCGAGATACAAGCTGCCGTTCAGCAACTACGTGGAGAGCAAGGAGGCAATGCTAGAGTTGCACTTGATCCACCGGTACCCGTTATTGTGCCACCCCTTGCACCTCGCTTTCCGGCGAGGATTGAGAGAGTTGACCAGTTTGTGGATGAGCCACAAAAAATTGGTCAAATGATGGATCCCGCTCAACAAGTACGTCCTCCGGGCATTAACTTAGGGAGATCCAGCTGAACATGAGTATGAGCTTCGACCTCAAGTTTTGACTATGATCCGAAAAAGTTAGTTTGGAGGATTAGAAGGAGAATCTCCATATCAACACTTGCAGAATTATGAGATTTTCATGTAGACTTTGAGGCCTTCAAGATTGGAGAATAACAACTATAAATTGCGGGGTTTCTCTTTCTCCTTGAAGGAGAAAGCGCTTGCTTGGTATCAATCACTTCCATCCGGAAGAGTTAATACATGGAAAGAGATGACTACGGAGTTCCTCACCAAGTTCTTTCCGCCATAAAAAACAGCGGATTTAAGAGGTAAAATTAATGCATTTGTGATGAGGAATAAAGAAAGTATATTTAAATCATGGGAGAGGTTCAAGGACCTTTTGTTGAATTGCCCTCATCATGGTATTCCAAAGATTGAGCTGTTGAAAATTTATTTTAAGGGTTTGGATGAGGAAACTCATTCCAAATACTGAACACAATCTCCAAGCAAGAGAGAACTTTGGGAGGTAGTTTGAGTCTCCATATTTTGTTCCATAAGTTTTCTTCTTGCCTAGTGAGTAGGTTCTACCAATTGCTCAAGGGTCCACACTTTCCTAGATTGTAAGCACTTTTTACTAAGAAAACACTAAACTTTTCTGGCCACCAAAACTGGATGTCATCGGGAATCCTATGACTAAGAGTCATGCAAGTGATTGCTTAGACATCTGCAGGAATAAAAAGATCAACAATAAGAGGTATATTCCAATAACCATATACCTTGATAATGTGAGAAACATGAAGAGAAATATTAGGACTATTGTTAATGGAAATAATAAGACAAGAGGACATCCCTAACGTGTAAAAAATCCATGGATCATCCCATAATTTGACTATCAAACCATTGCCTATATGCCATCCAATACCTTCAAATAGGAGATGCTTTGCTCCCCATACACTTCTCTAGGAGAAACTAGGCAACCAATAGAGTGATTAATCCAAAAAATTACTATGCTTGAAGTATATAGCTTTGAAGATTCTACTTATTAAAGAGTGAGGGTGTTGCAAGATTCTTCATCCTTTCTTTGCTAATAAAGTTTTGTTAAAAACTCCCATATGTCAAAAACCCTAGCCTCCCATATCTTTTGGTAAGCAAAGGCCATCCATTTGTGCAAATGGATTCATTTATTTACCTTTTGTGGTTCCCCACTAGAAATTGGTCATAAGGCTACGTATTTTGTCAATGATACAAGAAGGGAAACAACAAATGCTTATAAGATAGATCGAAATGCCTTGAATAACAAATTTGATTATGACTTATTTTATGTGAGAGTAGTTTACACCTCCAACCTTGAATTTTATTCTTGATTCGATCAATGATGCTGCTAAAAAGATTTGTATTTGATCTTCCCATTATAGAGGGAATCCCAAGATATTTAGAATGGCCAACAACGAACTTAACATTAAGAATGGTTGACAAACGTACTTATTCATGAGAAGCTATATTACGACTAAAACATAAATTAGACTTAACAAAGTCGTTTAATTGCCCTGAAACATACTCAAAGTTAGCAATAATGTTCTTAATAGCATAACAATTTGGGTTAGTAGCTTGAGTAAAAAGGAGGCTATTATATGCGAAAAGAGGATGTGAAATAATAAGGGATCCGTGACATATTTTAATCTCATGCAAAGCACGAGGAGAGATGACAATTTTAATAAGATATGAGAAAACATCATTGCAAATAATGAAGAGGAAATGAGATATAGGGTCACCTTGCATTATACCACGGGAAGACTTAACATGACCAACCAATATACCATTGATTTTGAAAGAATAGGAGACGTGGTAATGCAACTCATGATGAGATTAACCTGGTTATGAGCAAAACCAAGTTGTTTGAGAACAACTTCCAAGAAGATCCAATCAACCCTATCAAAAGCTTTAGAAATATCTAACTTGAGAGTCATATCACCCACACATGATTTCTTATCTTTCATATAGCATAAACATTCAAGAGCAATTAAAGAATTGTATGCAACGATGTGTTCCTTAACAAACGCACTTTGCTCTTGAGTGATGCGCTTGTAAGCATCCACTTTAAACATCCAATAAGAACGTTGCACAAACTAATAGGTCTAAAGTCGTTAATAGTAGGATGTTGGTAGGAGGGAGCTTTATGAATAAGGGATATAATAGTATCGTTAAGACGACCCAAATTAAACTCACCTTTCCACCAACATTGAATGTAAGTAGTGGCATCAAGCCCTATAATATTCCAGAATTGCTTAAAAAAGCCAGCATCAAACCCATTTGGCCCGGGAGCTAACCACTGTTTAGAGAGCTTAATGGAATGACCTGAGTGACTTCATCATAGGTTGGCAATTTGAGAAAGCATGAGTAACTTTAGGCTCGATATCTCTAATAACATTCTCAATATTATCCCTTATATCTCTAATAACATTCTCAATATTATCCCTTATACCTAAACGTGTCATTTGAACCATTAATAACATGATGCGTTCCATTATGTTCCACGCCTCCATTTCCGGTGGAGGTTTGTAGCGTAGTGGAATCTTTACCGGCATTATTTAGGTTGGCCATTCGAGTTTCTTCCAATATAAGTTGCGAACGGGCTTTTTGAAAAGTCGGCAACGGATCTGATTGCTGAATGTAACTGGCAGTAGCATTGTATTCAGCAGGCAAACCAGAAAGAAGCTGAAGAACTAACCGATTGTCGGTGATAGGAGACTCGACACCTTTGAGTTGATCCGATAACGCCTTCATGTGTTGACAGTAGGCGAGACGGAAGAGAAAAAGCCGCTAATTTGCAGTTGGAAAACTCATGTTGCAGATAGACTGCACGCGTGTGTTTATTGTCCTGAAAATATCTTGAATTCGTCCCCAGGCCTTGAGAGCGGTGTCATCGGGATTGAGGATTTGAAGAAGGATATCTTTAGAGACGGTGCTGTAAATCCATTGGAGAACCGTTGCATCAACTTGATTCCACAGAGCATCATCAATATCAGCAGGGCGAGGAACTTTGGCGTCAATGTGATCCAAGACATTATGTGCTTTGGCGGTGACGCAAAAAAGAGTGACTCATGAAGCATATGGTGTGTCGTGGTCAAGAACAAGAACAATATTGTTCTTGATATTGGATATACTAAGAGCGGAATGAAACGTTTGTTTCTTCTCCATAGACATAGCAGGTTGGTGAAAGGAGGAAGACGGCACCGGCGTCACTAGGGCAGGAGCCGGCGGGAAAGGGAAGAGATGAAGCGGAAGCGTAAAAATATTATGAATCGGAAGAGTCTGATACCATGTGAGAGATTGAGAGAATTCCCCTTAGGGTTTCCGTCATCAGACTGCTCATATTAATAACCAACTGACTTTACATAATTACAATAGGCAACCTTCTATTTACATTAATTACATATTCTATCAAAATCATCCTTAGCCTAAGTACCATCTACTTTTTATATTACGGAGATTTTATTATATCTATTTCTAACAGTGATGATATAGGGGTCTTTTATTATGAGAAAATAACTTAAAAAATTTGTATTAAATAAATAATAATAATTTAAAATCAACACGTCAAATATTCAACAGTGATAATATAGGGGATCCAAGTTTCCTAATGATTTGGAAATCTGTGTATGTTAAAGGACGAACCACTTTTGTGCATAGAAGATCTGTATATGTTTTGATTCCGAGAATGTAACTCTTGGATTACTACCAGTCCATTCTCGTCACGACCCATTGAAAATGGGTTGTGACCCAAAGGCCACGATATTTAAGCATTTTTTCTCCTTGTATACTATAACTCTATAAGGGTTTTTTTATCCAAAAAAAACTATAAGGGTTCTACTTCTCTTAGCCGATGTTGGATATTCACATTTTTGTCCCTTTTTCCAAGTTTTGTATGCTTATACATAACTTCGGACCGAAATTCAATTTTAGCAAATAAGTATATAACGATTCAGTGCTCACGGAGACGAGTGAATGCTTCTGTTTTCTGGTGTTAACGCTGACCGGAGTCTACCAGAAATTTGCCCAAAAAAATTCGAGGCGATACTTATTAAAATATTGGTTCCAACATATAATACAATCGAATATAAAACAAAATATAATTAAAAAAAGGAAAAAATAGTACAGCAAAAGTTGTGTCCTTCGTCTATGTATTCTGGTATAAAAAAAATGAAGGAAGGTAGGTATAGGTAGACGTGAGAAGTTGTGATGAGGATAAAGCAAAGCTTAGTATATGAGATGAAAACGTGAAGCAAATGATGATTTAGGGTTTCCAGCGTAGACCCAACCCAACCCAACCCAACCAGTCTGTTCCATTTCTCAACTAAATACTTTATTTCTTTAATTCAACTTTTACATTGACTGTAATCAATTTTTTAGTCTCACATGGCTCTTCTGCCTTGTCGACTTTTTTTTTTTAATTTTGCTTTCTAGAAGACTTTCTGATTAAATATCCCTTTCATGGAAGAAGGTGGATAGAGGATTTCTAATTTCCCTTGAAAGAGAAAGCTGATTGCTCATGTCATAAGTTGAACTTTTTCGAACTCTAATTATACGGATCTTAGCTAAATTGGCCCATTCGATGAGCTAAAATCAATCTAATTTTCAATACTTAACTATAGTGTAAAGCGCTTATGAGAGATGGCTAATGTATTTACAAAGAATTTGGTGTACGTGAAACATGTTTTGTATTACTAGGAACTGAACTTTACACTTGGATGCTTTACAGAATTATTGGATGGATAAAATTAGGGCTAATCTCGATCCCTATTTATATTCATGATCATCTCATTAGCTACTTGGATCCGGATTGTCCCCATTCTCTTCTCGGCCATCCAAAATCATTCGTGATATGTTTAGGCCTTCCTAGATTACTTTCGACATTTCTCGTGACACCCGAACATCTATTACATGTCTTAACATCAAACATATATTAAGTAAATAACTTTATACATTTAGACTAGCTAACATCATAAGATACGAGTATGAAGATACTGTGAAAATAAAGACGAAGTGATTTATGTCATATGTCATTCTATCCAATCCAACCTATTATATATAATAAAGACGAAATGATTCATGTCAGATGTCGTTACGACGGTAATTTAAGATTGATCTATAAGTCTATAATTAATACCATAAAATTATTTTTAAATTATTGAATTAATCCTAAATGTTTTTACTCGACAAATATGTTAATCTACCGGTTACTTTCAATTAAAAATATTGATAATTGCCCTAAAACATGAGAAATCCAAATCCAATTAAAAAGTTGAAACGAGATCATTTTTAACCTACCCAATCTAAATACTTACGTTATGCAATTTAACACAAATTGATGATAATTCAACCCAAATGAAACGTAACGCATGTGTAATCGTGGAAGGGAGAGTGAGAAAGCGCTTTCCTTTAGTTTTCACGCTTCTGCTTTACTGTATCTGCATTCTACATTGCAAAGGCAAAGGAGGTCATCAGTTCATATCTTCTCTCTCTCTTCAACCTACCACTGATTAAGCCCATGACAAGCAAGCAACAGCTCCACCTCATCACATTCCTTTGAAAAACCTCCCTCAACTCCCCTAAATTATATTAATTTTTCCCTGTCTTTGCTTAGCTTCTCAGGGGCGATTCATATATTCCAGCTAATTTTCGTTCCTCATAAACTTAGAAGCAGCACTTTTCAATGTTTTCATAGCCTTCAGTTTGTGATCTAGGTTTCGCTTTTGAGGAGGGTGAGAATCATACACTACATTTTGACCCATTATGCAATTATCCTTTTCTCCTTTTCGTCAAATTTCCACAATTCTTTTCACGGGTTTGTGAAAAAATATTTGAATTGTGCTTTTTATGTGTGAATTACAAGTACCCATTTGACCAAATCATCAAATTTGCCCATTTTTGTTTTATGGGTATGAGCAAAGTCGGATGATTTGGGTTTGTTTTGATATGAGGGTTTTGGAGCATTTCTCTGCTAGAGATCTCAAGTTTGATTTTTCGTCTTAGCATTGTGGTTGGCGAAGCTGTTTTTCTTAATTAATTAATTAATTTACAGGTATGATATTCCTCGACTGCATTATGTAATTCCTCTATTTTTGTTCCATAAAGTTAATATTGATTGATCTTTCTCAGTTTGGTTCTTTAAAGTTATGGAATGTGTTATTCATTGTTCTTGATGCTTTCCTCAATTAATTAATTAATTTACAGTTATCATATTCCTCGGCTGTATTTTGTAATTCCTCTATTTTTGTTCCATAAAGTTAATATTGATTGATCTTTCTCAGTTTGGTTCTATAAAGTTATGGAATGTGTTATTCATTGTTCTTGATGCTTTCCTCAATTAATTAATTAATTTACAGTTATCATATTCCTCGGCTGTATTTTGTAATTTCTGTATTTTTGTTCCATAAAGTTAATATTGATTGATCTTTCTCAGGTTGGTTCTTTCAAGTTATTGAATATGATATTGATTGTTCTTGATGCTTCTACTGAAATTATTTTGAGAGATAGAGGAATATTTCCTTTGTAAAATGCGTGTGTGTATAAGTAGGACTTAAATTCAGTGATTTTTCCTACTTTTTTACAGTGTAATTTACCATTAATCAATCTTCCCACTGTGTTGCTTTGAAGTCATTGAATCAGTTGATCCATGTCTGCAATCAAATTTCAACCTTGCTGCTAAAAAAGTGTTGTAGATATATGAGCATGTACCTGATTTCGTGTACTGTCGGACTGTCAAATATTGTAAACAGTGAAGGAATTTGAGATAGAGTGGTCCTTCGCTAGTGAAGGTTGTTTTATGTTTTCGTGTTTTGCAATTTTGTGTTATATTACCTATAATCAACTGGAATTTTGTGATTGATACTCCTGATGTGAATATTGTGGATTTTTGCACTTATGTTTATGTTAATTTTTGGGCTTTACAGTTGATTTCCAAAAATATGGCATCACTAAGTGCTGCTCTGTCAAAGAAATCACTAGCCGGCGTCAAGGTGTGGGAGTTAATAGGGATCATTGTCGGTGGTTTCATTGTGATCATTCTTCTGGTCCTTCTGTATTACTGTCTTACCTCTCGGAAGAAGTCTAGGAAGTATAATGGTGGGATACCCATATCCCAAATCCCCACAGTTTCAAAGGAAATCAAGGAGATTAGTGTAAGTCGAGTTAGTCAAGATGACTATGATTATCATAACGGTGTCCTTCAAAGCCTCCAGGAGAAATTCAGTGAGAAAGATTCGGATAAGCTCTTGGTCCATCCAGTGACCGAGAAGACGAAATATGGAGATACAAGCAGCCAAACCGATTCATTGACATATGTTGAAAAGGATGTGTGTGGCCAATCAGTTGACGAGGAGTATTCCGGGAAGTTTAAGCCTTCTCCGCGCTCAACAAGTGTTCCTTCTCCTCTATCGGGGCTGCCTGAGTTCTCACACCTTGAGTGGGGCCACTGGTTTACATTGAGAGATCTGGAGGTTGCCACAGACAGGTTCTCAAAAGAAAATATCATTGGTGAGGGTGGATATGGAGTTGTTTACCGTGGTCAGTTGATTAACGGGGCTCCTGTTGCTGTAAAGAGGATCCTTAACAATGTGTATGTTCATGAATGAACTTGCTGTGAATTGTTCTCAAGTGCTTTTTAGTTTTCTAGGTCACTGTAGTTTGTGGCTTATATTACGTTTCGGTATATTTGTTGCAGTGGACAGGCAGAGAAGGAATTTAGAGTAGAAGTCGATGCTATTGGTCATGTCCGGCATAAAAATTTAGTTCGGCTTTTGGGATACTGCATTGAAGGAACACATAGGTATTGATTACGATGCCTTTCTTGATTACATTGTTTCCATATCGTGTGTCTTCAAGGCAATGGCTTATGCTTATGCTTGTTTGTAAATACATATAGATTACTTGTTTACGAGTATGTCAACAACGGAAACTTGGAGCAATGGCTTCATGGTGCTATGAGGCATCATGGATATCTCACATGGGAGGCTAGGATAAAGATTCTTACCGGAACTGCTAAAGCGTAATTCTCTCAGAATTTCATCACCATTGAAAGTATTATGTGATTATTTTCTAGTCAAATTTTGATGATCAGAGGTTTATTTCAGTCTTGCTTACTTACACGAAGCCATTGAGCCTAAGGTGGTTCATCGGGATATCAAATCAAGTAACATACTGATCGATGATGAGTTCAATGCTAAGGTTTCTGATTTCGGCCTTGCAAAATTGCTGGGTTCTGGAGAAAGTCATATTACAACCAGAGTTATGGGAACCTTTGGGTGAGTATAGTTCCCTCATCATCTATAATTCAAATATCATGTTCTTTGTCTGATTTCCGTCTTCCTTTTGTAGATATGTGGCACCAGAGTATGCTAACAGTGGCCTACTGAATGAGAAAAGTGATATTTACAGCTTTGGTGTTCTACTCTTGGAAGCAATTACCGGAAGAGACCCTGTGGATTATAGTCGGCCAGCAAACGAGGTACCCAGAGTTTGCAAGATCTTGTTCGCCCATGTTTTATCCATTTCTGAATGGTGATGCTTTTGTAGGTAAATTTGGTGGATTGGCTAAAGAATATGGTTGGGAACCGACGCTCTGAAGAGGTAATAGACCCCAATATAGAGACCCGGCCCTCAACAAGAGTCTTTAAACGAGCTCTTTTGACAGCGCTGAGGTGTGTAGACCCTGATGCTGAAAAGAGGCCTACTATGAGTCAGGTTGTCCGAATGCTGGAGTCCGAGGAATATCCCATTCCTCGCGAGGTACTTTCTCAGATAATTCATAACTTAGATGCTTCTCAGCTGTGTTATTCATGTTATGGTATAAAAATGTACAGGGAAGGCACAGAAGAAGTAATGCAGAGAGCTCGGAAACTCATGAAGATGAATATTCAAGCTCACAGCCTAAATCAAAGAGCAAGACCAAGGCATGAATCTCAACTACATGAAAACATACTTCAACATTGGCTTCTTTGATCAGTATATAGTTTCTCACATGAAAACACAAATCAACCTGCTTGTTGTATAGATTTGCTAGATACTATAGGATATTGGTTGATGAAAATGGTTAGGCAGAAAGGAAAGGGAACCTGTTGCTTGTTATTTTTCACGTGTACATTTTGTTGTTTGAATAATATTGTGTTTCTTGCTTTCTTGTTTGAAGTTGGAAGAATGTGGAGAGAGATTGAATCCTCAGACCTGTCTTTGTTAATCAAGTTCAAATCTTGACGACAACCAAATGATTGTGAATATGAAATTAAGTATGATAAAGTAGTGTATCAGTGTAATGCGGCTGTCTTCCCATGTGAAATGTCTAAAATCGGCAACTGGATTTGATAAAGTCTCTGTTATCCACATGGTCATTCCAAGAACAAATCAACTTGAGAATTGAGCTTTCTTCTGCACATGCTCCTGCCAAGTATTCTTTCATTGTTATAATCATTAATCATTATCTCCTAATCAGTGTGTAGATAGTTGGATTGGTATAATTCGAAATTTTGGTTCGGTTCGGTTCTGCTTTTTTTTTTTTTCTTTTTCGGGTCGCGTTATTAAATGTCTAAAAAAATGTTGAATATGGTAAATTTTTAAAGAGAGAATTGGATGAAATACACCAAAAATAAAATTCATTACTAAATAACATAGGCCTATAATTTATTAACTAAATATAATCTTTTAATCAAAAATACTAAATTTGTCTGGATTACCATATCTCAATTCCATCCAATTTAGTTACAAGCGAATCTGAAAATTATTATACAATAATCTAATTAAAGAAGGAAAATAATTGATAGAATAATTTACGTAATATCGTTAATAAAAACAAAACATCACGCAGTTGAAGCGTTTCATCCAAACGCATTCGGGAGAAGTTGAAGACTTGAAGCGTCAACGCTTATTCCTTCTTACTTGAGAAGTTGAATCGTTTCATCCAAGTTCTTTCTAGCGAGAGCAATGTTACATGATTTACATGAAGAGTACAAGCATGTACGCCATATATAAGAATATCACACGTTACCTAGAAGTAATATGATGATACATGTCTTACAAGAATTTATAAAAACTAGCATGTTACATGAACTAAGATTAGTATAAGACATTAATCAAAGGATATCCAACAGTACAAGAAACTATCAAATACACAAGAAAGGTACATGACTGCAGCTACAAGATTTACATGGAACTTATAAATCTCAAAAAAATTCAGAAACTAATTCTATAATGCTGATTTACAAAGAATGCGGATATACACCATGGTACATAAGCATTATTGAAGGTTTTGATATGCTGATTGCAAATTGATTACAATAATTAAAAATATTAACTCCTGAACGATACACCTTCTTCAATTAGGGAGTATGGGTGAATTAAAAGGCAATAATAAACAAATAATCTTGTAGATTTTTGTATGAGGGTAAATTAGTCTTAAATTTTTAAAAGAGGTCATATTCTAACAATATTAGTGAGTTAGACAAAGGTTTTTGTTCATATACCGTTCATTTAATGCGGTACGGCCGTGCGGCCGAACGTACGACACTTGTCCCGGAAATATATATATGTATATATATATATATATATATATATATATATATATATATATATATATATATTTATATATTTTCAGAAACGAATGAAAATTTGTTTGAACTACCATGTTATAATTTATGCACTATTCTCTTATAAACTTTGAACTATTCCCATATAATCCATGAACTTTTACTTTTTAATATATTATATCAAATTATTTATAAATTAATCGTTTATATGTTATGAACTATTCAATTGTAATTCATGAACTATCATTTTATAAGTTATGCACTATCCTCTACAAATTTTGCACTTTGAACTAATCTATTATAATTCATGAACTATTCTATTATAATTCATGAACTATCTCATAATAAGTTTTGAACTATTATTTTCACTCCTTTATAAATTTTGCACTATGAACTATTCTATTATAATTCATGAACTATCCTTTTATAAGTTATGAACTATTCCTTAATAAGTTTTGAACTATTACTTTCACTCGTTTCTGGAAAAAAAAAAAAAAAAAAAAATTTCGGGACACGTGTCGACTGTACGTTCGGCCGCACGCCCGTATCGGAATAATGTGTCTTACCTGAACAGCACCCGTTAGACAAATACTAAATAAAACTAATGATATAATGTTATATAGCAAATTTACCCATTTCTAAATTCGGATGTATGACAAGGATGTGCATACGTCCTTATCGGACAGTTTGTTACAGTTTTGTTTGGACTATAAACTTCGAAAATCGTGGATTGTGGCTTGGATTGTAGTGGTCCAGGTAAGAAATTCACAGCCTAAGTATGAAATTATGGGATTTCGGATTTCATTCCATGTGACCCATATGAAATATTGGTTAAATTATGGAATTGATGATCGCATATTATTAGGTTAAAATAGAAGATATAATATCATATTATATAATGGTATTATATAATTTCTTATTATGAAAATATATTATTTATAATAGATCAACTATGATGTACGGTTAAAATCCTATCTACAAAGGATACCAACCCATCTCTTTGCTTATAAATATAACCCAAAAATTATTATTACGAAATACAATTTTAACCCGAAAATTATGTATAAGGTTTTAACTTATTTGTTCTCACGCATAAACGATGTATATTGGTATGTCTTTAAGACTTTGTTTTATATATCTGTGAATTGATTGTTGATCTTGGGGACAAGTATAACCTTATGCTACTAATACCTTACCCTATAATGGATAAATTAAATCAATCTACAGTGTTCATATTATATTATTTTGGCATCGCCACGTTGATATCATTTAATTACTACATTATGTTGTATTTCATTATTGTATGATGTTTATATTATGATTTTCAATTTGTCATAGTAGATTCAAAGTATGTCTTGGACATTATACTAAGTAAAATTATTGTTGATATAAATTACTAGCATATTGTGTTACCCACAAGTAGACTACGTATCATGAGTAAAACAACCATTTAGGATTATTTATTTATGTGATTAAGCATGTATATGATATTCATATACACCATACTTGATGAAGGAATATAACTATCATATAAAGAAAGGGAAGAATGAGGGGTTGAATGGTCGTATGGAGAGCATGGAAGAAGATGAAAGGACTGCATAGGAGGATGAGCCAGACCAAGCATGGAGAAATATACCGGATCAAAAGACCAAATTGGTCGAACCCGACATCAGGTGTCATATGTGCATGGCCAAACCTGATTTCGGGTTTCATGTATGCATGGGAGAAAAGCAGCACGTCCATGGGCTTGAGGAAAGGGAGATCCAAGTGGCTAAATTGAATATAGTTCGAGTTTATTTACGTTCCATATTTAGACTCTTTTATTATTAGTGATTGCTTTACAGGTCTTTTAAGTTAGTTTAAGCTCATCCTTGATTAAGTCTTTTAGGTTATTTTAATACTTTCGATTAAAGAGAGCTCTAACTTGAATTTTCTGGATGCCATTTTCTTCATTGAAGGGACCTTTGATTGAATACAATTTTGACGTTAAACACGTTTGTTACTTTTCTTCTATTGTGAAGAGTGAGCGAGTGAAATCTCGTTCGACTTTGGAGGTTGAATCGTTTTGTGTTGTGTCAATTTGAACTAAACAGCTAGTGCTCTCGATCGCTCACAAGTCTCATCCGTGTGCTTTATGGACATCATTTTTCTCATGTGTAAGGGTTCTACAATCATCCTTCGTTGTGTTTTAGGAAATTTTTTTCCTGAGATGCTATAAGCTGTTTCATAGGGTGCAACCGTGACCTATCCATCTATCAATCCGTCTCATCACCGTATCATTCCCTGTTTCTCCTCAAACCGCCACCTTCCTCTCCCTTTTTCACCACTGAGTTCATTCACCATATCATTCCCCATTATATTTTCCTCTTTTCAAAAAATAAATTCAAACACATCCTACTAAATTTGAGTATCGGTCTATGTTAAACGAAATTCAAAGACATCCGACCTGCTTAATAAAAATTAAGACACATGAACTCGAAACACATTAGCCCGAGACCCGATCCATATGAACCTAGAAAAACCCAAACCATGAACGAACCTGATGGATATAACCCGCTTTGACCCACAACACGAAACAACCATGAACCCAATATGACCCAACCCTAACAAACTCCAAGGAAGAGTTAACCTAAAACATGATCCAGTCCGACTAAACCAAACTTGTAACGAACCGATCCAAACTTGACCCAACTTACATCTGTAGTTTAGTCGGGGAAGAACCGAGCCAAGCTTTTCTTAACTGATTTCGAGATGCACATGTGGATAAGCGATGTTTGGGAAGTGTGATGGATGGGCCATTGATCTTTTTGAAAAGGAACAAGTGGTTCCAATTTTATGATAACATCTCAATAAGTTACAGAAAATGCCTCAACAAATACGTCAAAGTTCATTCCATTTTTATGACCATTACATCCCACAATAGAAGATACATACACAAGCAATTTATCGACCTGAATATTAACAACAAAAATCACAGACGGGCATGACCATGAAAGCGTGGAAGAGCAGTTACACTCACGAATCGGATGCTTAGGACTGAGGGGTGGGACGAGCGTTTAGCAATGGCTGGAGGGCTTTCACGACTATGCTCATATTTGGCCTGAAATCAGCTTCGTATTGCAGGCAAAGAGCAGCAACAGCAGCAAACTGTATACCGTTTCACACCAAAATACAAACAAACATCAAAACAAGTGAAGGGGATTGAAGGGAATGTAATGCTAGAATGCCATACCAATGTTAAACCGGTGTTTTTAGAATCAGCCAAGTAACCGTTGTATGTTACATGTACTTGTATGACTTATGTTGTCACCCGGAATATTAATCAAATGCTAAGTGAGGTGAAGAGTGTGAGCTATTTTTCTTGTTTGGATACAAGGGAGATCCTTTAGGGTTCATTTGGTATCGATTATCAAAGATATCATGGATGAATACGAGTATCAGATTGAAATATAAAGATATGAGTACGAGTGATATCTTTCTTATACTACTATATTAGGGTCTGTATCAATATCATAATCGGGTGATGGATGGATATCAAATATCAAATACCTATGTATGTGTTTGCTATTTTGAGGTATGACTATCAAATTGATATCTGGGGGTTGATATGTTCAAAAGAAATCAAATTTGTTACCAATCTGTTATCGGATTGATAACAAAAGTGTTATTTTTAATATACTCAAAAATATCAAATACCACTCGTACCCATATATATGGTATTTGATATTTGATATTTGATATTTGATACCTATATCCTGATATAGATTTCAAACAAACCCTATATAGATTTCACCTCCATGTTTCAGACATGTTTGTTTTGATCTAAAGTAAAGATCTAGCATCCATTTTATAAACCACTTATAAGTGGGTCCATCTAGGTGGTCAGGTAGAGTTATAGGACAATTGAAAGCAATATCTACCAAAATGCAAAAAATTGTGATTTATTACCTTAGCAATTGCCTTGGGTGGATAATCGGACCCTAATCTTGGGTCAACACACTCCTTTACCTTATCCTCACTGAGTTTTGGAGTTGCCTGTCATAAAGCAACAGATTTCCACATGAAAACCGTCTCTAATATGTCTAATATGGGGGTGGGGGGGATCATCACACATTACCCATGTCACAAGACTTTGCTGTCCGCGAGGTAGAGTATGGTCCACAGGCTTACGTCCTGTCAAAACTTCAAGTAGGATAACACCAAAGCTATAGACGTCGCTCTTAGAACTCAACTGTCCAGTCATTGCATACCTAATATCAAAAAACACAGGAACATCAAGATACACCTAGAAATTCTTTATTTCACAAATTTTTGTGAAATTTGTGTCAGCTGAAAATGATGATCTTACTCCGGAGCATGGTAACCAAAAGTCCCAAGGACACGAGTGGAATGAAGACGCGCTGACGCATCAGGGGCTTGATTCGACAAGTCAAAATCAGCAATTTTAGCAACATCATCTTGAAATAGTAAAACATTACTTGATTTGATATCACGGTGAATAACACGAGGCTTTGATGTTTCGTGTAAATATTCAAGCCCTCTTGCAGCTCCGACTGCAATCTTGACTCTTTGTGCCCATGATAGAAGTGAGCCAGGTTGGGCTCCTTTAACTCCTTTCTTTCCTGTAAAACGGCATATTGATGAGTCGATAGTATTCTTCTACTCACAAAACTAACAAGCTGCTTTAGGTGTTGGATGAAATATGTTTAGTGTCAAACATAGGGCAATCGACAGATGAAACAATCAGGCATTCTTCACCCTTTACTGATCATCTAATTCAGCCATTCAGGTGCTAATGTTAGTCGAATTGCTAAAAAGATTAGATGATTGCATTGAATAACACAAACTACTGGAGGGTAATCAATAACACAATGTGTGGCTCTGAAAATAATACAAATTATGGACACTGAGTAGTACTAACACCAATAGTACCATGTCACTTGGATCAAGAACTATAATACCAAAGCTGATTCCTATTTTATTCTATTTGCAACACTCTTATTCATAGACAGACACGAATATGATCAAGTGATCACTTACCATGGATAATATCATGTAGGGATCCATTAGGAGCATACTCATAGGCAACAACCCGAACGTTTCCCTCAATGCAATATCCAAGTAGCTCCAGGACATTTTCATGTTTTAGTCTTGATACCAACGATACCTGCATTCATGTGTCTCAAACATTTCACATACATGAATAACTAGTGGCAAGAAGTGTATTGCATTTAATCAGCAAAGACTCGCCTGTGATAAAAATTCTTTCTCAGGTTGCTTGCTAGAATCTAGCTTTTTAACGGCAGCTACCTGCCCATTTTTTAGTACACCACGAAAAACTTTCCCATAAGAACCATCACCGATCAGCGCCTTCGTACCAAAGTTATCCGTCATCTCTTTCAACTCATCCACTGTTAAAGCAGGAACTGCAGGAGGTTGATATTTCACAGATTCCATTTCCTTGGGTTCATTCAGCGTGCTATACAAACCAGAGTTTCCTACATCATTAAACATATTTTTTCAGCTGTTCAGTAGTAAATATGGTCATGTGCAGATTTAAGCTGGTTTTAATTAAAATGAAAGTAACAACTAATCTGATCCAAAATGAGTTTGGTTCGGACACTCTTTAGTTGAGTTAACTCGTTTATCTTCACCAATGGAGGCACAATTTTCAGCTTTTTAACGAGATAATACACATGTTTAGGATATATCAAAAAAAACTTTTCCAGAGAAAAATTACAATGCGCTCAATTGAAGAAAGGTATTAGCGTAACAAGGTGAGCTTTGCCTCTGCTCTTAGACAAGATAACAGAACTAGGATAGTGGATTACCGATGGCAATGGTGGTAGAAACTAGAAAAGACAATAATTCCACTGGGTCAGACTATAAATACAAGTTTTCAATCATTTAGGAGGATGACGAATGATAGTCCCTTGTAGTATACCTGTTGCAGTACTTGTATGGTAGGGTCGATTATCAGCAGGTTTGTGGAGATCATCATCGTCATTGCAGCAACCGAAACAACTCATTTTTGTCCACCTAATGAGCCGAACAGAAGGAACAGTTCATAAGTTAAAAAGCTCAGGCATCAACATCAATAATCCATTATCACTTCTTCAACATTTTTTATCAATACTGTAACTAAGTTCAATAAATAGTTATACTTTCAAGAGCCTTTTCACCAACAAGGAGTAGCGTGAAACTAACTAGCCCTGATTATGCAGGATAGAACTATTACACACATCAAAAAATCACCTACTGCACCAAATATAAGGTTGAACTCTGGGATCATAATAATGCTCGGTATGTACAGAGATTACGAAATTAGAATAAAAACAAGCAGACAAAGAACCGAAAAAGGCGGGTTACTTTGCATTCCACAAAATCACTTATCAAATACCCTTTTTATGCAAACCCTTGTATCAGTGGTTGCTAAAAATGAAGGAACAGATAAAAGTTCCATTTTTAATTTAACATTTTCAACTTCCCAATGACAAATCTGGGCAGTGGTGCTATTTTACTTACAGAAGCTGCCGTACTTATATTTCTGTTTACTTGTTTGATGGATATTTAAGGTACCCATTTCCCTTATGCCTATCTCCTTAAGTTAAAACCTGAAAATTATAGCTGATAACAAAAGTACCTTCAAATTTTACAACTAGAGCAAAAGTACATCTATTCAACCTAGTTTATCCAGCTTCTTACAACTGAAAAACTCTGATTCTTCATTCAACTTCCACAACGCAATTGAGCATGAAAAAAGCAAAATTCATCAACGCATCTAGAAAACAAGGAAGATCCAGATGGAAAATCAAGGGAATCAATCAATATACAGCAAAAGTTTACAAAAAAGCTGCAAAACCCTACTTTGTTTGACAAGGAAAGTACCTTCAAAATCTACACAAGTGACGGAAGATGGGGAAGACAGGCAGGAATGAAAGAGCAAAGGAGAGGAATTTCAGGGAGAGTAAGCTGATCGAATCCTTCTTAATTGGAGTCCTTGTAGAGTGCCCTTTACGCCTCTTCTGCGTACCAACTCTTGTGTAAAAGAGTAGACTATATGAGGACGGATTCAAAGCAGTATGAACAAAGAAAACTTCCGAGTTCCAAGTTGACGTTTAGTAATTATCCTCAATTTAGTAAAGTCCCACCCACCAAAACAATTAAACAAGTACTAAATGTATTTATTTAACGATTTTTTTTAATTTGTATTAATAGACGGGTACACGAAATTTAGTAATTTTTCAAATAAATTATTTAATTATAATAATTTTGATGATAAATGTTAGAAATTTTAATTTCTTAGAAAATCTATTTTTATATTTACGAATATTGTAACACTAAATTAATAATACACAAGTTAATATATATATATATATATATATATATATATATATAATAACTTATTTATAATATATTGGTTATTTAACTTATTTATAGTATATTATTCTGTATAAAAATACAAATTTTCAACGACTAAATTTTGACATGATAAATCAAAAAATTAAAAACAATTTAGAAAAATAATTCTCTATCGATTAAAAGTATTTTATAGTATATTTGCTTTAACTGAAAAATAAAAAGCATACTATAATTTAAATCTCATGATAATTGCATGGGTTTGTCGATCTTCTAAACGCGTTGGAATTGTCGCTACTCTGTATTTCGCCGCTCTCCATCCCGAAGTATCTCGCATCCCTCTCTCTCCAGACTCCTTTAATATTGTTGTTGATCTCCTCCCTATTCAGGCTCCCTTCGTCCCGGCGAAGTTTTCGTTGGCCTTTGATCCTAGCCCTTTTAGACGTTCGAATTTTTTAAAAGGGACGCCGACAGTGGCAGCCTTTGGGGGCAACTGCCCCACCCTCCGAGTGGAAATTTTTTTTTTTACACAGCGACATAATGAAAAAGAAATCAGATTAGAAAATATGTGTTATTGGTTGTCTGGTTTCCATCTCCACGAAGAGCGCGAGACGTAGTCGCCCTCTCCCATCTCCCTCCGAATCCGAACCTCCTTCTCGAGTTCTCGTTGACGACACCTTCGCGGCTTCGCCGGTCAGCCATCTCCCCCTCCCTCCTTCCACGCAGGCTCGCAGTCACTCGCATTCTCTCAGGCTTCGCACTTTCGATAATTTATTTTTGCCCCACGGCCGCCACAATAACAAGTAAATTTAAAATTGTGTATATAATCGTTCTATTTAAAATTATATAATAAAACAAAACAAGTTTAAAAGAATGATTCGTGAAAGGATGTATATTATTTTTGCAAGAATCATTCATGTGAAATATTTTGCCCATTTGTGTTGACGTTCAATTTTTAATTGAATTGAAGAGGGAAAAGAATGAACACCGATCCTGACATTCACCTGCTTTGATGATCATTTTACCATAATACCCTTTGCTATATATACACGCGCTTCGCTATTAATCTGCCACTGTACATTCCCTCTCCTCTACGAGTCCTAAGTCATAACTCATAACAGTCGCCTTCGTCGCTGCTCCCATCGCCGTCGTGCTCCGGCCTCTTTGTCTCTCCTCCATTCCTCTATTCCTCTCTTTATCTATCCGGCTGGATCGGCCTTCAGCTAGTAAGTTTTTCAGCTGCTTTTGCTCTTCTCAATTATATATAATGTGAGTAATTGACATGAGAAAGATAAGTTGCAGTTTGATAAATTTCTGCTATTGATATTTTTTTGAGCTTCTTGTTGTTGTTTGACTGAAATCTGAATTGTTTTTCTATAAAACTTGGTTTGTTTTCTGTGCGTGAATCCAGATCTATGGGTTCAGCTGGTATTTTCTAGATCTGAAAAGTTTTAGTACTCTTGATGTTTTAGTTGATTGGTAAAGTATCTATTGGATCCGTGTTTCAAATTGGTGGATATGTAAGAGATTAAATGTAGATGAATTGTAGAGCGCATTTTGCTCTTCTTCTTTTTTCCGCCGGTGTTTGACTCACAAGTTTTGGTCGAGCTCTTGGTTGTACTGCGCTATCTATTTGGATATACACGTTAATTTTTTTAATTTGGTTGGAAGATTTATAAGTTAATTGTATTCTTAGATTGTTATATCAAAATTCTATTTCTGGTAAATTTGCAAGTATTTAGAGGGTGTTTGGTTCGGGAAAGACACGTTCAAATAAGGGAATTGGAAATACACATTCAGATTTTAATGTATTTGGTTAGGGGAAAATTGAAATGATCTTCCTTCATATACCAAACTAGTAAACTACCAATAAATTTAGTCTCTCCCTCTTGCCTCCCGTAATTGTCTTCTGTTCAAAGTGTTTGACCAAAATTTGCAACTTCACTTATTATATGAAACATCTTTAATGTTCCACTTGAAGCTTTATTAGGTGTTGAAACTTTATTAAGGTCTTGAAGGCAGTAGTTGATCTTCTCTTCTCTCTCACAGTAGCTTTTTCTTTCTGGGCATCTTTGTTCCTTTTGCAATGAAAATATTATTAATTGGTTCTCATCACTACATTGTATGTTAGACTTAGACCGAAAAATCAATCTTAACCTGCATGTACAACCAACCCACTTGAACCTTCGGCTCGCCCCACAAGCTCACCGGGTTTCATCCCTAAAACCAACTAACAATAAGAGGGACACATCTTATTGAGTTTGCCCAAATGTTTTTTTGCACAGATATGTATTTGGGCTCCCCAAGTTTTCCACGTGGGACGTATCTAAAAGTGACAGTAAAAAAAAGCCCTCACAATCATACCTGATTTGATTTTCCCAACCCTTTGGTCCCTTCATGCCCTTCTTTACTGGCCATCACTTGGCTACCAATTCCATCTCTAGTAACTCTAACAAGTACCCTATTAATTTTTCTTTCACTAGAGATGGAAAAAAGTGATCAAGATTGTCATGCAATGGAGTAAAGTCTCAGATAGCTGTTTGACCTATGCTTCTTCCAACAGTTTCGGAATAAAATGTACTTATTTCTGGGAGATAGGAGATACTTGAAATTTGCAGGGGATTTAAACATATTAAACTATGAGAAAATCCACAAGTGTATGTGCAACAATAAGATCATATCTTTTTCTCTTTATTTTTTATTTCGGGTTTAAATCTATTTGGTAACTATTTTTAAGTTCACGTAAGATGATTATCATTATCAATGTGATTCTAAATTTGGTCAGCGTATATCTTTTTGTCGATGTAATTCTTAAACATGTCATAGAATCTATTTTAGTTTATAAGGTAAATCTTTTTGTTTAGGGTTGAGTTCTCATTTGCAACATATGATGGATAAACTTTGAATTATGATCCGATGGAATGGTTTTTTGAAAGAATTATATGTTTTATTATCTAAGATGACCTCCATTGCTTTCATCCTAATAAATATGCCTTGCTCTACATTCTCCCTGAAATCTTATCATATATCTTTGATGTACAGAGGGATGAGAGATTTACCTTAGAAGATTTAAAGATGGAATTTGGAGAAGATAAGTATGCTTTCTATTCTGTGTGCATCATATTCTTTGCATGCTGCCTTAAGGAGGTTGCTGCTTCAGATAGTTATTTGTTTGATTGTGGATCAGCAACCAATTCGACAGTAGGAAACCGAGTCTTTCTGGCTGATAGCTATGCTTCCAAATTCATAACTGTGCAACAAAACATTTTGGGCAACACATCTTCAAATTCGGTCAAAAATTCAAATTTACCACTTTACCAAACAGCCAGGATTTTTACCGGACCGCTGAAATATACTTTACCAATAAGCCAGACTGGGAGGCACTTCATCCGTCTCTATTTCTTCCCTTTCGTTTACAAGAACTATGATATGACCGGTGCCAAATTCGTTGTTTCTGCTCAAGAGTTTGTGCTACTGAGCGATTTTACTCCTCAGAGTTCTGCTACCATGAAAGAGTACTTGATCAATGTTACATCAAGCAGCCTAGTTATTACATTGTCACCTTCTGCAAATTCAATTGGTTTCTTGAACGCTCTGGAAGTTGTTTCTGTCCCAGATTCTTTAATAATAGATGATGCAAACTCAATAAGCCCGGCTGGAAACTACCAAGGCCTTGCAAGGCAAGCACTTGAAACAGTTTGGAGGCTGAATATGGGAGGGCCCACTGTGAGCTATGATAATGACACTCTTTGGCGAACTTGGATCCCTGATGATGCTTTCTTGTTGAATCCAAATTTGGCTGTGAATGTGTCGAATACTGCAGCAGTTAACTATGCCACTGGCCTGGCAACAAGATATAGTGCACCAGCCAGTGTATACGGTACAGCAAAGAGGATGAACTCTGAAAACGATCCAAAATCTACTTTCAATGTGACATGGGAGTTTGAAGTGGATTCTGGGTTTCAGTATCTAATTCGCTTTCACTACTGTGACATAGTGAGTAATGGCCTGAACCAGCTGTACTTCGATGTTTATCTTGATTCTTGGATGGTCTCTCAAAACCTTGATCTTGCCTCTTTAACCAGTAATCTTCTGGCTACTCCTGTTTTTGTGGATTCCGTTACACCAGAAGCAACTGGTGGGAAGCTTAGTGTGAGTATTGGCCCCTCTAGTTTGACTGGTGTTTATCCTAATGCTATCCTGAATGGTTTGGAAATCATGAAAATGAATAATTCTCTTGGAAGCCTCAGCGGAAATGTTGCTATCAACTCATCTGGAACAGGCAGTAAGATTAAGTTGGGCATGATTATAGGTGTTGTAGTTGGTGGTGTTTGTTTTATTGTGTTTCTTGGCATTATCTTGATCCTCTGCATGGGAAGAAGAAAGAAGGTAGCTGGACAAGGTCATTCCAAGACATGGATACCGTTATCACTCACTGGAGGAAGCTCCTATACAATGGGAAGCAAGTACTCAAATGGTACAACAATCAGTGTTGCTTCCAACTTGGGCTATCGCGTTCCTTTCTCTGCAGTTCAAGAGGCAACAAACAATTTTGATGAAAGTTTGGCTATTGGAATTGGTGGGTTTGGAAAGGTTTACAAAGGAGTCTTAGGCGATGGAACGAAAGTTGCTGTTAAGAGGGGGAACCCTCGTTCTCAACAAGGATTTGCAGAATTTAGAACCGAAATTGAAATGCTCTCACAGTTCCGCCACCGACATTTGGTCTCACTCATTGGATACTGTGATGAAAAGAACGAAATGATCTTGATCTACGAGTACATGGAGAACGGGACCCTCAAGAGCCATCTCTATGGATCAGGTCTTCCCAGCTTGAGTTGGAAGCAGAGGCTTGAGGTCTGCATTGGATCCGCCAGGGGTCTTCACTACCTCCACACTGGCTATGCAAAAGCCGTTATTCACCGAGATGTCAAATCTGCTAATATCTTGCTTGATGAAAACTTCATGGCCAAAGTGGCAGATTTTGGGCTGTCAAAGACAGGACCCGAGATTGACCAAACCCATGTCAGCACAGCAGTGAAGGGGAGTTTCGGGTATCTTGACCCTGAATATTTTAGGCGTCAACAGTTGACAGAGAAGTCCGACGTGTATTCATTCGGGGTGGTCTTGTTTGAAGTAATTTGTGCAAGACCAGTCATAGATCCAACTCTTCCTAGAGAAATGGTGAATTTAGCAGAGTGGGCAATGAAGTGGCAGAAGAAAGGCCAACTAGACCAAATCATAGACCCGAGTCTTGCAGGGAAACTAAAACCGGAATCCTTAAGAAAGTTTGGAGAAACAGCCGAGAAGTGCTTGGCTGATTTTGGTGTTGACAGACCTTCCATGGGAGACGTCTTATGGAACTTGGAATATGCTCTTCAGCTTCAAGAGGCTGTTATCAATGATGATCCTGAAGATAACAGCACTAATATGATCGGAGACCTCTCTCCACAGATCAATAACTTCAATCAAGACGATGATGCCGCTGATACTTCTGCTATGAATTTTGAGGGAACGAGTGTGGATGATCTTTCGGGTGTTTCCATGAGCAAAGTTTTCTCACAGCTAGTTAAATCCGAGGGCAGGTAAGCTTCTTACATGATTCTTTTTTTGTTTATCATCCCTGCTGTATTGTTCAGTCAGTGGAAAGGCAGAGTTAAATGCCTGTTCCTGTAAGTGTTAGAAATATTTGTTTGTCAGAAAAATAATTGTTTTGTATATCATATCATTGTGTTATTTATTGTTACAAGAAAAATCATGTTGTCGAGCAATTTAGATCAGGTTGAGACATTGTAAGAATTGATTTATGTACTTTCACCTGTGAAAATGCTGTGGCAGTCTGTTTCGCTGATTTTATGTTAATATTTTTGAAGCTGTGCTGCTTATTCAAACTTATATTGCATGCATACAAAATAGAGACATTAAGAACAATCTACTATCATTTAGGGCTGTCGAAACGGTCCAGACCGGACCAAACCGTAAACTCACGGACTGGACCGGACCGTTTCACTGCTTGTGTGAAACAGTCCATGGATCGTACAGGAACGGTCCGATCCACCACAATCTGGTCCAATATAGTCTTGTCCGGACCGTTTTAATTTTTTTTTCAAAAAAAAATTTGTATGGATTAAATCCGGTCCAATCCGCGGATGCTCTTCCTTTCAAAAATATTAAAAGGAGTAAATTAACGGTCCGAACCGGAACAACACGATCCAAAACCTGATCGGACCGTAGTATCATGACTGAACCATAATTTCCGGTCGGAACATATGCAGCCCTAATACTATTATTAAATATCATTTCATATTCCTGTCCAGTTACAATCTTTACCTTCCCACTTTTGCTGCAATCTACTATTATTAAATATCATTTAGTGATTTGTGACTGAGAAAGATAGTGGAATCAAAGCCCTTCCGGTTGTGTGTTTTGTATGTAAAACGTTATCAGTTAAGGATGTGATCTCTTGATTAATTAAGGAGTACATCAGATACATTTATATGCATACATCTCAACTAACAGATGCAGTTCAAGAAACGTGCATAGATGGAGGAGTGAATATCCCTAACTTATCTAACCTATTTGACTAAGTAAATCAGATAATAATAATTAACAAATGTTTCTAATTAGTAGGGGATGGTTATCCCTTAACATGCCCCTGCAAGATGGACACCGGGTGAGGAGAGTCCGATCTTGGACAGGAGAAGGTGAAGACAAGAGCGTAGGAGCGGTTTGGTGAGGCAATTATCCGCTATCTGGTCGTCGGTAGGAACATAGGCAACTCGGAGGGATCCTTTTTGGACGAGTTCTCTGATGAAGTGAAACGCCAAAGCAACGTGCTTCATTCGGGAGTGAAACATTGGGTTTGAGCTTAAACTTTTAGCTCCAAGGTTGTCACAATACAAGACAGGTTGAGGTAGATACTGGACACCCAATTCATGGAGAAGTGAAGTTATCCATACAAGCTCCGAGTAAGTGTATGCAAGAGCTATGTATTCTGCCTCAGTGGACGAGTGGACAACAGTTTTCTGTTTGCGTGAGGACCAGGAGATCGGAGTCTTGCCAAGGAAGAAGATATAACCTGTGGTTGACGTGTAATCATCTTTGCTACCTGCCCAGTCAGCATCGGAAAACCCATGTAACCCTAATGGGCTATGTTTGTGGATGGAAATGCCATGTTCAAGAGTTCCATGAGGTAGCGGAGAATCCTTTTCAGAGCAGTCCAGTGAGTGGTGGAGGGGGTTTGCATGAATTGTGAAAGTTTATTCACGGAGAAGCTGACGTCTAGCCTTGTAAGAGAGAGATATTGCAAGCTTCCTACAATCATTCTATAATCGGTGGCAGATTCAAGGGCAGTACCTGAGGTCTTCTTGAGTTCAGAGGTGACGTCCATTGGGGTTGAGACCGGCTTGCTGTCAAGCATGTTGGTTTTGATCAAGAGATCTTGGACATACTTGCGTTGATTGAGAAAGAGGACATGAGTTGTTTCTTGTACTTCGACTCCAAAAAAATAAGAAAGCTTACCAAATCTTTGAGAGAGAAGCGTGTTGAGAGGGCAAAGATGAACGATTCCAGGGACTGAGAGTGACTTCTAGTTATGATAATATCATCGACATACACTAGAAGGTAGATGACGTTTGTGTTTTTCCGAAGAATGAACAAAGATGCATTCGCTACAGAATTGACAAATCCGGATTGAAGAAGAAATTGCCGAAGTTCTGTGTACCAAGCCTGTGGAGTTTGCTTTAAACCATATATGGCCTTATTCAGTTTGCAAACGGAGTGTGGATGAGCAACATCTGAAAAACCCGGGGGTTGTTCCATGTATACGTCCTCCATTAAAGTTCATTGGAGGAACGCATTGTTAACATCCACTTGGCTTAGTGGCCACCCGGATTGAGTTGCAGGGGAGAGGATGGTTCGGACAGTGATTGGTTTCACCACCGGACTAAAGGTCTCTGTGAAATCACATCCCGGTTGTTGGTGAAATCCTTTGGCCACCAAGCGGGCCTTGTATCGATCCAGGGAGCCATCGGGGTTAAGTTTGACTCGGATCACCCACTTGCAACCCACTATATTCTGAGATGCAGATCGCGGAACAAGGGTCCATGTCTCGTTGGATCAAAGGGCAGTGTACTCTTTCGTCATTGCTTCTCGCCATTGTGGGTTCTTTAGGGCTTTGGTAATGTTGAGAGGCTCTTTATGAATAGGAATTTGGACATGGAGATTGAGGCGGGATATAGGTTTGGTGATGTTGTGCATTGACCTGGTGATGACTTGATGAGCAGGAGGGCTTAAAGGGGTCGGTGACGGCGCCGGGTGTGAAGTAGGTATAGAAGTGGATACGTTTGTTTCAATTTGAGGTGGGGTGTTACCGGTGGAGAAGGGACTGGGCTAAATTAAAGTTGAGGTAGTAGGGGTGTGGTTGGCGCCGTACTTCATGGAAGTTTCGTGAGTCTAGAGTTTCTCATGGAGATCGACAAAGGGGATGGTGGTGTCCCGTGCTCGGATGCCATCGATGATCGACTGATAGGATGAATCAAGTCCTTCTAGAACAACTTCAATGATATCTTCGGGATCTTGGGGCTTCCCGAGAGATGCGAGGAGATCGGCAATACCAGAAACTTGAGGTGATGTAGTCAGACACGGATTGAGTTCCCAGGGAGAGAGAGTGGAGTCGCTCTTTAAGAAGACCTATGTGAGCTCTGGATGGCTTCGCGTACGTGTCTTCGAAAGTTTGCCAGACTTGGCGAGATGTGGTGGCCCTGGTGACCAACTTTGTGACTGTGGGAGCAAGGGTGCCCACAAGGCCTCCTTTGAGGAGTTGGTCCTGACAAAGCCAGGTATCATAGGCAGAATTAGGGGAGGAAAGCCATTTGTAGTGAGGGTTTTTGGTGGTTCAACAGCGGATCCATCGACAAAAGAGTAGAGTCCATAGCCTACAAGGATAGATTGGATCTGATTTTGCCAAGTGACATAGTTTGTTGGGGTTAATTTGAGAGCATGGGTGAAGTTCACAAGCTGGAAAGGCTTGGATGGTTCACTCGAGTTTGGGAGAAGATTGGGCTGCGCAACCATTGGAGGAAGAAGAGAAGTAGGGTTTGTGTTTTGAGGGATCAAAAGGCGACTGATACCATGTAAAACATTGATCAGTTAAAGTTGTGATCGCTTGATTAATTAAGGATTACATCCGATACATTTATATGCATACATCTCAACCAACAGATGCAGTTCAAGAAACGTGCATAGATGGAGGAGTGAATATCTCGAACTTATCTAACCTATTTGACTAAGTAAATCAGATAACAATAATAAACAAATGTTTCTAATTAGTAGGGGATGGTTATCCCTTAACATTGTCAAACTTAATTGAATATTAGGGCATAATACTTATAATGAATGGACATTGACACAACAAAATCTGTTATTTTATGTGTGGTTCTCTCCCTTCTGCATCAACTTATAGTTCGCTAGCATCCACGTCAACATTGCCCTTGCTTTGTTTAACCCAATCATAGTGTAACAACCCCCTCGATCTAGAACAGAGTAGTAGACAGTCCAGTTTGGTGAACAACTCATGGTGATGCTGAGATCTCAGCAAAATATTGATTAAAACATAGTGGTGGATCGTAAGTAAGTAAGAAAGCTGCAATAACTCATCCAATCTTGTCAGGAGTAGAGTAACAATCAATTTCAATATGTTTAGTGCACTCGTGGAAGACTAGATTGTTCAAAAAATGAATAGCTGGCTTGCCATCACAATGAAGGGTCACCGGCTGTAAATTAGTTTCTTCAAATTCTTGGAGAAGACCAACAAGCCAAGTTGATAAAAAGGTAAATCTTATCTTCCGACTAACATTATCTCTAATAAAAAAAATAGATTAAGGAAATAAAAGATAAATTCTCCAAAACAAACGTTGTTGGTGTGACTAGTAAGCCAATATGTATGGCCGACTTCCTATAATAGATGATCTCATCATGTAGCAAAACGATAAATCATCCAAAACAGACGTTGGTGGGACCAATTGGAAGATTTTCTATAGTAGATTGCTCGATGGATAGCAAAACGCATCGTTTTGGAAGAATAGGTCAAACACTCGGAATTTGTAGGACATGTCGGCCGATTTGTGTGGGGAAGTCGGCCGACTGATAATTTTCCTCGAGCTATCTTCATTTATTCACTCTTGGATCTCAATCGTTTTAGTCTTGACCTCGACTTTCTTGATCGCTGGGAGATCCTTAGTGTTTAACAAACATTCTTCCGAGAGTCCCTCTATTTTAGCTCCTAGAATGTCTACAATTTCATAAAAGCACAAGTAGATCTCCAAAACACAAAACAAAAGGAAATCTACCATCCTACAATATAAAACTATACTATATGCTCAAAGGATGGGTAAAAATAATATTGAGAAAATGTGCTAAATTGGATGTTATCACACACCCAACCAAATTAGTGTTTTTATATACATATACAACAAGATTTGCATCCCTCATGTTTTGTCTAAGCACCCTAGGAACTATATCTCTAGTTAGATAATAATCAAAAGCATCGTATTGCACAAGAAGAACTTCATAACGCAAGTATCACGTTGAGAGTTTTTAAAATAATTATGCAAATTATTAGATGTAGTAAAGTAGGGGTTTGAGTGTCTCACTTTCCCACCCAATTGGTGAGGTGTGGAATCATTGGACTTAACTTCATACTCATTTGGATTGTCTTCATGTAGAGGCGAAGCCTGGGGTGGGCTCGACTAGGCCGTCGTTCACCCTGACCCAAAATTTTTTTTAGCCCTTTTATGTTGTTACGTACATAATAATTAATAATCCTTTTGTTATTTATAGCCCATTCTCTCTCCAAAATTGAGGTCAATAGTACATCTATCAAACAACACTTTATTTGTAGAAAAAACATTTGTCAGGAACAAGAGCCTGCAATTTTGTAGTCACGTCAAATTTGCAGCAGTAACTTCATAGTAAATTATATACTTTTATTTATTTCTTAAAATTTAATTATGACACTGTCGTTGTCGTTCGTCGCTGTTCGTTGTCGTTCTTGCTCAAAGGCTCATAAAGCAAGTAAATTTCATTATCTTGGTCGCTCTAATCTTCCCGTTTTGTCTTCGTTTTTCTGTTCTAACTAGATTCCGCTCAAACTCGGTTCTATGTTTGTCGTTGTTGCTCGTCGTTCTTGCTCAAAGCGTTTGGTTTTCTTTTTCTGTCGAAACTCGTGTTTGTTAAAGGCGCCAAATCAGGTAATATAGTTGCTATGAATTTGAATGATCCTATATGTAATTGCTGTGAAATTTGCTGAGCATTTGAATGCTATAAATTTATGCTGAATTTGAATGATTAATATATGTAGTTGATGTTTTTTGTCCATGTGTGAAATTTATGCTGAATTCAGTCATCAACTTGTTCAAATTAAGCTCGTTGTTCTTGCTCAAAGCATTTGAAGGGTTCGAAATAATATATGTAGTTGTTGTTATTTGTCCATATGTAAGTGTTGTGAATGTTGGAAGTTGCTGAGCATTAAATGCTATAAATTTATGTTGAATTTGAATGATTAATATATGTAGTTGTTGTTATTTGTCCATGTATGCAACGATAAATCTAATAATTGCAATATATGAAACATAAACTGCACAAAAGAGACCCATATGCAACACACACTTAGGATTTCTGTTCCATATCTAAAAGAGTACATGAGCCTAGGAAGACTTCATTCAGTAGACATGTATCTCAAATACTCATACCCTCCAATCTGAGATGAACAACACATCAATTTAATGGTCAATTGTTTCTTCATCAACTGCAAAACTCAAACTAATACTTGTAATACATGAAATAGAAACTGCACAAAAGAGACCCCTATGCAACACACACTTAGGATTTATGTTCCATATCTAAAAGTGTACACGAGCCTAGGAAAATTGCATTCAGTAGACATGAATCTCAATAATACCCATACCCTCCAATATGAGATGAACAACACATCTATTGAAATGGTCAACTGTTTATTCATGAATTTCTATTGTCTTGTACATTTAAAACATTACACTGAAGAGGAAAGAGACTTGTGTACATTTAAAACCTTTGACTGAAGAGGAAAGAGACTTGTGTACATGAGCCTTGGTGAGGTCTCAAATTATATAAAATTTTAAGATGTGACCAACCTTTCAAACTCAATGATATAGAATGAAATTACCATGTACTAATACCCACAAGTAATCAACAAGTATTTGCAGTTACTGGATACAAGTTCTAATACCAACAAGTAATTGCAGATGAAGCTAAACATGAAAGAAGGTGACCTAAGTGAAATTTTAGTCATCCATTTGATTGAATTATCAAGTTTCTAATATCAACAAATAATTGCAGATGAAGCTACCAAGTTCTAATACCCAAAGTAATGAACAAATATTTTAGTTAGAGCATCTTCAAGTTCTAATACTCACAAGTAATCAACAAGTATTTACAGTTACTAGATACCAAGTTCTAATACCAACAAGTAATTGTAGATGAAGCTACCAAGTTCTAATACCCACAAGTAATCAACACGTATTTTAGTTTGAGCATCTTCAAGTTCTAATACCAAGTAATTGTAGATGAAGCTAAACACGAAAAAGGTGACCTAAGTGAAGTTTCAGTCATCAATTTGATTGAATTACCAAGTTGTAATATCAACAAGTAATTGTAGATGAAGCTACCAAGTTCTAATACCCACAAGCAATCAACAAGTATTTCAGTTAGAGCATCTTCAAGTTCTAATACTCACAAGTAATCAACAAGTATTTGTAGTTATTGGATATACCTAATATGGGAATTGTAGTTACTGGATATCAACAAGTGCCAAACACACACTGAAAGTTCACCAATGGATGAGTCAATGAAATAAGAACAATTGCCTAGTAATACATATATTCATTAATCCCCTTCAATGTCAGAATTCGTGAAGGGAAACAAAAATGGTACAAATAGCATAAAAGAGACATAATGCATCCAGAACCTAATGAGATAACCAATTAGGGTTTTCACTACCACTATGTGTTTGCCAAATGCTTGACAACACCATCATAACAATTGAAGTGCAACTATTAAGAAATAACAGTTTGTGTTTTCCAAATGCTTCGACAACGGGATAAAAAAAAGCAGCTAACCCTAACTTTATAAACTAAAACCTAGTTATAATGTACTGATGAGAACCCATATACCACTCAGCAACCACAAATTTGAGGTATGGTGACAATTATCAAAAAATAATCAACTAACCCTAACTTGAAGAACGAAAATTACGAGGGGGAGTGAAGAGAAGAAGAAGAAGACGACAAACGAACCTGCCGACGAAGACGCTGACGCCGGAGTGGGAACCAAAGTGAGAGGGAAGACGAAGGCGATGTCGGAATGGATGGAAGAGGAACTGGACTGCCGATACTCTCTACTCGTCGTCGGGGCAAAAAAGTGGTATCCAAGTGAGAGGGTGTTCTTCATATACCCGGTATAAGAAGTAAATAATAACAACAGTAGAGAAAAAATCGCATTTTTGTTTCTAAAAACACTCACCCACAAACACAAACCCTTCTTTTTTTACAGTATCAAAAACACTCAAGGAGAAACATTACACTAGTGTAATTTTACCAACCAAACACTCAGTAAATTTTAAAACACTATCAAACACTAGTTTACTCAAGGAACTGGCGGCTTCCTACACTCAGTCCTAATATGACCATACTCTCCACAACTGTAACACTGATGTCCCCTAGCAGATGTCGGTGGGGCAGACTGATAGCTAGGGCGTCCTTGAAATTGACCACGACCATGACCTGATGCAACAGTTCCTACACTGCCTAGTCCCGTCCTTTGTCTCTTATCCGGACCTCCAGACTGAGCAACTCTCTTAGAACCCGGTCGGTCCCTCTCAAATGCTGAAGCTCGGTCCTGGTAATTTGCCAAGGAATCACAGCGAAACCCTGCCAGATAGGAGCGTGTAGTCTCCCTCAGTCTCCGGGAAAACAGGTACACGTGCTGGTCCACTGGTGGTGCGGCAGGACCCAGCAGTGACAACTCTTCCCGAAACCTCCTAATCGTCTCAGCTATCGGGACGTCCTCAAATCTCGCTGTCACGCTAGGATTAGTAGCACAAAAAGCTTTAAATTTATAACTCGAACAAAATCCTAAACTACCTAGCGAAACCCGCAGTGTACGGGTCGTTTTGTAGAAAGGAAAGTATTCCGAGGTCGAACACAAGGACTGAGGTGAAACTAAGTCATTCAATGATCGAAGATAGTGTGAATCTAGACTAAGACAAGATGAGAAGTAAAGAAAATGGAAAACACAATGTTTTTGGAGGGTTTTGGGTGATCAAACAAAGATCACAAGTATGTGAACACAATCAAGCAACACAAACACACACTAACACAAAAGTTAGGAGAATGGAAGTAACAAAGCGGATTCTAGAGTTTGGAAGTCCGGTTATGGCATAGACTCAAGTTTTCTATTCATTCCTAGGATTAACTATGATATGTTGGGATTAAGCGTTTCTAGATTGGGATCAATTACCGGGTAGGTCTCATGGTCCACTAGTCCATTCCTAAGGTCTCATCACCGGGTAAGTCTCTAAGAACCTAAGGATAGGAGTTCTACACAAACCGGATTGTTACCTAGGGATCTAACCTATCCTTACCGGGTAAGTCTCGGAAAGGGAAGTTCTAAGCAACTATCCTAGCACACTTAGTCCAATGGCGGCTTGTGAGGCTCACCACTACCTAGGGTTTGTCATCTTTTGAATCTAAGAGTAAGAATCACCGGGTAAGTCTCTTCTAAACACTTAGTTGCTAACACTAGGTCACCCTAGGATAGAATTAGCTCAACAAACACTAGGATTTCAACATTCTAACTAACTAAAGCTAGATCCATCGAACCAGGGAGAATCACAGGCTGTTCTACCACAACCACGGCCGTGGTTTGGCATGAACCAACCGTGGACTTCAACAGAGCCCTCATTCAAGAACACAAGTCATCCAAGGGTAAAACTAAGTCCATCCTATCATAGTCCTAGCCATAACTCTTCTTTCCTTACCCTAGAATCGCAATCTATCTAGCCAACAACATTCATTTCAAGATCAATCTCCACAAATAAAGCATGCTTGCAAGTCATGGTCAAATGATGAAGAATAATCCAAATAAAAGACATTAAAAGCATAGAATAGAAATTACCAAATTCTTACAAGGCTCCAAGAGCTAATCCAAGTTGTCAACAATGAACTCCTCTCTCAAAACCACTCTAATCTCACTCTAAAACGAGAATCTACACTAATCTCTTCCAAGAACACCCCTAATGGGTGCTTGGAAGAGAGGCAACAATGGAGAAGTGCTTTGGGGAAGAAGATAGGTCAAAAGAGAGGAGAAGGATCCCCAATTACAGCCTGCAAAATCCTTTAAATACCCACTAAGATGTAGGAGCAATGGAAGAGATCGTGGCCAGCTGTCAATGTGGTCCTGGCAAGTATCACAGGCATAATCACGGCCGTGGAAAGGGCCTAGACCGTGGTTTGTTCCAGAGGCTTCTTCTAGGCTCGTTAAGCCATGATTTGGTGCATGGCTTGTGTTGGCAAGGTTCCATGAGTCCTCCTTAGCCCTTAGCTTGCATTCCAATGAGTCCGGAAGTGTTTCATCTCGAGGAATGATCCTCGGATGTATCGATTAGGCTCTTAAATCTCCCAAAATACCTACAAAGCAAGCAAAAGTCTGAGTAGACGTCTATCTCGACAAAATACGTGATTTGAGTGCAAACGCCGTGAACTAATGCTAAACCATGCATGAATGAGCGGAAAATCTATCTAAATGAGTGTCTAAATCTAGATCATAAATCGTGTTATCAAAATACCCCATACTTAAGGTTTGCTCGTCCCCGAGCAAATTCCCAACTATAGACTAAGAGATGACATGATTTATGTATGCAGAAAAATGGCAAAATCTTTTTGGAGTTGTGCTTCTAATATTGGATCACCTTCATAGTCAAGTTTCATGCCAATGGACAAGCAATTATGTATCAAATAAATGAAAGCATGGAAAGACAATTACACTTAACTTGATAGCATGCAATGAAATGTAAAGATGAAGAAGTCAAGATGATCATGAGTATATCCAATCTAAATCACTTAGTCTTACACACATGCAAGTAGGTCAAAAGGGCTTGTAAAATAGAAGGCCAAGAAACGTTGTGATTAGGTGGGAATTTTCTAGGCTATGTGATGCTAATCCGGGAAAGGAACTAAACAACCACAACTTCACATTTCTTATCAACTTCCCTCAAGTGTATATTTTTCTTCATTTTCTTTTCTTTCTTTTCTTTTATTTTTGAGACAATGGCATTGGTGTACAAAAGCCGAAACCTTGGTAATTAGCCATCCTCGGGCTTTTTCTATTTTTCGAGGTGCATCCACACCGGGCACACATACCAAAGCTCGTTAGGACTATCGGTTTATTTGACTTTGGCAAGGCACCGACACCCGATTATGTGAAGTGTACCGAGTTACTTGTCATTTAAACCAACGTCCCCAAACCTATATTTTTGCTACACTTTCACAACAATTTCAGCACTTCATTCATGACATTCCTTTCATCAACAACTTCACCCTACACTTGCTTTTCACACACATCAACACACTAACATGCTCCTATTCCCGGATGGGTCAAAAGAGGTCAATTTATATCAATTGAGGTGCTCAAGCAACATGATCAAGATGAGAAGTAGAGGAAGATGAATTGCCTTAATCACTCCTAATTGATGTGCAAGAACTAGCATGCAATTTCGATCTTCAATCCTCAATTAAATCAAGACAAGCATCATAATCACAAGTCATTCATGGAATTCAAGATAAGTATTTCAAGTCCACATATGCATCATCAATTAAACACACAAGGCCATCCATAGCCAATCCACAAGACAAGGTTCATCATTAGGGTCATATCCAAGCCTAGAAAGCACAAGAAAATTTTTATGGATTTTCGAAATGAATATGTACAATGCAAGATATAATAAAACATGTGACTAAAAGGAAACTACTCTAGATGCTAGTCATGCAAAAGATCATGCAAACCCCACCCCATACTTAGAAACACATTGTCCCCAATGTGTAATTCAAGTAAAGAGAGTGAAAGAAGGTTCTCACAATGTAAAAATGGTTTGCTACGGTATTTGGGATGAACTCGTGTGGAATGGTGGTGATGGGTGATCGATCAAGCATGGTAGAGAGCTCTTCATAATCATTCCGGCGTCGAGACCCGCGCCAAGGTATATGTGAGATGGGAGATCTTCCATCTAACAAGACACCTCAAGCCGTCCAAGCCTCACGTCCGCTCCACCCATGTTTGAAAACGGAATCATCGTCATCAACTCGCCTTGCAAGGCTTCCTCATTACCTAAAATCTACCACAAACACAAAACACAAAAACACACAAAAGCAAAAACAAAAGCAAAAGAGAAAAGGGAAAGAGTGTACCAATGAGTTGCCTCCCATTAAGCGCTTCTTTTAGGTCATTAGCTTGACCAAACTCCGTGGATATGTTAATCCACCTCGAATACCATGGTTTGCTTGAGGAGTCCAAGCAACCATCTCTTTCCGGAATCCATGATGACAAGCAAGGGCCACTTGATGCCCAAATAAGCTTTAAGTTCTCTCTTCACCGGTGAGTAGTAGACTCCTTCTTCACCGCTTCCTTGATGATAGTATAGAGTTGCAACCATAGGTGCCACCCCATACTTAGGCAATTTGTACTCCGCGGTCACACCGGTGAAATGCTTGTCATCCTCATCCTCTATGATCCGAGGAAAGCCGATTCTTGGAAAGAATCCTTTATTGAAGTACTTCATAACCATCATGGATCCATCATGCTTGCCTTCATCATTCAATAATGGAGAATCCTTAGGAAAGGGGCTCCAATCTTCGTGTGTACTCCGGGCAAGCAAGAAAGGGTCGGAGGGAGCTGAGATTGGCTTAGGATGGACCATGACAGACCCTTCCACGGTCGTGGTTTGCCCTCCACGGCCGTGGTTCTCTCTGTTGGCTTCCACGGGCGTGGTTTGTCCTCCACGGCCGTGGTTCACTCTGTTGCATCCGTTCCAAGTGAGCTCTTCATGTATGGTTCCGGGGTTGATGGCAAGGATGTCCGGGGATGAGAATACTTCATTGCACTCCTCTAAAGGTGAAGGAGATGGAGGTGAACCTTGAAGAATGGTAGGATCTCCTAGCATAAGAGCATTCCTAATCTCCTCAATCTCCCTCCTCATTTGTTCTTCTCTCTCGGTATTCAATCTCCTTTCTTCCTTCAGGGCCAAATCCCTTAGCCTCAATTGCTCCCGAGCTTCATTCAACTCTTCCTCAAGGCTTCTATTGGTTATGGTTGAATCGGGCAATCCTTGGATCTCCTCATAGTGAACCTCCTCTTGATGACATACTTCTGCTTCAAGCTCCATGTGGGAACTAGAAATGGAAGCAAGGTTGCTTTCTAGATCATCCATCTTCCTCAACATTTCCTCTAGCATTGATTCCAATCGATCTTCATGAAGTTGATGGTGAGGTTCCTCATGAGGTAATGTAGTCATGTGAGCTTGATCATGGGATTCATGATAGACATTGAACTTCTCCCAATACTCAAACTCATCATGGAGAGGTCCTAGATCTTGGCCTTCCATCCACTCCTCATACTCCATGTTGTCAAGGTCGTCTTGGAGGTACAATCCGTCCATGGCAAACATGAAAAGGCAAAGACAAAAACAACACAAGATCAAAAGTAACAAGAAAGATAAACACTAAAAACAATCAAAACAAATGACTTAATCTTAACCTAGTCCCCGGCAACGGCGCCAAAAACTTGTTACGCTAAGATCGTGATGCGCAAATGGGTTTTAAATTTATACTCGTGATATTTATCCTAACTCCTAGCGAACCCGTAGTGTACGGGACGTTTGTAGAAAGATAAGTATTCCGAGGTCAAACACAAAGACTAAGGTGAAATTGATTCAATTTGTGATTGAGTTTAGTAAGGATCTAGGTTGAAGGAAAAGAAAGAAATAAAGAAATGAAAATCTCAAATGTTTTTAGTTGGTTTTTGGTGATCAATCAAAGATCACAATTCATGCAAAGTAAACAATCAAACTAAACTAAGCATCAACACAAATGAACAAGCTAAACAAGATAATGATCAAGGAAAGAAAAGACGGATTCTAGGGGTTGGAAGTTCCGGTTATGGCATAGGACTCAAGTTTTCTATTCATTCCTAGGATTAACTATGATATGTTGGGATTAAGCGTTTCTAGATTGGGATCAATTACCGGGTAGGTCTCATGATCCACTAGTCCATTCCTAAGGTCTCATCACCGGGTAAGTCTTTAAGAACCTAAGGATAGGAGTTCTACACAAACCGGATTGTTACCTAGGGACAGTGGCGGCCCTAGGGTGGGGCAGGGTAGGGCAGCTGCCCCACCCTCAAAAAAAAAAAAATAAAAAAAATACACAAAACGACGTCGTTTTGTGACAATTAGAAAAAAAATTTTAGAAAGCGTAAACTAACGCTGCAGAACCCTTACCCGCTTCTCTCCCCTGCGCAGATCTCCTCCCCTAGTCCCTTGCAGGCTGCGCTGCACAACCGACTCGCCAGGCTCCACCGCTCCAGCACAGAAGCTCCGGCCAGGCGGCCACCGCCTTTCCCGTCCGACTTGCAGTCTTGATTTGGCGCAGTGCTGCGTGCCTGCTATCCTTCCCGGCTTCACTGCGTTGTGAGTCTTGTGACAGCCTGTCCCGATTTGGCGCAGTGCTGCTTGCCCCACCCTTGGTCTCACCGGCTCACCGACGGTCCAAGACTCCCAATCACCCTCGAATCCTCGATCCCTCAGTGCCTCACTATTCAAACATTCAGATTTGACTATTTGATTTTGAAAGCCCTATGCCCTTCATGGCTTCACTCACTGTAAGTTTAATTTTTTTTTAAATTGTTGTTTTTTTTTTGTTTTAAATTTGATTAGTAATCTTTATTAAATATGAATTAGATTAATGTATATGTTTGGAGCATGATTGATTGTTGAATTTGAATGATGATTTATTAATTGATTTTTTCGTTAGGGTTTGAGTTTTGAGTTGTGTTTAATTGTAATTGATTAATTGATTTGTTTAGGAAATGGATAAATTTGTTATTCGGATGAAAAAACGACCTTTGTCGAGTATTGATTCAACCTCCATTCCTCAAGAACCACGAAATGTTGATAATGTAGATGTGAATGATGTTGATGATGTTGCTAGAGATGATGTTGCTAGAGATGGTGTTGCGAGTGAGAATGTTAATATAAATGAAGTTGATGATGATGATGATTTTGCTAGTGTTGATATGAGAGAAAAACGACCTCGAATGGAAAATATGAGTAATGAAGTAATTAGTGATCCGGGATTGCGCAAAGCTATGAATGAATATGATCCCTCATTTAGAGATGATGTGAGAAGAGAGTATGTGGTTAGAGGTCCTTGTCAACCTTTCTCACATGATTTTCCGCGAAAGAGTTTTGGAAAGACATCGAGGAGTTTCGTGTCGAACTGGTTTAAGGATTATGAATGGTTAGAATATAGTGTTTCTAAAGATACTGCATTTTGTTTTTGGTGTTTTCTCTTTAGAGGAGAGACAAAGTACAAAAATTTGAATGATGCATTTGTGAAAGTAGGATTTTGTAATTGGAAGAGAGCTGCTCAAGCGTTTAGAGAACATGTGGGATCAGTTGGAAGTCCTCACAATGAAGCTCGAACCTTATTTAGCAATTTCAAAGATCAAAGATAAAGTTTGACAAGATGTGTATCTGCTGTAAATGCAACTTTGGGTGCTCAATATCGTACTCGTTTGACCTTTACTTTGGATATTGTTAGATTTCTACTTGCGCAGGGTTTGCCATTTTGGGGTCATAGAGAATCGACAAGCTCCAACAGTAGAGGAAATTTTAAGGAGATGCATAGCTGGTGCAGTAAACGTATTGTTGAAGTTGAAAAGGTGGTGAATGAGAATGCACCTAAGAATGCTCAGCTCACTAGTCACCGCGTTCAAGATGATCTTAAAACTGCATGTGGAGCAATGACAAGAAAAGCAATAGTCAATGATCTTGGAGGCAAAGTGTTTTCTCTTTTGATTGATGAGGCTCGTGATAGTTCGATCAAGGAACAAATGGCTATTGTTATTCGATATGTAAATGCTAAGGGCGCCGTGATAGAGAGATTTCTCGGAGTTGTTCATGTTACCGACACTAGAGCTTGTTCTTTGAAAAAAGGAGTTGATGAATTTTTTGCTGAGCATGGATTATCTATCTCTAAATTAAGAGGTCAAGGATATGACGGAGCTTCTAATATGCGAGGAGAGATTAATGGATTGAAGGCTCTAATATTAGAAGAAAATCCATCCGCAAGGTACATTCATTGTTTTGCTCATCAACTTCAATTAGTGATTGTAGCCATTTGTAGAGATATTCGACCTGTGGAGGAGTTCTTTGATTACTTGTCCCAAATCACGAACATGGTTGGAGCTTCTTGCAAAAGAAAAGATGAGTTTCGACAACTTCAACATGACAAGATGGTGGAGATGCTAGAAAAGGGAGAAATTTCAACTGGGAGAGGCTTGAATCAAGAATTTTCTTTGGCTAAGCCGGGCATTACTCGTTGGAGCTCACACTATACAACCATTATTCGTGTTTTGTCATTGTGGTCTTCAACTATCCAAGTGCTTGAAAATATATACGAAGATGGAGGTGCAGATTCAAATCGCGGGTTGGCTCGTGGTTTAGTTGAAAAGATGGAGAGTTATCAGTTTGTTTTTGTTGCTCACTTGATGAAGGAAGTGTTGAGCATGACAAATATTTTATCACAGTTTTTGCAGAGAAAAGACCAAGATATTCTAGAAGCTGTGAGATTGGTTCGTAGTTGCAAGAAGCAATTTCAAGATTTGAGGAATGATGGATGGGATGAACTATTAGAAGATGTCAATGCATTTTGTGATACCAATAAAATTGGCATTCTCAACATGGATGATAATATTCAAGGTCGCTTTGGTGCAAGACGTGTTGGAAATGTTTCCACAAACTACCACCACTTTCGAGTTGACATATTCTGTCGGGTAATTAATTATTACTTTGTAATGTTTTAACTATTTTGATGTATATAAAATTATCACTAGTTTATAATGATATTGACGTTAAGTTAAATTCGCAGGTAATTGATCAAATTGACCAAGAGATGGAGAACCGTTTTGGTGAATCAAACACTGAATTGCTCGCATGTATTGGATGTCTTGATCCAAGGGATTCTTTCTCCAAATTTAGTAAGGCCCAACTTCTTCGACTTGCACAATTTTATCCTCAAGACTTTTCTGCTTGTGATCTACTTTTGCTTAAAGATCAACTGAGGACATGGATTTATGACATGAGAGAAGGAGATAAAAATATTCTAAACTACAAAGTATTGGAGAAGTTGCTATAAAGATGGTTGAGGGAGGTATTGACACTGTTTTTCCTCTAGTTTTTCGTCTTTTGGAGTTGATTTTAGTCTTGCCAGTTGCGACAGCTACGGTTGAAAGAGCATTCTCTGCAATGAAAATTGTCAAGTCTGAATTGCGTAACAAGATGTCAGATGATAATCTCACAGATTCTCTAGTTTGCTACATTGAGAAAGATATCTTCATGAATGTTGATAATGAAGACGTTCTTCAATATTATCAGAATATGTCAACTCGAAAGATGGGTTTACAACCTTTGTTGTCAGATTGACAGTTTATTTGTAGCATTGACTATTTGTTTTTGGTAGACTTGTAGTCAAAACTGCGTAATGGGATGACAGATTGACTTTGTTTTATCGCTCATTTGTAGCATTGACTATTTGTTTTTGGTAGGCTTGTAGTCAAAACTGCGTAATGAGATGACTTTGTTTTTATCGTTATTTTGTTTTCATATATATTTTTATCGGTAATTTATTTTCGCCCCCCCTCTAGAAATCCTGCGGCCGCCACTGCCTAGGGATCTAACCTATCCTTACCGGGTAAGTCTCGGAAAGGGAAGTTCTAAGCAACTATCCTAGCACACTTAGTCCAATGGCGGCTTGTGAGGCTCACCACTACCTAGGGTTTGTCATCTTTTGAATCTAAGAGTAAGAATCACCGGGTAAGTCTCTTCTAAACACTTAGTTGCTAACACTAGGTCACCCTAGGATAGAATTAGCTCAACAAACACTAGGATTTCAACATTCTAACTAACTAAAGCTAGATCCATCGAACCAGGGAGAATCACAGGCTGTTCTACCACAACCACGGCCGTGGTTTGGCATGAACCAACCGTGGACTTCAACAGAGCCCTCATTCAAGAACACAAGTCATCCAAGGGTAAAACTAAGTCCATCCTATCATAGTCCTAGCCATAACTCTTCTTTCCTTACCCTAGAATCGCAATCTATCTAGCCAACAACATTCATTTCAAGATCAATCTCCACAAATAAAGCATGCTTGCAAGTCATGGTCAAATGATGAAGAATAATCCAAAGAAAAGACATTAAAAGCATAGATAGAAATTACCAAATTCTTACAAGGCTCCAAGAGCTAATCCAAGTTGTCAACAATGAACTCCTCTCTCAAAACCACTCTAATCTCACTCTAAAACGAGAATCTACACTAATCTCTTCCAAGAACACCCCTAATGGGTGCTTGGAAGAGAGGCAACAATGGAGAAGTGCTTTGGGGAAGAAGATAGGTCAAAAGAGAGGAGAAGGATCCCCAATTACAGCCTGCAAAATCCTTTAAATACCCACTAAGATGTAGGAGCAATGGAAGAGATCGTGGCCAGCTGTCAATGTGGTCCTGGCAAGAATCACGGGCATAATCACGGCCGTGGAAAGGGCCTAGACCGTGGTTTGTTCCAGAGGCTTCTTCTAGGCTCGTTAAGCCATGATTTGGTGCATGGCTTGTGTTGGCAAGGTTCCATGAGTCCTCCTTAGCCCTTAGCTTGCATTCCAATGAGTCCGGAAGTGTGTCATCTCGAGGAATGATCCTCGGATGTATCGATTAGGCTCTTAAATCTCCCAAAATACCTACAAAGCAAGCAAAAGTCCGAGTAGACGTCTATCTCGACAAAATACGTGATTTGAGTGCAAACGCCGTGAACTAATGCTAAACCATGCATGAATGAGCGGAAAATCTATCTAAATGAGTGTCTAAATCTAGATCATAAATCGTGTTATCACTCACCTCTAAGAAATCCTGCACTTTGTCTCTCCTCAACGAGGTAGGGAAAAAAGTCACCTGAACTAGGCTCAACAACTACTCGAAACTGGTGACACCACTCCGAACAGTCCTCCACCAGAACTGTGCATGATCCCTAAATAAGGTTTGAACTAACTCCACCTGACGACCCTCAGGGCAACGGATCGCCTCCAGTGCGGATAATACGTGGTTGATCCAATATTCCACCTCTAATCCCACATTCCCGTCAAACGTGTGTACACGCTGCTGGTTGAAAGTCTTCAACGAAATAGTCCGGCTTCGACGCCCTCAGCTCGTCTCTCACTCGGTCACCCTCGACCACTCTCACAGGTGCATCTACTACTGGTAGAACTACCACCTTAGTCACCCTCTGCGAAACCTCTGCAGACCTAGCTAGTACCGGCGGTGCTGGGGGTGGTGCTCCGGTCCTAAATGCCTCCTTCACTCGTTGGACGTACTCTTTGTACTCCGATGCTCCGATCGATACCCGGCCCGAATCCACTGACCTTGACCTCCGTGCTCCGGACCTAGCAGCGGTCCCATCCCTAACCTCAGGGATAATGCTCTCAACCACCTCCTCAGTAGGGACATCCGCAACTGGCGGGTCCATATTGGGGGCACGTCCCCGACCTCGGACTCCTGAAGGCCTACCCACACGTCCCCGTCTCGGAGCTCCTAGAGGAAGGGGAGTTCTACCCCCTCCTCCTCCCACGTATGATGTCGCTCTCGTGCGTGCCATCTGGTAAAGATGGAATCGATGCATAAGACTATATTATCGTTAAGAGGATATAATAATTCTAACAAACGGCTGATACTACTAGAAGGTCCAAAACTTAACTACAATACATATACAACTAGAGCTCTGATACCATATTGTAACACCCCAAATCTGATAGACTCGGGATGCTACGGGTTAGGACCTCACAATGGGTCCCGACCCTTATCTTGACAACAACTTCACCGGACCTTACAACACGGCACAAATAAAAGCCAAATGGAAAGAGTTTTAATGCATCATGAGTATCCGAAATACAAGCGAAAACATATTCCAACCGAGTTCTCAAAACAAACAACAAGACAACGTCTGAAACAAAGAAAATAAAAGATAACTGATCCCGTCCTATAGTGTACGGAACCCCGGTTGCTCACTACCTCCGGATCACTCGACCGCCTAATCTGCAAGGCATCTACAAGCGGTATAAAACCGTTAGCTAAACATTCTATGCATTAGAATAAAGGTAAAGACACATAAACACATAATAAACACATTCAACATACAACACTCAAGTCAGTTTATTATCTTTGGTTAAGTCATATCCCTTACTAATGATACTTATTTTGTGACACGAGGGATTCTCAAACCTCACCTCCGTCCCCATTTACCAACAAGGAATGGTAGTAATGCATCTGACCGTCTACCTACCTGGTCTAGTCGCAAAGAACCTCCTATCTCTCGCAAGATCTAGACAGTGATGTCACCGCCCGTTATCATACACTTGGGCCAATTACGTACTATATAAAGTCGTCTTATTCCGGTTTCGTTGTTTAATATAAGTAACACACCCCACCAAACACAATACGCTAATACAAAGAAGTCAGCTAAGTAAGTCCATGGACTTACCAGACTCAAAGTGAAAAACCCGATCGAACTCTCTCAACCTCCCGTGGGAAAACACGCAACGCCTATTCAACACAAGGCAACACGGATCAAACAACACTCTAGTCAACTAGAAGTCTTTAGACTTCTAGGCTCAACATCCTTATAAGAACAACACCACTTGAGTCAACTAGAAGTCCTTAGACTTCTACGCTCAATGTTCGCTCCAAACGGTGTGTGCAAGCTTTAAATTTATAACCCTAGACTTAAGCTTAAAACAAGGATGCGAACCCGCAGTGTACGGGTCAATCGTAGTAAAAGCAAGAAAATTCCAGGGGTCGATCACAGGGACTCGGTGAAACAAAGTCAATACGGTATGCTATGTCAATTCTAACCACAAGAGCGATTAACACAATCAAAGATGAATAAGAAGTCAATAAAGCAAACATGCAATTCTAGGGATTAGAGCATCTAGTTGTGGTTCCAACTCAAGATCTATAGATAAGCGGACAAAGCTGAGATTTTTGCGTGGGGAAGGTGTTACTAAAGTGGAGTAGATCACCGGGTAAGTCTCACTACACACTAATCCTAAACCGTAACTCCTATTACCGGGTAAGTCTCAAGGAATCAAGATAAAGAACTATAACCTCAAACTAACATACCATCTAAGGGAATAGAATCAACCTTTACCGGGTAAGTCTCAGGCTAACTCACAAAGATGGGATGGAAGCACACTCAAACCCCAATAAAGGATAAACCTTTATTACCTACACTTATGATCGTTGGTACACAAACTAAGGAATTACCGGGTAAGTCTCATCCTAAGCTTGCTTTGAACCAGGAAAGGTGTAATAAGAATAGGATTTTGCAAACTCTAACACTTAACTTTCTGTTTTAAGTCGGATAAGTCACCTCGGTCAGAAGAATTCCACCCCGGCCGAGATGTTCATCAACCGAACGAGATGCTTAGGGTTAAGGTTAAAGACTCGAACTTTCAGGATCCTACTGGAATCTAAGATTATTCTATCATTGTTTTTCCCACAACTTTTAGCCAATCACCCTAGAATCACACAAGGAAATTAGCCACTCATCATCATAATGAAAGTATTAAATATATGGGAAGAAAGTGAATATTTGAACAAAGAAGAATTTAATGAAAAGACTTCAATAACTGAATCAAATATCACAACAAAGCGTTCCGTGGATAATAATCCAAAAAGACAAGACAACAATTGAGGGAATTGAAGACAATCTTACAAAACCCTTCAAAAAGCTATAAAAGCTATGGACTTCAATCTTCCTTCAACCTTCAAAAAGGTTCTTCGAAACTCCCAAATTGGAGTATACCGCTGCTGCTGCGTATGCGAGATCTCCAGCCGTAAGCGGATGTTAGCGGGTTCCGGAATTGTGGAAAATCCGACCCTTTTTATAGGAAAATAACCCTCCAAAGATAATAAATCTTAGAAAGATCTTTTCCCATAAAAATAGGTAAAATATATGATTCTGCATATCTCCTTCCTTCCAGGAGCCAAGCCCAAAAATATAAGATCACTTTCCAATTTTAAAAGATCTCATCCAAGAATAAAATATTCTCGCCGCGTCCTAGGTGTTCGCCTCGGTCGAGTCGGCGTCTCTGGATCACCTCGGTCGAGGTGAATCAATGGTCAACCGAGGTGAGTCACGACAGAATGTGAAATCTCTCGAATCTGCTCCAAAGTAAATCTTTAATCCATGGCTATGCTCCCTGGATGTAGCTCCAAATGACTCATGACTCCTTTTGCTCCTTTTCGATGCAAAACGTACCATATTACCTGCAATTACAACGAAACTAGGTGTAGACCTCGATTCTCGCAAAGGTAGATGAAATGGTAGTAAAATCACATAATGTACATACAAACATGCATATTATGAAAGATAAAACGTCCAAACAAACCCCAAAATATAGATTATAATTCATGCTATCAAAATACCCCATACTTAGCCCTTGCTTGTCCCCAAGCAAGTTCCTCATATAGAAGACAAGATAGAATGGATTATAAGTCTAGAAAATCAATGAAAAAGTCTTTCAAAAACATTTTATGGTGTGCAACTATCATAGATCACTCTAAGAGAATACTTCCTGGAATTAAAAACTTAATATGCTCGAAACATTTTATAAATATAGGAAAGTTGTTCATCTTTGCATAAAATCATAGAATGCATAATAAATCATAATTATCAAAATTAATCATGTATAATCCAGTTTAAACCGCTAAGTCAATCAACAAGCTCAAGGTCTCAAGGGCTTCCCAAAAGAAAAGGTCAAGAAACGTGTAGGGTAGGGATGTATGTAAGGTAATGTGGTGCTAGAATCCGGGAAAAGGATGAACTTCACTTCCACCTTGACTTGCAACATCTTCCATCAATAAGCTTTGCTTATCTCACACTTTTTACTTTTTACTTTTTACTTTTTGGGATGCATGGACAGAGGTGCACAATAACCGAAGCCTAGGAAATCTGCAATCATCAATTTCTCGAGATGCATCAAACCCTTGATGCACATACCATGACCCGTTAGGAATATCGCTCAATCCGACTTTGGCAAGACACAAACACCCGGCTATGTGAATGGTGCCGAGTTACTCATCTTCATGATTGACTTCCCCAAACCTATTATTGCTTTCTAGCGCTTTTACTTCCAGCCACTTCTCAACTTTAACTTGCTTTCACCACTTCGCTTGCTTCCAAATTCCCGGATAGGTAAAGGGAGGCAAAATGTATATGAGGGGCTAAGCATGATCAAGAAGAAGAAGAAGGAGAAGATGAACTGCCTTGGTCTTTCCAAGAAGAAAGTGAGAGAACTTAACCTGCGGTGTCAACCTTCAAATTCAACATAATTTGGATAAAAACAAAGTATTAAACATGCCAATAATTTCAAACAAAGCATTTAGCAACTTAAACATATTATAAAACCTTTCAAACACATAAAGAATTTTAAAACCAGTAGGTAAACAAAATCTTCACTGAGATCATATCCAGATAAGTAACACAAAATCGTTTTCGAAAACTTTCTGTTACGCACCTCGGTCGAGGTGTTCTTGGTTCAACCGAGGTGAAATGCCTCGTTTGGCCAATACTGACTCGGTCGAGATCGTAAAAATTTTTTTAAAACCATTTTTTTTCGATTTCGACGTTTTTCTCAATCAAACAACCTGTAGGTATGCATGTAATATCAGATAATCACATAAATGCAAAAGGGAAGCATAAATAAAATATCCGATAAATAAAATACATCAAAGGTGGTCAAATAACATACATCACGTAGTCAAATAAGTACAAATACCTCATACTTGAGACACACTGTCCCAGTGGGTATAATAAAAGTCTAGACATGAGAGAACTCACCGGATAAAAGCTGAACTGCATAAAAAATATAATAATAAAATCCTGCAGCTCCTCAATAGTCTCGATCCGGTGGTGGTGCATATGGATACTGAGTCGGATCGTAAGGATGGCCCATGATGCGCTCGAACTGAAGCTGGGCCATGATGTGCTGATGATGCTGCCGCTCCTGCATCTCGCGGATATCCAGCGATAATGCAGCATATGAGTCGATAACCTGATCCGTCAGGTCATCGATCCGTCGGTGAGCAGCTCGATCTCTCACTCCGCGCCTCCTGCGTCTAGCAGGTCTGACTGGAGAAGTCTCAGCTGGTGCCGGCTCAGTGTCCTCCTCATCATCCAAGTCTATAATAGGTGGCGCGCTCGTCCCAGCTGTATCTGTCCCTGTGTCCATCGGGACGCCACCCTCTCTCTCATCTAATGTCTCCTCATCGTCGTCGTCATCCTCAGCCTCCTCCTCCTCAGCTGCAGCAGGGGCAGCTGCTCCCTCTCTGTAATCCTCCATCAGTGTATCCCATGCTGTCTGCCAGAAATGCGGATCATAGACTGAGAACTGTGCAGACCAGCGGATCCCCTGAGGTGCAGTCCGCTCCCAGGGCATAGCGACGAAGGGTGTAGTCAAACCACGGGGAACTAGAATCCTCCGTGTGATCATCTCCTGTAGTCCGAGCGGCTTGGCAGCCGCCACCATAGTACACCTACTCAGATCCATATCCTGATAAGTAGCGATATGGGTCACTATCCCACCACAGCATATATCTCCCTTCCCTTTGGCCTTGATCTTGTGCAGATCCTCTGCCAACATCAATCCAAAGTCGGGGAATCCACCTGTAACCATGCAGTATAAAGCAAAGAGCTCCCCCTGTCGGACCTTCTGGGGCGTCTCAGTACGCGCCAGAAGTGTCTCGCTGAAGATCCTGTGGGCTAATCGAAAAGCTAGATGGAAGATAAGCTTCTCCCTGGAATCACCAGGGCGCCACCTATCTGCATGCTCTGTAATGTGGGCAATCTGACCCCAGAACTCTCTAGCTACGGCTCGGGTCGGGAAGTCTACAGCAGTGGGGGCAGGGAAGCCAAAGATATCTCTCCAGTGATCTAGGGGTACTAAGAAGTTCCGGTTCATCAACCGGTACTTCACAGCTCTCTCTGTGGGGAGGTAAGTGAAGGAGCTGACAAACTCAAGGGTCGGCTCTAAGTAAGCTGGGGCTCGGATCTCAGTAAACTGATCCAGCCCGACTGTGGTGATCATCCTCCTAAGATCTCCATCAACGTGGAGACAGTCAAAAGCAGAAATGTCTAGAAATCTAGGTGCGATCACTGGATGGCTAGTAATACGCTCATAATCTACCCGGTGTCTCTCGTGGATCACCGGGATAGAAGGTCTGGATGAGGAAGAAGAAGGGGAGGGAGAGGATCTATCTCTAAGGGCTAATAACCTGTCAGAACTCATCTTCAATCAACACTGTCAGGTCATCTCGGTCACTGACAAACTCCAAGAATCACCTCGGTCGAGGTGCAGGTCGACTAGACCGAGGCGAAGACAGTCGCGATTCCAACTCTCAGAAATTCAGTTCTTTTCCCCCTAAAATCACTACAAATGCTTCCTAAGGGGTACTTAAGCTTTTCCTCAACAGATTCAAGGGCAACCAAAGCCCAAATCGAAGTAAACGAGCGAGTTAGGGTTTCGATCGTTTTTACCTCGTTCCGGCCGAGTCGCTCGATCTTTCTGCAGATTCGTTGTTGCAATCGATTCCTTTACCCTTCAATCTCGGTTTGGAAGCAGAAAACGTCGAGAACGAGCGAGAATCGAGATGGAGCGAGGTGTGTCTGTCGCCGCGGTCGAGGAGGATAAAAAAAAATGAAAAGTAATTTTTTTTTTCTTTTTTATACTGTCACTGGATCTGCTGTCACCTCGGTCAAGATGGTCTCGACTGGACCGAGGTGGTATGGACCGAGGCGGTTCTGCAGAAACCCTAGTCGCCTCGGTTGCTCAAGAATCAACTCGGTCGAGGTGCTCTGACAGTAACCGAGGTGCTTCTGTCTTCTCAGAATCTCGAACTTCTGTCTTTCCAGTTGTGCTCTTTCCTTAGGTATTCCCTGTTGTCTGTCCAGAACGCCAAAAACAAAGCAGAGCAAAGCAAAAACAAAAACTATCTAAGCTAGACTAGAAAACGGGAAAATAAAGCAATACCTTGGGTTGCCTCCCAAGAAGCGCTTGATTTAAGGTCGCTAGCTGGACCATGATGCGTCTCAAAGGAGGTGGGAGGTGCCCTCACCCCATACTTCACCTCCATCGTGGGGTGAAGTAAGTAGATCCATCAAACGCTCCAACAAGTGTAAGTGCTCATCGGGGAATGAATCGTCTATGGGTGGGTTATTCGTTTCGCGGGAGGATTCCGGTAGCCGGCTGAGGTGATCCGCAACGGAGTTCTCGGATCCCTTCTTATCGCGGATCTCTAGATCAAACTCTTAAAGCAAGAGAATCCATCGAATAAGGCGCGGCTTGGCATCTTTCTTAGCCAACAAATAGCGAATGGCCGCGTGGTCGGTGTAGACAATGACTTTCGCCCCCACTAGATAGGAACGAAACTTCTCGAAAGCATATACAACCGCCAATAACTCCTTCTCGGTGGTAGCGTAGTTGCGTTGTGCTTCATCTAGCGTCTTGCTAGCATAGTAGATGGCGGTGGTCCGTCCATCCTTCTTCTGTCCAAGCACCGCTCCTACGGCTACATCACTAGCGTCACACATGACCTCAAAGGGCAAGGTCCAATCAGGAGGTTGGATAATGGGAGCGGAGATCAACGCTTCCTTAATCCTGTAAAAAGCATCAAGACACTCCTGCGAAAACTCAAAAACAACATCTTTATTCAAGAGGTTAGTTAGAGGTTTAGAAATCTTAGAGAAGTCCTTGATGAATCTCCTGTAGAAACCTGCATGCCCGAGAAAACTCCTCACACCTTTAACAGAACAAGGAGGAGGGAGTTTCTCAATAGTCTCGATCTTAGCTCGATCGACCTCAATACCTCGATTAGAAACGAGGTGTCCTAGCACAATGCCTTCATTAACCATAAAATGACACTTCTCCCAATTCAAAACAAGGTTAGTGTCTTCACATCTTTTAAGCACTAGAGAAAGGTTAGATAGGCAATCATCAAAAGAGGAACCATATACAGAAAAATCATCCATAAATACCTCCATGCAGAAAAACTTGTTCGCTCCAAACGGTGTGTGCAAGCTTTAAATTTATAACCCTAGACTTAAGCTTAAAACAAGGATGCGAACCCGCAGTGTACGGGTCAATCGTAGTAAAAGCAAGAAAATTCCAGGGGTCGATCACAGGGACTCGGTGAAACAGAGTCAATACGGTATGCTAATGTCAATTCTAACCACAAGAGCAATTTAACACAATCAAAGATGAATAAGAAGTCAATAAAGCAAACATGCAATTCTAGGGATTAAAGCATCTAGTTGTGGTTCCAACTCAAGATCTATAGATAAGCGGACAAAGCTGAGATTTTTGCGTGGGGAAGGTGTTACTAAAGTGGAGTAGATCACCGGGTAAGTCTCACTACACACTAATCCTAAACCGTAACTCCTATTACCGGGTAAGTCTCAAGGAATCAAGATAAAGAACTATAACCTCAAACTAACATACCATCTAAGGGAATAGAATCAACCTTTACCGGGTAAGTCTCAGGCTAACTCACAAAGATGGGATGGAAGCACACTCAAACCCCAATAAAGGATAAACCTTTATTACCTACACTTATGATCGTTGATACACAAACTAAGGAATTACCGGGTAAGTCTCATCCTAAGCTTGCATTGAACCAGGAAGGTGTAATAAGAATAGGATTTAGCAAACTCTAACACTTAACTTTCTGTTTTAGGTCGGATAAGTCACCTTGGTCAGAAGAATTCCACCCCGGCCGAGATGTTCATCAACCGAACGAGATGCTTAGGGTTAAGGTTAAAGACTCGAACTTTCAGGATCCTACTGGAATCTAAGATTATTCTATCATTGTTTTTCCCACAACTTTTAGCCAATCACCCTAGAATCACACAAGGAAATTAGCCACTCATCATCATAATGAAAGTATTAAATATATGGGAAGAAGGTGAATATTTGAGCAAAGAAGAATTTAATGAAAACACTTCAATAACTGAATCAAATATCACAAACAAAAGCGTTCCTTGGATAGCAATCCAACAAGACAAGACAATCAATGAGGGAATTGAAGACAATCTTACAAAACCCTTCAAAAAGCTATAAAAGCTATAGTCTTCAATCTTCCTTCAACCTTCAAAAAGGTTCTTCAACAACTCCCAATCTTGGAGTAGGATGCGGCTGCTGCGTACGTAGGGTGTAAGCGGTTTGTATGCAGCCTCGATCGACGGTATAGCGTGATGTGGAATTGTGAAAATCCAACCCTTTTTATAGGAAAAATAAACCTCCAAAGATAATCAATCTTAAGAAGATATTATCCCATAAATATAGGTAAAATATATGATTCTGCATATCTCCTTCCTTCCAGAAGCTCAGCCCAAAAATATAAGATCACTTTCCAAAATTAAAAGATCTCTTCCAAGAATAAAATATTCTCGCCGCGTCCTAGGTATTCGCCTCGGTCGAGTCGGTGTCTCTGGATCGCCTCGGTCGAGGTGAATCTCTGGTCAACCGAGGTGACTCGTAACTGAATGTAGAATCTCTCAAAACTGGTCCAAAGTAAATCTTTAATCCATGGTTGTGCTTCCTGAATGTAGCTCCAAATGACTCATGACTCCTTTTGCTCCTTTTTGATGCAAAACGTACCATATTACCTGCAATTACAACGAAACTAGGTGTAGACCTCGATTCTCGCAAAGGTAGATGAAATGGTAGTAAAATCACATAATGTACATACAAACATGCAGATTATGAAAGATAAAACGTCCAAACAAACCCCAAAATATAGACTATAATTCATGCTATCAAAATACCCCATACTTAGCCCTTGCTTGTCCCTAAGCAAGTTCTTCATATAGAAATCAAGATAGAATGGATTATAAGTCAATAAAATCGATGAAAAACTCTTTCAAAAACATTTTATGGTGTGCAACTATCATAGATCACTCTAAGGGAATACTTCATGGAATTTAAAAACTCAATATGCTCAAAACATTTTATAAATATAGAAAAGTTGTTCATCTTTGCATAAAATCATAGAATGCATAATAAATCATAATTATCAAAATTAATCATGTATAATCCAGTTTAAACCGCTAAGTCAATCAACAAGCTCAAGGTCTCAAGGGCTTCCCAAAAGAAAGGTCAAGAAACGTGTAGGGTAAGGATGTATGTAAGGTAATGTGGTGCTAGAATCCGGGAAAAGGATGAACTTCACTTCCACCTTGACTTGCAACATCTTCCACCAATAAGCTTTGCTTATCTCACACTTTTTCTTTTACTTTACTTTTTGGGATGCATGGACAGAGGTGCACAATAACCGAAGCCTAGGAAATCTGCAATCATCAATTTCTCGAGATGCATCAAACCCTTGATGCACATACCATGACCCGTTAGGAATATCGCTCAATCCGACTTTGGCAAGACACAAACACCCGGCTATGTGAATGGTGCCGAGTTACTCATCTTCATGATTGACTTCCCCAAACCTATTATTGCTTTCTAACACTTTCACTTCCAGCCACTTCTCAACTTTAACTTGCTTTCACCACTTCGCTTGCTTCCAAATTCCCGGATAGGTAAAGGGAGGCAAAATGTATATGAGGGGCTAAGCATGATCAAGAAGAAGAAGAAGAAGAAGATGAATTGCCTTGGTCTTTCCAAGAAGAACGTGAGAGAACTTATGCTGCGGTGTCAACCTTCAAATTCAACATAATTTGGATAAAAACAAGGTATTAAACATGCCAATAATTTCAAACAAAGCATTTAGCAACTTAAACATATCATAAAACATTTCAAACATATAAAGAATTTAAATCCAGTCTGTAAACAAGATCTTCACTGAGATCATATCCAGATAAGTAACACAAAATCGTTTTCGAAAACTCTCTGTTACGCACCTCGGTCGAGGTGTTCTTGGTTCAACCGAGGTGAAATGCCTCGTTTGGCCAGAACTGTCCCGGTCGAGGTCAAAAAAATTTTTTTAAAACCATTTTTTTTTTCGGTTTCGACGTTTTTCTCAATCAAATAACCTGTAGGTATGCATGTAATATCAGATAATCATATGGATGCAAAAGTGAAGCATAAATATCCGGTCAAATAGAGTCATGCATCACATAAGTGTCAAATACCTCAATAAACACCCCATACTTAGGACACACTGTCCCAGTGGGTCAAAATAGGTCTAAGGACAGGATACTCACCGAACATAGCTAAACTGCATGAAGAAGTAAGAAACAGCTCCCAGATAAGACCATCTCGGTTGGCGAAGCACATCTCGGTCGAGGTGTTCTGACAGTACCCGAGATGTATTTCAGTAAAGCTCGTTTCCTCAACTTCTCGAAATTTTGTTCTTCCAGTGTAGCTCCTGAACTGTGATCCTTCCTTTTGGAATACCTGGTTGTTGTCTAGAGCAAAGCAAAAACAAAAACTATCTAAGCTAGACTAGAAAACGGGAAAATAAAGCAATACCTTGGGTTGCCTCCCAAGAAGCGCTTGATTTAAGGTCGCTAGCTGGACCATGATGCGTCTCAAAGGAGGTGGGAGGTGCCCTCACCCCATACTTCACCTCCATCGTGGGGTGAAGTAAGTAGATCCATCAAACGCTCCAACAAGTGTAAGTGCTCATCGGGGAATGAATCGTCTATGGGTGGGTTATTCGTTTCGCGGGAGGATTCCGGTAGCCGGCTGAGGTGATCCGCAACGGAGTTCTCGGATCCCTTCTTATCGCGGATCTCTAGATCAAACTCTTAAAGCAAGAGAATCCATCGAATAAGGCGCGGCTTGGCATCTTTCTTAGCCAACAAATAGCGAATGGCCGCGTGGTCGGTGTAGACAATGACTTTCGCCCCCACTAGATAGGAACGAAACTTCTCGAAAGCATATACAACCGCCAATAACTCCTTCTCGGTGGTAGCGTAGTTGCGTTGTGCTTCATCTAGCGTCTTGCTAGCATAGTAGATGGCGGTGGTCCGTCCATCCTTCTTCTGTCCAAGCACCGCTCCTACGGCTACATCACTAGCGTCACACATGACCTCAAAGGGCAAGGTCCAATCAGGAGGTTGGATAATGGGAGCGGAGATCAACGCTTCCTTAATCCTGTAAAAAGCATCAAGACACTCCTGCGAAAACTCAAAAACAACATCTTTATTCAAGAGGTTAGTTAGAGGTTTAGAAATCTTAGAGAAGTCCTTGATGAATCTCCTGTAGAAACCTGCATGCCCGAGAAAACTCCTCACACCTTTAACAGAACAAGGAGGAGGGAGTTTCTCAATAGTCTCGATCTTAGCTCGATCGACCTCAATACCTCGATTAGAAACGAGGTGTCCTAGCACAATGCCTTCATTAACCATAAAATGACACTTCTCCCAATTCAAAACAAGGTTAGTGTCTTCACATCTTTTAAGCACTAGAGAAAGGTTAGATAGGCAATCATCAAAAGAGGAACCATATACAGAAAAATCATCCATAAATACCTCCATGATCTCCTCTATGTACTCGGAAAAGATAGCCATCATGCATCGCTGGAAGGTAGCGGGTGCATTGCACAATCCAAATGGCATCCTCCGATAGGCAAACGTCCCCCAAGGACAAGTGAAAGTGGTCTTCTCCTGATCATCCGGATGGATAGGAATCTGGAAGAATCCACTATAGCCATCCAAGTAGCAAAAGTGTGAATGCTGGGCCAACCGTTCGAGCATTTGATCAATGAAGGGAAGCGGAAAATGATCCTTCCGAGTCGCCGTGTTCAGCTTCCTATAATCGATGCAAACTCTCCAGCCCGTAACGGTCCTTGTTGGGATCAACTCGTTGTTCTTATTCGTCACAACGGTCATCCCTCCTTTCTTCGGAACGACATGCACCGGGCTAACCCACTTGTTGTCCGAGATAGGATAAATAATACCTGCATCCAACAACTTAAGAACTTCCTTCTTCACAACCTCTTTCATGATCGGATTTAACCGTCTTTGAGGTGCCCGTGAAGTCTTATGATTATCTTCCATTAGAATTCTATGCATGCAGAAAGAAGGTTTAATGCCAATAAGATCATCCGTGGTGTAACCTATAGCTTTTCGATGCTTTCTCAGGACATGCATTAATTTAGACAATTCAGAATCGGAGAGGGAAGCACTAGCAATAACGGGATAAGTAGAATCCGGCCCAAGAAAGATATACCTCAAGTGACTAGGGAGTTGTTTAAGCTCCACAACTGGGGGTGCTTTCTGAGAGGGATCTCTGCTTCCTCTTTCCAGTGGAGTGGTGTCAGAAGCTGGACTCGATGCAGTCTCAGTTAGAATCGTCTCGCCATCGACCTCGGTCGAGGCGCATAAGCGTTGACCGAGATGTTCTTCGGTCGCCTCGCTCAGTCCAAAAAGTGCCTCGGTCGAGGTACTGCTACTGGATCCGAAGCTGGAGATCTTCGCCTCCTGGATTAGCTTCTCAGTTTTAGCTCCTGGATCCTCTTCCAATGCCTTCAAGCTCCGTATATCTGCATCACAAGAAGCATCTATACCTTCCTCCATTAAACTGAAGCTAATAACTCTTTCGAGTGGGTCGTTAATAAGGATAGAGCTCACCAATTCTCTTGATTCTTCTTCATCGTAGATGTTGAAGATATCATCAGTTAGTTGCTCCCCTTTCATTGCTGCAAGTAGTGCGAACTCCACCTCATCGCCACCAACGTTGAATTTCAACTTGGCGTTCTTGCAATCCACGTTGCAACCCGAAGTTGCTAGAAATGGCCTCCCGAGAATAATAGGGACAGGATAATCTGCGGGAATGTCAAGTACAACAAAATCTATAGGTAGATAGAAGTTACCTAACTTGACCGGAACGTCTTCCAAAATGCCCACGGGATGGGTAATGGAGCGATCCGCCATGTAAAGTCGAATCTTGACCGGCTTGGGCTCTCCAAGACCGATCTTAGTGCATAGCTCCAGCGGGATGATGCTCACGCTGGATCCTAGATCACAAAGGGCTTCACAAGTGACATCCCCAACTTGAATGGAAATGCAAAATGAGCCGGGATCTCTCAACTTAGGTGGCATCTTTTCCTTCATGATCTTGATAAGCTCCGAAGATTTAGATGTCATCCTAACTTCACCAACATCCTCCAGCTTCCTCTTCCTTGATAAGATTTCTTTTAAGAACTTCCCATAGGCGGGCATACCTAAAATAGCATCAAGGAAAGGAATATTAATATGTAGCTTATTCATTAAGTCAAGAAACTTACCAAAGTGCTTGTCTAGATGTGCTCTGGCTCTGGATTGAGGGAATGGAAGTGGTGGCTTATATGCAGGAGGTGGAACATAAGTTTCTGTCGTTCCTCCTGCTTTCTGTTGCTCTGCCTCGGTCGGCATCTCGGTCGAGGTGTTCTTCGACTAGATCTGAACCGAGGTGGTCTGCGTCGAGCGAGGTACTGGATCTGCAGTTTTAAGTCCACTCCTCGTCGTTATGGCCATGCATTGGCCCTTAGGGTTAGTTTCCGTCTTCGCTGGAAGCTTCTCTGGATCTCTTGGCGCTTCATTCGCCCTACTAGCAAGTTGTTGTTCGAAGGACTTTTGGGCCCTCGAAAATGAAGTCATAGAATTCTCCATAGCACTAAGCTTGATCAAGATTGCCTCCAGAACTGTGTCTTTCTTTTCCGGCTGAGACGAACTTGATCCTTGCCCTTGGCTTTTCAATGGAGTAGAAGAAGAAGAAGGGGAAGAGAGGAAAGGATTAGAGGAATCATTAGAGTTGGAGTTTGAATAATTGTTACCGTGGTTTTGGTTATTCGCCCTCCAGTTGTTGCTATTGGATCCTCTATTGTTGTTGTTGTAGTTGTTGTTTCGGGGACCGTTGTTGTTGTTACGGTACCCGTTATTGTTGTTGTACCTTTGCCCTTGCTCTTCCTTCTTAGTTTGAGCCATCAAGAGCTCCTTCAATTGCTTCACGTCATTCTTCAACGATGTGAGTTGATTTTTGTTGGGTTGAGTCTCTTGAAAGTTGACTCTTTTAACTCCACCTTCAGCTCCTTGGTGGGTATATTTCTCCATGTGCAAGGCTTGCTTCTCAATGAAGTCCCAAGCCTCGTCAATCGCCATGTCCATGAAGGTACCGGCGGAGAGTAGTTGGAGATTGAACTGGGTGCTTCCGTCCAGCCCTTTGAAGTAGATCTCCAACAACTCGATCTTTGGAATCCCATGATGTGGGCAATCCAAAAGGATATCCTTGAACCGCTCCCAAGATTTGGACAAGCTCTCCTTGTCCTTCATGATGAAAGCATTGATCTTCCCTCTCATTTCAGCGGTCTTTGAAGGGGGAAAGAATTTGGTTAAGAATTCCGTAGTCATCTCCTCCCATGTGCTAATTTTTCCTGGAGGAAGAGATTGATACCAAGTAAGAGCTCTATCTTTTAAAGAAAAGTAAAAAGGTCTTAGCTTGTAGTTGTTATTTTCAATTCTGGAAGGTCGCAAGGTTTCCATCAAGATCTCGTAGTTTTGAAGATGTTGATGCAGCGACTCCTTCTCTAGCCCTCCGAATTGGCATTGGCGAATCATGGATAGAACTTGCGGTCGAAGTTCGTAGTCATGATCCGCTGGATCTCCTAGGTTCACCCCTGGACGCCTCAACTGTTGATTAGGGTCCATCCTTTGACCTAGGGTTTGTGGGATTCCTGCAAGAAGAACATCTCGGACTGGCATCCGAGGTGGGAGTACATCGGCCGGGGCGTCAGGTACTGGAATCTGCCTCGGTCGCGGGTCAACTACTGGATCCTGCATCGGTCGAGGATCAACAGGAGGATCTTCCCTCGGTCGAAGTAGAATCTGGTCTCGTATGACTGCTATCTCAGCTTCGAATGCTGCAGTCCTAGCGCGATTCTCTTCTTTCTCTTGCCTTAGTTCTTCTTTACTGAGACGTAGCAGCTCTTGCGTCTCTTTTAATTAGGCCGCAAGATCGCGATCGTCTTGTTGGGCCATCTTCGCTTCTCTTAAGCGTCGCTTGTATGTCCTTTCTGGTTCGGGATCGTAAGGAACGATTTCCTTCCCAGCGCGGGTTCTTCGCATATACCTAAGAAAGAACCTGCAAAAGTCGTCACTCAAGTAGAGTGGTTAGATGAAACGGGGCAAGTGCCCCAAGAGCAAACCGTACCGGCTCGGTCTAGACCAAGTCCCCGGCAACGGCGCCAAAAACTTGTTCGCTCCAAACGGTGTGTGCAAGCTTTAAATTTATAACCCTAGACTTAAGCTTAAAACAAGGATGCGAACCCGCAGTGTACGGGTCAATCGTAGTAAAAGCAAGAAAATTCCAGGGGTCGATCACGGGGACTCGGTGAAACAAAGTCAATACGGTATGCTATGTCAATTCTAACCACAAGAGCGATTAACACAATCAAAGATGAATAAGAAGTCAATAAAGCAAACATGTAATTCTAGGGATTAGAGCATCTAGTTGTGGTTCCAACTCAAGATCTATAGATAAGCGGACAAAGCTGAGATTTTTGCGTGGGGAAGGTGTTACTAAAGTGGAGTAGATCACCGGGTAAGTCTCACTACACACTAATCCTAAACCGTAACTCCTATTACCGGGTAAGTCTCAAGGAATCAAGATAAAGAACTATAACCTCAAACTAACATACCATCTAAGGGAATAGAATCAACCTTTACCGGGTAAGTCTCAGGCTAACTCACAAAGATGGGATGGAAGCACACTCAAACCCCAATAAAGGATAAACCTTTATTACCTACACTTATGATCGTTAATACACAAAATAAGGAATTACCGGGTAAGTCTCATCCTAAGCTTGCATTGAACCAGGAAGGTGTAATAAGAATAGGATTTAGCAAACTCTAACACTTAACTTTCTGTTTTAAGTCGGATAAGTCACCTCGGTCAGAAGAATTCCACCCCGGCCGAGATGTTCATCAACCGAACGAGATGCTTAGGGTTAAGGTTAAAGACTCGAACTTTCAGGATCCTACTGGAATCTAAGATTATTCTATCATTGTTTTTCCCACAACTTTCAGCCAATCACCCTAGAATCACACAAGGAAATTAGCCACTCATCATCATAATGAAAGTATCAAATATATGGGAAGAAAGTGAATATTTGAACAAAGAAGAATTTAATGAAAAGACTTCAATAACTGAATCAAATATCACAACAAAGCGTTCCGTGGATAATAATCCAAAAAGACAAGACAACAATTGAGGGAATTGAAGACAATCTTACAAAACCCTTCAAAAAGCTATAAAAGCTATGGACTTCAATCTTCCTTCAACCTTCAAAAAGGTTCTTCGAAACTCCCAAATTGGAGTATACCGCTGCTGCTGCGTATGCGAGATCTCCAGCCGTAAGCGGATGTTAGCGGGTTCCGGAATTGTGGAAAATCCGACCCTTTTTATAGGAAAATAACCCTCCAAAGATAATAAATCTTAGAAAGATCTTTTCCCATAAAAATAGGTAAAATATATGATTCTGCATATCTCCTTCCTTCCAGGAGCCAAGCCCAAAAATATAAGATCACTTTCCAATTTTAAAAGATCTCATCCAAGAATAAAATATTCTCGCCGCGTCCTAGGTGTTCGCCTCGGTCGAGTCGGCGTCTCTGGATCACCTCGGTCGAGGTGAATCAATGGTCAACCGAGGTGAGTCACGACAGAATGTGAAATCTCTCGAATCTGCTCTAAAGTAAATCTTTAATCCATGGCTATGCTCCCTGGATGTAGCTCCAAATGACTCATGACTCCTTTTGCTCCTTTTCGATGCAAAACGTACCATATTACCTGCAATTACAACTAGACCTCGATTCTCGCAAAGGTAGATGAAATGGTAGTAAAATCACATAATGTACATACAAACATGCAGATTATGAAAGATAAAACGTCCAAACAAACCCCAAAATATAGATTATAATTCATGCTATCACTCAACATCCTCACAAGAACAACATCACTCTAGTCAACTAGACGTCCTTAGACTTCTAGGCTCAACATCCTAACAAGAATAACAACTCAAGATAGATCAATACTCTCAGTCCACTGCCTCAAAGGCTTCCAACATAACAACTCAGTCCCAAACCGATATCCTCACAATCCTAAGAGATCATGCCACAATATCACAACCAACATACCCTCAACTCTCACAAGATAACCCTAAGGGTCAAGCCACTACTTGGCATTCCATATCACCTATGTTAAGCCATCCTAACATGCTACTAAGATGGTTCAAGATCAAGAAAGCAGAAAGGAAAGAAAGGAACAAGAGATCGGAGGCTTACTGGTGCGGAAACGGTCTCTGCGGTGTCAAGACGCCGCCCTTAACTTGCGGTGTGCAGGACCCAGAGTCCACCCCTGCGGGTTGCAGAGGCCGCCCCCGCGGCTCACAGGATCCGCCCCCGCTCTGATACCATATTGTAACACCCAAAATCTGATAGACTCGGGATGCTACGGGTTAGGACCTCACAATGGGTCCCGACCCTTAGCCTAACAACAACTTCACCGGACCTTACAACACGACACAAATAAAAGCCAAATGGAAAGAGTTTTAATGCATCATGAGTATCTGAAATACAACCAAAACATACTCCAGTCGAGTTCTCAAAACAAATGACAAGACAACGTCTGAAGCAAAGAAAATAAAAGATAATTGATTCCGTCCTATAGTGTATGGAACCCCGGCTGCTCACTACCGCCGGATCACTCGACCGCCTCCCTAACCTACAAGGCATCTACAAGCGGTATAAAACCTTTAGCTAAACATTCTATGCATTAGAATAAAGGTAAAGGCACATAAACACATAATAAACACATTCAACATACAACACTCAATTCAGTTTATTATCTTTGGTTAAGTCATATCCCTTACTAATGATACTTATTTTGTGACACGAGGGATTCCCAAACCTCACCTCCGTCCCCATTTACCAGCAAGGAATGGTAGTAATGCATCTGACCGTCTACCTGTTTGGTCTAGTCGCAGAGAATCTCCTAGCTCTCGCAAGAGCTAGACGGTGATGTCACCGCCCGTTATCATACACTTGGGCCAATTGTGTAATATATAAAGTCGTCTTATTCCGGTTTCGTTGTTTAATATAACTAATACACACCACCAAAACACAATACGCTAATACAAAGAAGTCCGCTAAGCAAGTCCGTGTACTTACCAGACTCAAAGCAAAAAAACCCGATCGAATTCTCTCAACCTCCCGTGGGAAAACACGGTCTAAGTATGTCTTCAACACAATCAAACACAAGAGGAACCTCCTTTAGGTAGATCCATGGATTTCTTCCATTCAAGGTAGCAAGAAGAAGAAGGGCGAATAAGGAAGGAAAGGGAAGCAAAAAACTTACCTTGAAACACGTCTCTGCATTCCGAACTCCGTGTGACAGCCTCAAGAGAAAAGAGAAGCAAAAGGTGAAGAATAACGTGAAGGAGATGAGGAAGAAGAAGGGGGAGATTGAAGTAACGTGAAAAGAAATGAGGGATAGGGAGTTAGGCTGCATAAATGGGAGGGATGCCAAGAGACAACAACCATGAATCACTCCTCTCATAAAGAGACGGAATTAAAAGAGTTAGAAGACGAAAGGTTGGACGGAAAAGGAACATAACTCTCGCTCAACGTGTCACCGCCCCCACGGGACGTCCAAGCCGCGGTCACGGACGGTCGCGGGTGCGGGCCTTTTAAGCCGCAAGGGCGGTAGCCCTTGCTCAAGGCTTCTAACGCCTCTCGTAAACGGAACTAAAATTTCGGGCGTTTCATCGCATATTTAGTTTTAGTTGCACAATTTCACTTTGTTCAAAATTTTGGTTAAATATTAGCTTAAAAATAGGTTAAATTGCATCCGAAAAACTTAATTTGTTGGCCTACCCTATGGATGCGAGTAAAAAAAATACAAACCGACTAATATTTTTAGGTGACGGATTGGGTAATGGAAGTGGTCCAACCTCCCATCACTCGATCCATTGTCGTCTGAATGCTAACAAAGCTGGTTGGACATCGTATGCATGTTATGAACTTTCATCATGTATCAGTGATTCAGTATAGGGGTTGTATATGCGTAGAATGTAATTATAAAATTTAATTTAAAATAGATTGAAAATTATAATTTATTTAAAAATATTATAGAATAAAAAACTTTATGAATAAAATTTAGATTGAAGAAACTAATTCATTATATTTGATTAGTCAGACTTAATGAGGAGTTGTTCTTATCTTATACTGTCACACAAATTCACGTTGTGATAATCGCAACAGACTGGATGGTAGGGCTTCTCACCATATATGTCATCTAACTGGATGGTAGGGCTGAGATGAAAGCATCACGTCAAAACCTCTGCCACGAATGCATGATCGTGTAATTTTGTCGCACGTGTCATTTTATTTCATTCATTCTAGTGTTATAGCTAATTATTGATTTTTGTATGAAGGGTAGGTACAACAACAAGGTTAATATATGAAAGTTGGCCGTTCCAAAGCATTTTAGATGAGATTTTTAATGTTTAATGGAAAGTTTTTATTATTTGGAGCCATTATTATGTTCCAGATGTGAGCTTATTTCCGATGATATTGAATTTTCCTAAAAATATGATGAACTCAAACTTATTAATACCTTACGATTGAAATGGAGATGTTAGAAATAATCATGTTTGCTTCCCATGGTTATGTCCAAATTTAATTAAGTGAGTTAATAACTTCAAGGTTATCCCTTCGATTTCAAATGTGTTGAATCCAAAACTAATGGCAGTTGGAAGACTTTCTCTTAGAGCAAAAACTTATGCTTGAAGGATTGTATCTGCTTCACATCTACCCCTTCCGGTGTCAATATTACGGCAATGTGATCTCAAATAATGAATCCAAAAGCATTTTGGTCACGTGAGTTTCTAGAGGTATCAAAACTGATTTTGATCGCATTGAGGCTAGGTTCATTCCACATGATACTTTTTGTTTTCCGTCTTTCTTTTGGAGGTCTTGCTAAAACGCTAGGTGTTTTAAGGGTAGCCTCATCCCAATCTGTAATTTGTTTTTGGGTTATATGATTAATGTCTTGAGATAATTTTTTCTTTTAATAAAAATATTGGTTTCTTGTTAGCCAAATATTCCACCATGTAATCACTACATGTCTTAGCTCTATCGTGTTACAAATCTCCTTTATTTTGATGATGGTGTCTATTATTTTAAGTCCTCTTATATCATAGTTGTGTAACAGAAATTTTCTTTATCAACAAATTTGTTGTTCGGGATTGTATATGGGCATTTAATAACTAGGTGTTTGGCGCTCTCTATTGAGTGTTGACAAAGTTCACAATACATTAAGAACGAAACTTTTTATTTTACTAGGTTTTTTTTTTTGTTAGAATGCAATCTAAGGACAATTTCCACAATTTTTTTTTACCTTTGGAATAACGTCGATATCTCACATCCACGTCTTATCACATTGTGTTGCCCCCTTGCGATTTTGGATAAAATTCATTCCCGGTTTAGTGGAGTACCATCCATTTTCGTTTAAAATATTATAAATAATTTGCCATCTATATTAATTTTAACAGACATCACCTGGTATTATGACCCCTTCCATAACCCTACGCTACTGATCTTGAGGTAAGTGATAGAACTTTAATTTTCAGATTATGTGTTGTGGTAAGATAGTGTCCAATTGTTGTTAATTATTAGTGATGATCTCATACGATTCTTTCTCTTTCTATATACATACATCGTCCCTAAATAGACAAACAAAACATTATCAACGACTTTGGAGGAAGTTAAAGATGAGAGAAAAGCAACCAATGATATAGCATTTAAGACACTTTGGAACACTAATGATTCACGTAAAACCCTTTAAACACTGATTAGCAACAATCTGTTTATTCCCTTTGACGGAAAACTTCAAGATTGGGATCACAATGAATTACGTAAAACACTTTAAACAGAGGTTAACAGCAATATATTTATTCCCTACGACGGAAAAAAAACAATTAAGAAGTAAAGATTAGCCGTATATGTTTAATTATTGGCTGAGAAAAAAGAAGAATTTTATATAAGTATGCATGAAGATATATAGGAGGAGGTGGTTTCGTGTAAATCACATTTTTCGTTTATTTTATTTTATTCGGTTTCTTGCGTTTCATTTATTGTATTGTCGTTTACGCAATAATGAGTAATTATGATGATAATACTGAGTTATCATTGACAAAAGGATTGACTTTATTATAAAAATTATCAGTATCGGTATATAATTTCTTCTTATTATAAAAAATATTAACAGTTTATATATTCCTTAATGAAGACGTAAAAGTTAAAGGTATTTAGCTGGTAAAGAATAACAAACAAAACAGGTAGCTTACTTAAATAAAGTATCGTCATTTTTCACAAGTCATTGTCTACAAAACCCACATACAAAATATAAATCTTAATTAATGAAAGATTTTGATCATAATACCTTGGGCTCCAAGGAGTTGTTGACCTTGCTGTCCAAAGATTTTGTAAACATTTTCGCTACCTGTTTTATAAGTGATAGGTGTTCGAACAGACCGGATGTTCGAACCGGATGTTACGGTCCAATTTATTATGGTGCAGATTTCATTCGTGAGGGTTCATGCATTAATTCGTACAGTACGAAACCAAAATCAAATCAGTCCGGATTTTATTCAAAATCAATGTAAGGTTTCAAAATTTACGTATTTACGGTTTGTCGACCTATTTCACTAGTTTTTAGTTAAGGCCTTAGATTAAAACGGGTTGTATCCGACCTAAAAACCGATCTGGTTCTAAAAATACATCCTAATTGGGTGCATCCTATTCATGGTTATCTTTGATCTCATGTTTCCTTCACATAGGGGATGAGCATTTCCGGATATCCGATCCGACAAAATTTAAAAAGTCTGATCCGAATTCGATCCGAGAGCACCCGATTATCCGGCATTTTTATCCGGACGGATATCCGACCCGAAGATCCGATCCGGACATTTATTTGTAGACTAGTCGGATATATCTTATCCGATCCGACTTTTTCGTATAAAGTCCGATCCATATCCGATCTGATGATCCGAAAAATATGCCCGGATCGGATCGGACTCCGATCACCAATTGTCAAATATCTTCATATTCGAATTTTTCGTGTAAATTTTGAAGTATTAATCAATATTATAACCAGACAAAAAAAAAAAATCTTCAAATTAGTCGAATCGGATATTTCGCTCACCCTGCCTTCACAGTTCACATGCCTACTAATCCTTTCTACCGGTATCATCTTATTGATTCTTATTTCATGGAAATTACTATATTACAATTATTTTTAATTGAGTAAATACTGTAGATTATTAGAATTTTTTATTGATAAAGGTGCCCGCATGTAACACCTTTTTAACTCGTAGTAGGGCTGTAACGTGCGACGAGTTACCCGAACTCGGTTCGCGTTCGACTCGTTACAAACTCGGCTCGAGTTTGTTCATTTTCTAAACGAGCCGACATGTTAAAACTCGTTCAAATTTAGGCTCGGTTCGGGCTCGGCTTGTTTATAAACGAGCCGAGGTTGAGCATGTCACGTTTGACTCGTTTGGGTAAAGCTCAACTAGTTCAACTAAAATAACACTATATGAGCATTATTTTGTCCGAGTTACTCGGATTTGACTCGTCAAAAACTCGGCTCGAGATCGTTAACTTTTTAAACGAGTAGCATATAAACAAATTTTAGGGGGTGTATTCAATTAAGAGTTTATAGGAATTTTTTGGAGTTTAAAAGTCTATGGGTATTGAATATAGATTTTTAAAAGTCCATATAAATATGTAGGTATTCAATTAGGATTTAAAATTTTCCATAAAATTCCTATGGTATTTAAAAGTTTGTGGATTTTAAAAGAATCTATTATTTCATTGATTTTGTAGGATTCTTCATTACTTTTATAACTACCTAAAATCCATAGAAATCTTCTCAAAACACATAAGATTTACATAGAATCTGTATTGACTCTATATAGAATTAAAATTTCCCACAGAATTTGCAAATCCTATGATTATTAAGAATCAGTCAAAATCTTTAAAAGTCTCGATTGAATACACCCCCTAAAGCTCGTACTCGTATTACACCCCTAAATCGCAGCATATGTATGCGTAGTTTCCGTGCTACGAAAATGAGAGATCTCCTTTGAAGTTAAAATGGTTAGGTGATTAAGCTTCCTAATCAAAGGAGGATCGATCGAGAAGGTCAACCTTCAACAGCAGCCATCCACCTCATGTAATAACCAACAAATCCCATTTTTTAGATTAAATATTAATAATTGGACTCAAAGGTCAGCTCAACTATCAAATTGTATTTATAAATGTATTCATACAGAAGGAAGTCTAAATGATTGTATAAAATACAATATTACACCCATCTGCATACACTCAAAAAAGACATTAATGTGTTTTTTTTGTATAGAGATATATAATGAAAATAGATTTGTAAGAAAGTGTTGCGTCTTTGATGACTAACATACGAGATATGGTCCAATGACAGGTTAAACTACTTAAATTCATGATTAGTTTTGTTTATCAAAATATATAAAATCTAGGATTTGAATAATAGACTTCAAGGTAAGATTTAATTTAACCACGAGTCTTCACAACCATTGGTTAACTTTATCTTTATGTAATATATTTTTTTGTATTTAATTTAGATATTTTTTTTCCTTTTAGTTATGGAACCAAAGCCCGTCCCAATTCGAATGGATATGGACAGGATAATAGGTTCAAACCCTATAAAAAAAAACGGGTAAATAAATCCAAAAAGACTGGTCGGAGTCCGGTTTACGCAAGTTTATTGACAAGCCTCCCTCTTAGAGCTTCGTGGTTAATTACTTGAATAGTAATCTATAATTAATAATAAATTTCATTCAACTAAATTATTTCTTTGGTTAAAATAAAGATATTAAACTGACACAATCATAAATATTTTAAAAATTATGAACCTTATCTATTGGATAATTAACTAAGATGTGATTTTAAACATATCTTCTCTAATAAACTTCTTTTATTAAAATATTTTCTATTTTATAGTGATTTCACCCTAATAGACTTATCTAATTGTTAGGTCGGAACCTATTAATCGTTCTCTTTGGTGTTGTTTCTCTCTTTGATGACAATCCTTCTACTTATGTTTTTACTTCATAGTGTTTTTTCTTCAATTTACTTATTTTACGCCGGCTATTATCTATTAATTAATGATCGAACAAAAATTGTAAAATTATCTCATTTGTTATTCAAGCGGTTAATATTGATATATTGTTTCTCTGATCCCACATTCAAAGTGCGGAATTAGTGTTTAATTGATTTCGCACTTAAAATTTAAAATCGAAAGTAAAACCTTCTTTTCAAAGGGATCATCGTATTAATAAATATTGTATATAGGTTATTTAAATATATATTGGCTAAATTAAAAAATAAATAAATTTGATGAAATATTTATCTCTCATTTTGGGATTATGACAAGATTGATTTCTGCTCACTCGTGACTTTTCATGAACTCTTATCAACCGTCGATTGATTCATCTAAGGGCAAGAACATTTGCATGACATCTCCAAAATACATTCATACAATTGTATATATTATTTATTTGGTTGGTCGTGCACATGCTTTATGTTTATATGAGACGAAGATGATACATATATATTTTGGTGTATAAAGTAAGCATGTATGCGTCAATTATGAAGACAATGTACATTTTGTGTGAAAGTGGTGTTCAAATATTTGTTTGTACACGTGTATATTAAAATACTTATACATTTAAGGTCCGTTTGGTTTGAACTCCGGAATCGGAAACGGAATGAAAACGAATCTAGTCCATATGTATACCCTTATTCATGAAAGTTGTTGGAATCATTCCTTGCGATTTGAAGTAATTGAAGTTGAATTTGATTACTTTTGATACCCTATATGGTAACAAAATATGGGGAGACAAGTGCATTTTGCATGTAAACACAAGGAATGATTCCATAGAATTTCATGAATATGGATATACATATGAACTAAATTCGTTTTCATTCCGTTTCCGTTTCCGGAGTTGGAACCAAACGGGCCCTTAATATATCAACGTTAGAGCTATTTACAAGACACCAAATCTTTATTATTAATTATCAAAGTAAAGTCTTATAACTTTCATCTACCGTAATATTTTTATAAATCAAGAAAAAAAAATATATTAAAGTCATATTGCTAATGATAGTACCTAATATTCATAAGCCTAAGAAAATAAAATTATATTACTAATTAAAATGATATTTGTTATCTAATTGTTAATTTTAATAAAGAAAAATGTTTAACACATGTGCGATAAAAGAAATGTCAAAAACAACATGTATTGTCTTTTAACTTAACTTGTTATGAAAGAAGAAAAACAACATAATCTGAGATATATAACAGGAAATATTTAATTATAAATAATATAAGGAACGAATTGGCTAACTAGGGTTTCCACCTAGTCATTTTAATCTATTTAAGAGTTATTTCTGTGGTCAACTAAAATGATATTTGTTAGCTAAATGTTGATTTATGTTCAAATGTTCCTCTAATCTGTGTATTTAACAACTGTATTAGACTGGTAATGGCTGCTAAAGCCTTGAAAGTCCAAAGATGGAGCAGGTAAGAGCTACGTACGCGTTTCATAATTTATGCCTTGAACAAGAATTACCTTTATATTTCAACTTGTTTGACCTTTCATCATTAACTATTACTTCTAGATTACAATATAACCATATATTGCACATTAATATACGGAAACATCGTGCAAACAGTCGTATGCACACAAGAACTCTTATCTTATTCGCGTTTTCTTTGAAAATTAAAAATGTAAAAAATCACGAAGAGAAAATGTCTATAAAAGGGCGTCATTAACGAATAGGGAGGACCATCAAATTACAAAGCGATTCTTACTTTAAAAAAATCTCGCCAAAATGAAGTTAAGTCTGGAAACATTGGCTTTGGTATTTGTTTTGGTTAACGTTGTCGCTCATTGCACAGCCCAAAGGCATCGCACAATAGATTTTGTGGTAAGCTCGATCTTCGTCGTCCGACCAAAGTGTGTCTATAACGTTCATATTTAAACGTGTGTAAATTAATGCAGATTGGAGAAAGTATACACAACAAACTGTGCAGCAACCGGAGTATATTGACGGTGAACGGATCTTTTCCAGGCCCAACTCTGAATTTAACCTACGGCGAAACGGTTAAGGTTAACGTTCATAATAACGGCAGTTATGGCGTTACCATCCATTGGTAAGTACTAAGTACAGTATTAATTAATATTATTGAATAATGAACCCTAGCTAGCTAATTAATGATCGAATTCATATATGTGTTACAAAAGGCACGGTGTTAAACAACCGAGGAATCCGTGGTCAGACGGACCGGAGAACGTGACACAATGCCCTATCCCGGCAGGAGGTAACTTCACCTACGAGATCATACTCTCCGACGAGGAAGGAACCTTGTGGTGGCATGCTCATAGCGAGTGGTCCCGCGCCACCGTCCATGGCCCCATCTTCATCCACCCTGGCCGGGGGAGACGTTCTCCGTATCCTATTGTTCCAGATGCTGAGCAAGAGATCATTTTAGGTGAACATATATATATATATATATATATATATATATATATATATATATATATAATTTGATATTTATAGTTTTATTTAATGTCTTTTATATATAAATATATTGAACCCGGTCCGTACGTGCAGCTTCATGGTTCGAGAGAGATGTGCGGGAAATGGTGACGAATTATTATACGAACGGAGCCGACTTTGATAACCCGAATGCGTTAACCATAAATGGGAAACCTGGGGACACTTATGGTAACTCTACCTGCACAGTAGGTAATTATACTTATTTTCTTTAATCTCTCTTCATTTATTTTACCCTGCAACTAACTAATTACATAAATCTACGTAAATATAATGAGTTAGCTAGATCGATGAGCCTAAAAGGTTACAAATTGGTTCAGACATTTTTTTCCTATGTTATTTAAAAGAGTTTTACACATAAGATATAAGTAAAAGTCTATTTTATATATTTTAATTTCCTGCGTTTTTGATGTGTTATTATAATATTAAAATCTAAAATATAGCATTTTATTTCGCTCAAAATGTAATTTTTGCCAGAAATGCGATAGGCTCCTCAGGCTATCGTTCTTTACTGATTTTTTTGCTTTATTGTTAGAACCCAAACTATGTGTTGGATTTAGTTTTTTTTGCCGATAAACTTCTCTCTATTCATCACCTTCTCCCCAAATCTAGCATCTCAATAATTAAATTGTTTTTTATATAAGTAAAGAAATTCAAAGTATCTGGGACAAAGATAAGAAAATTTAGAATATTAATTTACAATATTAATAATTGTTTCTTTCAAAATAATTTTGGAATAACTATAAATGCTGCCGCCTCTACAATAGCATCCATTGATGGACATGGGCATTCACTTCTTCTCTTTATTTACGTGAAAACCCATGTCCGTAGTCTGTACTACATTCATACTCAATTATTATTATTATTATTATTATTATTATTATTATTATTATTATTATTATCTAATCAATAAAGTAGCTCCTAATCTTTTCATTTGCGTTTCTGTTATATATATATATATATATATATATATATATATATATATATATATATATATATATATATATATAAGCGAGTCATTATTATATTACCAAAATAAAAAGTTATGTTTTATTAATTTTTTAAAATGAAACATATAATGTAAAAATGAACTTTAGTACAGTAAAATTATAAAATTCAAAAATTAATATTTAAATTAAAAGAAAAAGGTTATTTTGATTTGACTATCGACAAAAATCCCTTACATGAATTTGTTTTCATACGTGTAGAGATGTTTAACATGCAAGTGGAATTCAACAAAACATATCTTCTACGTATCATCAACTCAGCCATGAACGAAGAGATGAGCTTCGCTGTGGCGAACCACACCCTAATTGTGGTGGGTAGCGATGCAGCCTACTTAGAACCATTCTCCGCCGACCACATCATGATTTCCCCGGGCCAAACCATGGACGTCCTTCTCGTCGCAAATCAAACACCAAGCCATTACTACATGGCTGCACAAAACCGCGGCCGCCGAGTCACCTTGAACACAACTGCCACTATTCAGTACGTCGGAAACTACACTCCGCCGGCCACCGCTTTCTTCCTTGACCTCCCCATTTCTGATTCCGTCGCCAACTTCACTCGACAGTTTCGAGCCCTAAACAACTCGGTCTACGGGGTTAGTTTTGTCATTTTCATAACTTGTTTTTTCACCTCAAAATTTTATAAGAGATAATAAGTTTTCAAATCTAAAATAAGATATTCGTTGATTTTAACAGGCCCACGATGTCCCACAAACGGTGGATAGGAGAATTGTGATGTCCGTTGCGATCAACACAATGTACTGCGAGCAAGGTACAAGTTGCGAAACCAGGTCTGCCGCAAGCCTTAACAACGTCACATTCGTTACTCCAAAAACCGACGTTCTCCAAGCCTATTGGAACAACATCGCGAATGTTTACACGACGGATTTCCCGAACAACCCGCCTACCGTCTTCAACTACACGAGCCCTGATAACGTCGGAGTTTTCTCGAATGTGAACGGTACACGAGTTTTCGTAGTGGATTATAACACGACGGTGGAGATTGTGCTCCAAGGGACCGGAATAATAGCCAATATAGAACACCCTATTCACTTGCATGGATATAGTTTCTATAAAGTTGCTACCGGTAGTGGCAGTTACAATGCAAGTGTTGTTAACTATAATCTGGTCGATCCACCGTTGGTTAACACCGTCGCAGTGCCTCTAGCCGGCTGGGCTGCCATCCGGTTCAGAGCTGATAACCCTGGTACGTATCATTCTTTTATTGTCAATTGATTTTATAATAGAATTGAATAGTAAAGGTGTGAATTGAATTTGTGCAGGTGTGTGGTTCATGCATTGTCATCTCGAGAGGCATGCGACCTTCGGCATGGATACTGTGATGATAGTAAAGAATGGTACGACCGAAGGTACAAGCATAAGGCCTCCACATTACCCTCTGCTGCCTTGCAACTGAAGATGAGCGATGACTAAGATTGTATTACCATTACCATTTACCAATAGCAAGTATATATAAATATTGTAGTCCATTGTTTTCTCTTCACCTAAGCATTTAAGAATAATAAGGGTCAATCGTGACTTTTGCACATGTACGGCTTTGAATTCCATCTCGCAAATGCCTATGCGAATGGAATAAATATGTATGACTTTTTATTCCATTGATTTATTCAAGAATTTATATTTTAAAGCCTTGTTTTTATTTGATCAAATCAAATTTCTGGAATGCAGTGATTCGGTTTGATAAATAAGAAATTGGTGTAAGAATATATATATATATATATATATATATATATATATATATATATATATATACACACACGCAAGCTATTTAGCGCATTTTAATTTACTACGTAATGCCCATTTGTCTAAATTAATATCATTTGTCCGTCACGGACAAATGACCACTGTCCGTGACGGACAAATAAAATATATCTAATATGTCTATTTTGTTGATTAAAGTTCTAAAATTTGGTTTGTTTGAAAGAAATTTGTAATCCTTTGAATAACAAAAATTTGATTTGATTGTCTTTTGTTAACAGAAAGTTTAAATGTTTTCAATAACGTTATTTTGATTTGATCGTATTTATGCTTGAAGTTCAACGTTAGGTTTAAAAACGTAACATTGATTTTGAAACTTTGATTCCTTTGTAATTGCTATGTTTTTAAGTAAGTTTGGTTTTTTTATTGAAAGAAAGTGTTAATCCTTTGAATAAAATATCTTTGATTTAATCGTCTTTTGTAAAAGAAAGTTTAAATTCTTTCAATAACATAACTTTGATTGGATCGTAGATATGTATGATAGAAAGTTACGTTTATTTATTGAAACTTTATATGTTCGATATCAAATCTTAAAACTTTGAATGATAATAAGGTTTTATTTATTGAACATTTATATGTTCGTTACGAAATCTATAAATTTTGAACGAAAGAAACGTTTATTTCTTGAGTCTTGATATTGTTATGAAATCGTAAAACTTTGGACAAAAGTAACGTTTATTTCTTGAAACTGTATATGGCTTTCAATAACATAATTTTGTTTGAAAAGAATTTATAATCCTCTCAATAACGCTAAGTTGATATTTTTATCTCATTATGTTCGTTATAACTCGTTATGTTCATTCAAAGATCTTACTAAATTAAATTTTGACGAAAATGTTACGAAAGTAAAATAAATTCATTTATTTAATAAAGGTGTATAAGGTATTACACATTATTGATTGATTTAAAAGATACAAATATATGTTGTAAATCTCAAGTTTTAATGTATGAACTGTCCGTAACGGACAAAGAAGAACTGTCCGTCATGGACAGATGTTGTTTGTCCGTCACGGACAGATTGCAACCTTCCGTGACGGACAAATCTAAATTGCCCTATAAGGGCAGCCACACTCATTTTCTTTCCCTTCTTCCTCTTTCCTTCTTCGCCGCCACGAACACCAATTCATTTCTTCGCTCGGTCTTCGCTCGATCTTTTCGCTCGATCTCTCTCTCGACATTTCTCCTAATTTCAACTGTAATCTAAGGTAAACACTTCACTTTCTCGCTTTAGTTTTGTTTAAATTTGATTGTTTTAGTTAGGTTTAGGTTTAGGGTTTAATTTGTTCGATTTAGGTTGTTTTAGATATATTTAGAGGTTTATATGTTACAAAAATGGATGAATATGAGTTAGGGTTTATAGTTAATTAGTTATTTTGGGTTTAGCGAGTATAATGTTTGTGTTGATCGGGAACGCCATTGTTGGCGTTCGCGATTTTGCGAAGTGAGAAGACACTTGTCCGTTGACGGACAAGTGTCTTCTGTCCGTGACGGACAGAAACAAGTTGTCCGCTACGGACAACTTGCTTCCTAATATTTTTTTTATTTTCTTTTTTGTATTTATTTTATTAACATTGTTGTTTTTGTTTACAAATGGAAAGAAACACCAACAAAGACGTCAAAAAATACACCGGATTGGGGTACTTCAGGAAGGTATTCCACATCAGCATAGTATATCTGGCACCCCGCGTGACATTGCTCCACCGAGCCCTCCTCACAAGGTTTCTACCGGAGGCAGACATAGCTCTTATGCTGGAACTCCACACTGGACGCATTCATCAGCTTATAGAGGGGTTATTCTCAACTGGAGGACATGTCTGCTCCTTACCAAAAGGAGCAGCAGTATGCTTCTTACCAGCAGGAGTAACTGCTCCTTCTTCTTTCCAGCAGGAGCAGGAGGAGGACACCTTCGCCAGCTCCTGTGGAGGATGTCATTGAGGAGGTACTTCCTCGTGCTTTGGGAGATCGTCCTAGACTAGTAGCTCCTACTCGGCAGGCCTTTCAGCCCGATCTTCGAGGTCCTTGTGGCAGGGGACCTTGTATCCCAGAGACATTTAGGAGCTTTCAGTCTCACACCGCTCTCCACGTCTGGCATTACATGGTGAGTACGCAATTATTATGTTTAATGAATGCATCTTTAATGTTATAATATTTTTAGTAATTTATTAAATTTCTTTTTCTATGTATGATCGCGATACGCTTCACTACCATATCAGAGTCAGACAGTTGGACGCCTGGCCGCTGGATGAGGAGGTGTGGTCGGGTTTAGCGCACAACATTGGACTGATCCATCTGCAGGGTCTTATGTACAGGCACCTAAATGTGTATCTACTGGACACATTTATCGAGAGATGGCAACCAGAGGTGAACCAGCAACACATGCCTTGAGGTGAGATTACGATTGCTTTGCATGATGTCCATCTCATCAGTGTGACGGGTATGCCCATCTATATCCGACGACTGTAGTGTGTGGGCGGTTGTTGTACCTGCTGAGATCGACGCTCTTCACCAACAAATCTCAACACAAGATGTGCGGTTGACTGACGCCACATGTGCGTATATCCAAAGATAACATGTATATGTGTATGGGCGGTTGATCGGGTGATGAGCATATCGTGGGGTACGGCGACACTCGCCTACTTGTATATACGTATGGGCGAGGCCACTCGGGTCGACTGTCGCCAGATGTGCGATTAACTGACGCTGTTGTAGGTAAAATATATCCTCTATACTCATATTACTATTCTCATAACTTAATTTGTAATGTTTGTCTAAATTTTGTTTCTTTTTCATTCATAGGCATGGATATACCTATATTTTCCATGCTTTTCACCGGAGATTAGGGAGGGGTGGGAGCCTGGGATGCCTTGGGCAGCGAGATTTGACATCAGGCCTATGAGGAGGGACACCCGTGACTACAGACGGATACTTGATGAGAAGAGTGTAGATCAGGCAAGTCCAGTACATGTGTATGCTTGTAATCTTTTTGTCAACTTACGTGTTTATTTTCTAACAATATTGTTTATTTGTTAAACAGGTGAACTAGTAGCCATACGGCCAGTTGGACTTCACTCATGGAGAATTACAACGTTCGTTGTTCCACGGGTTATTGATGTTTATGAATGTATTAGAGACCTACGATCCAAACAGGAACATGAGGGCTTTTGGATACATTCAGACGATTCCGTCTCCGCCCATACAGCCTGATTATGCTATTAGGGTCGAGGATCCCATGAGCTACAGAGTAGGCTATCCTCGAATTAACTGGGCATGGGATAGATGGGAGCACCATTTCATCACGGTTGAGGAGATGACTGCATGTTATGGCCTAGAATTTACGGCCACCGACGATTATATAGCGTGGTATATAGACCGATCGCACCGGTTTATACGCCCAAGTTCTCAGTAGATCCCTCCACCTCCACCTCCACCTCCATCTCCGGCATATGGTGGACTCGACCCGTACGGTTATGCTGCACGGTTTAGGCCGTACATAGGTGATTCATCCGTCCCTCCTTCTCTGCATCAGGACTTACGTACTTATGTAGATTATTTTCTTGATCTCCGAGATTATTTATACGGATCTTACGATCATGGACAGGGTAGTGGTACTCGTCATTACGATGACGAGTAGACTTTTGTTATATAGCGTGGGTTTTTTATTTTATGTTTAAACTTTTGTATTGTATGTTTAAACTTTTGTATGTTATGTCTACATTTTTATGTATGTTTAAACTTCGTACTTAATTTGTTGCGTTATATTTAATAAAATATAAACGATGACTATGTAAATGACAAAACCTTAAGAAAATATGTCTGATCGTAAAGTTTAACTAAACAAGTTTAATTAATTGTGCCAAGATCTATCCTTGTTGGTCGTAAATGTGGCAATTGTAACTCCTTCCAGCGAGCGAGGTGATGAGCTAATCTAACTTCAATATCATATACAATGTTGTTATGGTTGCGCGACCAAGTTTTAAGAATATATGGTAAAAGACAATCCTCTGCAAGTGTTAACTAAAACATAGGAAAAAAACCATTAGTATATATGTTGTGAAGAGTAAAGCCGAAAAGAATAAATGAAAAGATCTTAGAGGACATACCCTGATGTAATGATACTGTTTGGGAACTATTGATATATGGATTTCTGGCATTCTCAAGTTGGAAGTGCTTCCTTCTTCCCGACGATATAGTGGGACATATGTGTAGTTGCACCCACCGTGCACTACGACAATACACTGCAATGCAGTCGCAGCTAAACACCCCATGTCCGTCACAACAAACCAGTATTCTGGTGGTGCAAAACCATTCTCATTCCATCAAGTGCCTTAATCGTCGCATCAGAGCTACGTTGATGAAAAAAACACTCATGCAACTCGCGATGAGAAATGTGCTCAATAGTCGCCTAATCATCCGCCATCCCTCATCTGTATCTGTGCCGTAGATTGGATGATGTAGAGCTCTAAAATCACAGTTTCCATCCCCTCTAACATTATTCCAACTGATTACATACTCTTTCATCCAAATGGAAACCGCCTCAGGCCATTCTACTAAAATATCAGGGTTATGACTTGGAGTTTGCTTGGATATAGTTCTCTTTGAAGGAGTTTTGGGTGATAAATCGGTGTTAGGAGATAGACTTGGCACTGGTATAGGGTTCTTTCGGGCTCGACCTCTTTGTTTTTTGGGTGGGGTACCTCCTAGCTCCCAATTGGATGGCAATCTTTTGTTTGAACTGTTCTTCGGTCTTTCTTTAGTCAGAGTCCTAGCAGGTTCCCGCAGACTGGTCCTCTTTGGAAAAGCAATTTTTATAGCTTTATTTACAACTTCCAACTGACGAGTAGGGATCAGATTTGAAAAATTTTTCTCACAGAACTCTGACAATAGATTTCTTGCAACTCGACGCACGTCTCGTCTCTTGTAAGGATCTAGCCATTGCTGTAATAGCTAGGATGTCCGAATTCTAATTAATGTTGATTAACTTAATCGTTGATAGTAATTGACATATAACTCGCAAAGATTTCGCAAGTGATGAGTATGAGTCCCACCGTTATGTTCCTCGCGTAATTTTGGACGTTTGGGGAAATTTTTACTTTTTCCCCCGGGTAATTATTTTTACCCTCCGGTGTTATTTGGAGCATTTGGGAGCTCCAATTAATAAAAATGCAGTTGAGAGAAATGATCAGGACATCGGATATGTCCTAGATATGAAATAACATGGAGAGGCAAAACGGCCAAAAGAGTCGCTATTTCGTTTCTTAACGGCTAAGAAAGACGGCTTAGGAATACACGTTTTCCGAGGCAGTTGTGGAATAATTATCCCTACAATATTCCAGATTTAATATTCCAATCTCGGTAAGTTTGGAGAAGGAGGCTCGACCCGTCTTTAGATCGATTAAAGGATAATTATCGACTTGCTAAAGGATAATTATCGACTTCACTATAAATAGCGGAAAATCCTTTATTAATTCATTTCCTTTCACGTTTCCTCGTAAAAGCTCTGATTTCTCTCAACCTTCAAACTCAGATCTACTCTCCGTTTCTAATCCGATTTCAATTATGTTTGAGTTTCTGGATTCCTCTCTTCATTCTCTTCATATCGGTACCGAGTTTCTGCATTTCCGAGTATATGGAGGTCTGGTCGAGCATATATGTCACTAGGGCGGTTCCGTCGCTCAGATTCCGGTGAATTTGGATGTTGTCCATGCGTAGCCTGCGTCGCTGTGATTCCGAATCTTCTTTCAGATCGTCAATCGGGTTAGTAACGAATAAGTTATGAATTTATTCGTTTTCCGTACTGTGATTTGACCTAAATTGACTTTAGGCTTGTCAAAATGGATAATTAGAAATTCCATTATGGTCGTTATATTATTCTGGTGATTATGGGTTGTTTGTTTGATGAAATCTGATGACAGGGGTTTAGAAATTGCCTGCGGGCAAAATGTTATTCTGGCGAAATCTAATTAATTAATTAAAGGTTAATTAATTAAATTAGGATTAGAATTAAGACTGAGGAATGTTGATTAGATACTACCTTGAGATTTGAGGAATTGTGACTTATGCTGAGATATTGAGGTTTAGTTGGTTGCGAGGCTTATAGATTGAGTATGATCCTCATGGATCCTTTTGGGTCTAGGTGTGACCCCTTTGATGAATAGAGGTTGATATATCTCTTTATGCCTTGTTTATAGGCCATGTTGTCCCTCCAGTGTAGAGGTGATCGTGGTTGAGTTTGTACGAGGTTAAATTAGGATTAGAATTAAGACTGAGGAATGTTGATTAGATACTACCTTGAGATTTGAGGAATTGTGAGTTATGCTGAGATATTGAGGTTTAGTTGGTTGCGAGGCTTATAGATTGAGTATGATCCTCATGGATCCTTTTGGGTCTAGGTGTGACCCCTTTGATGAATAGAGGTTGATATATCTCTTTATGCCTTGTTTATAGGCCGTGTTGTCCCTCCAGTGTAGAGGTGATCGTGGTTGAGTTTGTACGAGGTTGAGGTAAGTCCATAGGACTTACTTAGCTACCATCCCTATATTGGGTGTTTGCATGAGTGGTGTGTGCTTTATATGTTTGCTATGATAGCATGAGTTGTCATTTTTATCGACCTATGTTCTATTGACTGCCCCACTGCGTGGCTGTGATAACCTTTCCCTTTCATCCCGCCGTGGAGTCTGGGAGGTTCTGTGATGTTGGGTCAGACTGGTTTACAAGAAGGGCGCAATCCACTCCCATAGGGTACACGGATTGTGTGACCGATACTCGTACAGCTGTACATTGTACTCAGAGGCGGGGATGTATCGGTCCTCGTGTCACATACTTTCATCTATCTATATATATACGGTTTTTGAGTGAATGGTTATTATATAAAGATAATAAATGGGTAAATGTGTGATAGCATGCTGAGGTGTTTATCTTTCATGATTGTTTGTGCTTATGCATTACCTCATATATGTATGGTTAGCTAACGGTTTCATACCGTGTTGTAGATGTTTACAGGTTAGGCGCTACTGGGTGATCTGGCAGGGTGACAGGCCGAGGACTCTCGTACATTAGGTGGTTGGTTTGGGTTTGTTGTGTTCCCCTCCTGCGTGAGGATGTTCTTTTGTACCTCCTGTGTGAGGTTGTCGTTTTATATACTCGGCTATGTTGTTGTTTACTTTGGGTTGTACAGTTTATACTGTTTTATGTATTTGTTTTATATCTGTCAGTGTCATGTTGTAAGGTCCAGTGAACTTGTTGTCAGGCTAGGGTTAGGATCCATTGTGAGATCCTAGCCCAATGTGACATCCCGAGTCCCGCGGATTCGGGGTGTTACAGAGTTGGTAACAGAGCCCAGGTTAACAACAATGGCACTTGCTACCTGCAATGAGGTTTGATAGGTAAAATAAACAGAGCCCACACGGGATCTAACGTTTTCAAAGGTTTTGGTTTTAAGTGTGGTTTTGGGATAGAATGTACGAGAAGTCGTCACCTCTGTCATGGATCTCTGCAGCGTAGATATGTATATATATCTGTGTGTACTATGGATTATGTGGATGTATTATATACATATCGATACCTATGGCATATATATAGCCTTATAAGATTAGGTGCGTATATCTTACAGATGACTCAGACTAGAGTAGTATCTGTAATGGGATGAGGTAGGGGTACACCCCCTCTTCCTCCAGTAGTGATAGGTCAGGGACCAGTTTCCGCTGTTGTATCGCCTATGGCAGAGAACGAGTTTGAAGAGGCTGATCGTGTCTCCACGAGTAGATCCGAGTTTCAAGAATATATGTAACAAGTATATGAAGCGGTGATAGCGGGTAGATCGACACCGGATTTACCAACAATTGTGAGATCAACTGAAGCTTTTGGATCCGGAAAGAAGCAATGGACTGAATCAGTTACTGGAGAAGCAAAGATGATGAATGGGGAACCAAGTCCGACATCAGGACAATCTAGTGATCATTTGGCCATGAAGATGACTAGCAAGGAACTACAGTATTTTAATTGCGTGGAAGTTGGGACACTAGCGAGCTGTGTGCCCAAAGGTGCCCATCATATGCTTTACGTGTGGTAAAGCAGGGCATAGAGCGAAGTTTTGTCGACAGGACAAGGCATTGCCTTTACAGGTTCCCTTCAAGAGTGAGATCATTCTAGGTGGACGACGAAGGTCGATTTACCCTTTAGTTGCACAGGTTGCAAGGATGGAATGATTATGTTTCAATTGTGGCTATCCAGATCAGTTGCGTTTTGTGTGCCCTTTGGCACTGATAGCTTGTTTCACTTGTGGTGAGTTAGGTCATCTGACCCTTTCTGTCAGCACGGTGGTGTTTCTTCCCAGCAAGACCTTCCTCTTTCCGGTGCAAAAAGAGTGGAAGTGGCGGCTATAGTAATGACCTCAGTGATACCTGAGGAGCATGGATCTGACATTGAGTGATGATATGTAGAGGAACTACGAGTGTTAGCTGTTATAGGTACCATTATCGTTAATGGTTTACCTGGTGAAGTTTTGCTTGTGAGTGCTATGCACGTCATGTCTTTCAATGCATGCGTTAATGGTTGAATTTTGGTATATAGTAGAAGGTGGATTTTCCTTTATAGGATTACCTTTTTGGGTTTGAGATACCCGTGAGATGCGTGTTTGTTCCCTTATTTCAAGGACTCGTGTATGGTTGCAGACTTCTTTGCCATGTCGTAGGTGCATGAGGAAGTCATTATGTGTATGGTTTGGATGAATAGATATCATGTGGTGTTTGCTTTTAATAGTAAGACTATTATAGTCTTTACTGAGTTGAGTTAAATAGAGGTATTCTGAGGTTAAGACCTTTGAAGAGACGGGTTTGTCATCAGGATTGTACGCGCAGCGAGCTGATAACACAGGGATGTGACGCATTCTAGTGTTATACCATGAAGGAGCGAGATAGTCCAACATTGGAAGGTATTCCAGCTGTTTATGAGTTTATAGATGTGTTACTGAACCGTCTAGTTGTCACCTCAGCAAAGTGTGGACATTGTTATTGAGTTGAAGTATGATACAAGATTGAATGGGAAAGCTACACTATATGGTGCTTGTTGAGATATTGTACTGATAACTTGAAAAGTTGACTGAAATGGGCTTCTTTTACCCTAGTGGGTTCCATGTTCCGTATTGACGACCTGATGAGTTAGCTTCAAGAAGCAATTGTGTTTTTAGGATTTCTTTGTGCTCAAGATATCCCTAGTCATGGATGAGAGAGCAACATGTGTATGGGATAGCATCCCATACCCGTTATGGACACTACGAGTTTGTAGTGATGTCATTTGGGTTGACAAATGTTTTAGTAGTTTTTATGGAGTTGATGAATAGTATCTTCATCGACTTCCTTGATTAGTTGGTGGTGAACTTCATTGATGACATGTCGTTTACTCTCATAGCAGATAATAGTAGACCGATCATCTGAGTACCATTTTGTAGATTTTGAGAGATAGAGGGTTGTATTCTACGCTCTCTAAGTGTAAGTTGAAATGCCAGTGGTAGCCTTTTTAGGCCATGTTGTCTCCGCCAGTGGGATCATGGTTGACCTGGCGAGAATTAAGTATGTTGTAACATGGGAGATACTGATGAACATTAAGGAATACGTAGTTTTCTCGGCTCAACCGATTGCTACCAATGCTTTGACGAAGGATTTTATATGATTACGTATTCATTTGCGAGTCTTTTGAGAAGACCACCATAACTACGTGATGAAAGTAGTGTGTCTATGTTTTGAAGAGTTGAGGAGGCATTTGACCTCTGCTTCCATTCTGTTGTAGTTAGAAGATTTTTGGGATCCCGTGATTTACGGTGATACATCCCAGCTAAGTCTGAGATGTGTATTACTACAGAGGAGTAGGGTTATTGATATGTGTATTTACAGCTGAGAACGTATGATGAGAACTACCCGATTCATGATTTAGAGTTAGTAGTGGTAGTTCAAGCCTTTAAGTTTTGAAGACCGTACCGGTGTGATCTTCATGTCAGATTTCTATAGATCATAGAAATCTGAAGTATATTTTATGCAACAGGGGTTGAATAACCGCTAGTGTTAAGAGCTTAAGTTGATCAAGACTTTGACCTGGAGGTTCCATATCATTCCGAGAAGTTGAACGTTGTCACCGACAACTGGAACGGAAAGACGCTCCAAGAGAAGATGATTGTGAGACAGATAGTTCAGCTTCAGCTTCAGTGAAATCTAGCTTGGCTAGAGTTGGACAATCAGTTCCTTGATGAGGATACCCAGTTATACCTCAGAGGTTCTACCTGGTCTGTTGGATGAGGTCCAATAGAAGCAGGAGACCTACCCGGCCTTGACAAGGTTTAGAGAAAGGATGTCTCGTACTGAGGCACCATAGTTCTCCATGGGAGTAGATGGACTGATGAAGAGTCATGACCACTTTGTGTACCTGCTGATGCAGATGCAGATGGAGTAGAGAATATTATGGTATACCCATTGTATGCCTTATTCAATACATTCAGGTACGAGTAAGATGTACCACGAGATGAGATGATTATATTGTATGAAGCCGATATAACCAGATTTGTGATACAGTGTGTGACCTGTTAGCAGATCCAGATAGAGTATTTCCGATCTAGAGATAAGCCCCACCCACTACCAGTGTAGTAGTAGAATTTGGGAGGACATCTCTATGGACTTTTTTATGGGATTGTGACCCAATAGAAGATTTATGTTATTTGGATTGTTGGTAACAAATTAATGAAACCGGCACGTTTCATTTCTATCAGAAGGACGTGGCTAGTGAATGAATTGGCTGAGGAATACACTAGACAGATAGTGAGACTCCATGGTATACCGAGACGATCATTTCTGATCGAGATGGATGTTTTTACTTTCAGATTTTAGTCAGCAGATTCAGACTGCTTTGGGGACGAGTCTGTACCTCATGACTACACTTCACCCCCTGACAGATGGTCAGTTAGAGAGGATCATCTAGATCTTAAAGATCTAATATAAGTTGTAAGTCGAATGGGAAACGTGGATGGTTATATTACCTTCCATTAATGAGTTTATTATATAACAATGAAGGACGTGCATCTTTCTGGGATGGCCCTATGAGGCAATATATATAGACATAGATGTCGTATATCCTTATGCTAGAAGTGATCTAGCAGTAGTAGTGGAATAACACCTTACCAGATTCAAGATTTTATAGTTCAAGTAATGTTGATTGAAGGAAGAATGCTGGTTGTACAGAGTCGCCATATATTATATGTAGACAAGAGGCGTTAACCTCTAAAGTTCAAGTGAGAGTTCATGCCCGGCTGTAAGTATCTCAGCTGCGAGACGTTAGACGTGTTAATATGGAAAGGGGGCTGAGTTTCCAATATGATGGTTTATTTGAGATTGACCAGTACGGAGAAGGTAGCATGATGTTTAGCTTTGTCTATGAGATTAGAGGATATCCACCCAGTGTTTCATATGTCTCAACTGAGGAAGTATATACCAGACTCGAGACACCTTGTGAGTTACGATGATTTGGTGGTTGAGTCCAACCACATCGTTGTTGAGCATCTGATTACATTCTTGGAATAAGATATGAAACGCTTGCATTCGAAAGACATTCCCATATTGAGGATATTATGGTCGAGATGAAGACCTGAAGAGGCTATGTGAGAGACTGAGGATAGTGTCCTGTGGAACTATCCAGAGTATATGTTGGGACAGACCCATTTGTGGGAGCACGAGTAGATCTTAGTGCTATCTTGATGAATGTTGTGCTTATATGCCTTGATGTGTTATTCCATGCTAGCTGTGATGTGATTTATGATCTTAGTAGATCTTTGATGTGCTAGCGTGATGTATGTTATAGCTGGAGATGATTACTTCCTCCACGCTACCCGAGTATGATTATATTTATAGCTGGAGATGGTTCTTTCCTCCATGCTATTTGAGTGGGATTAGGATTCAGCTGGAGATGGTTCTTTCCTCCATGCTACCTTGATGGACATAGTTCATTGGAGATGTGATTCATCCATGCGATATAGATGTTTATGGGTTGGCTAGAGACGTATTTCCTCTATGCATGTGATATGTTTTGGTTAGAGATGTGCTTCCTCTATGCCTTGTGATGTGGTATGGCAAGAGACGTGATTCCTCTACGCCTTTCGGTAGCGTTATGGCCCTGTTTCCTGGAGTGATGATTCCTCCATGTTTATACTTGAGGTTATAGATTGTTATAGGTTGTGATCTTTTGAAAGGAGATGTGATACCTCCGATAGAAAGAGTGAGAGTTATACCTCGGCATATGGGTCCGAGAGGATTTGGGAATTGTTCAAGTTTCGGGACGAAACTTTTTTTTAAGGGGTGTGTGATGTAATAGCTAGGATGGCCGAATTCTAATTAATGTTGATTAACTTAATCGTTGATAGTAATTGACATATAACTCGCGAAGATTTCGCAAGTGATGAGTATGAGTCTCACCGTTATGTTCCTCGCGTAATTTTGGACGTTTGGGGAAATTTTTACTTTTTCCCCGGGTAATTATTTTTACCCTCCGGTGTTATTTGGAACATTTGGGAGCTCCAATTAATAAAAATGCAGTTGAGAGAAATGATCAGGACATCGGATATGTCCTAGATATGAAATAACATGGAGAGGCAAAACGGCCAAAAGAGTCGCTATTTCGTTTCTTAACGGCTAAAAAAGACGGCTTAGGAATACACGTTTTCCGAGGCAGTTGTGGAATAATTATCCCTACAATATTCCAGATTTAATATTCCAATCTCGGTAAGTTTGGAGAAGGAGGCTCGACCCGTCTTTAGATCGATTAAAGGATAATTATCGACTTGCTAAAGGATAATTACCGACTTCACTATAAATAGCGGAAAATCCTTTATTAATTCATTTCCTTTCACGTTTCCTCGTAAAAGATCTGATTTCTCTCAACCTTCAAACTCAGATCTACTCTCCGTTTCTAATCCGATTTCAATTCCGTTTGAGTTTCTGGATTCCTCTCTTCATTCTCTTCATATCGGTACCGAGTTTCTGCATTTCCGAGTATATGGAGGTCTGGTCGAGCATATATGTCCCCAGAGCGGTTCCGTCGCTCAGATTCCGGTGAATTTGATGTTGTCCATGCGTAGCCTGCGTCGCTGTGATTCCGAATCTTCTTTCAGATCGTCAATCGGGTTAGTAACGAATAAGTTATGAATTTATTTGTTTTCCGTACTGCGATTTGGCCTAAATTGACTTTAGGCTTTTCAAAATGGATAATTAGAAATTCCATTATGGTCGTTATATTATTCTGGTGATTATGGGTTGTTTGTTTGATGAAATTTGATGACAGGGGTTTAGAAATTGCCTGCGGGCAAAACGTTATTCTAGCGAAATCTAATTAATTAATTAAAGGTTAATTAATTAAATTAGGATTAGAATTGAGATTGAGGAATGTTGATTAGATACTACCTTGAGATTTGAGGAATTGTGAGTTATGCTGAGATATTGAGGTTTAGTTGGTTGCAAGGCTTATAGATTGAGTATGATCCTCATGGATCCCTTTGGGTCTAGGTGTGACCCCTTTGATGAATAGAGGTTGATATATCTCTTTATGCCTTGTTTATAGGCCGTGTTGTCCCTCCAGTGTAGAGGTGATCGTGGTTGAGTTTGTACGAGGTTGAGGTAAGTCCGTAGGACTTACTTAGCTACCATCCCTATATTGGGTGTTTGCATGAGTGGTGTGTGCTTTATATGTTTGCTATGATAACATGAGTTGTCGTTTTTATCGACCTATGTTCTATTGACTGCCCCACTGCGTGGCTGTGATAACCTTTTCGTTTCATCCCACTGTGGAGTCTTGGAGGTTCTCTGATGTCGGGCCAGACTGGTTTACAGGAAGGGCGCAATCCACTCCCATAGGGTACACGATTGTGTGACCGATACTCGTACAGCTGGACATTGTACTCAGAGGCGGGGATGTATCGGTCCTTGTGTCACATACTTTCATCTATCTATATATATACGGTTTTTGAGTGAATGGTTATTATATAAAGATAATAAATGGGTAAATGTGTGATAGCATGCTGAGGTGTTTATCTTTCATGATTGTGTTTGTGCTTATGCATTACCTCATATATGTATGGTTAGCTAACGGTTTCATACCGTGTTGTAGATGTTTACAGGTTAGGCGCTACTGGGTGATCTGGCAGGGTGACAGGCCGAGGACTCTCGTACATTAGGTGGTTGGTTTGGGTTTGTTGTGTTCCCCTCCTGCGTGAGGATGTTCTTTTGTACCTCCTGTGTGAGGTTGTCGTTTTATATACTCGGCTATGTTGTTGTTTACTTTGAGTTGACAGTTTATACTGTTTTATGTATTTGTTTTATATCTGTCAGTGCCATGTTGTAAGGTCCAGTGAACTTGCTGTCAGGCTAGGGTCAGGATCCATTGTGAGATCCTAGCCCAATGTGACATCCCGAGTCCCGCGGATTCGGGGTGTTACAATTGCGTCCTCACATATTGCAGAAGATGTCCTCTCCTTTTCCACTTGTTTTCAATTAGAGTTAATCATCTCTCGTAAGACTCTTCCGTTTTGGATTTAAATAAACTCATGTAACTATTGGCAAATATTCGAGCAAGTTCTTTATCCATGTGATTATTCATAGCCCTTCCTTCAATGGTTTTGAATATGTGACGGCGACATAAAAGAAACAGGGTTTCTGGGAAAATACGATCAAGAGCGTTCGTAAGAGTCTTCTCTCAATCCGTCACAATTGTAGTTGGTGTCCTCTCGACGTGCCTAAAAAGCTTTGTAAGTTGCTCAATCGCCCAGACATAATTCTCTTCCTTCTCCGTGGATAGAAATGCACCGGCAAGTAACAAACAAAAGGACTCTGTCCGTGACGGACAAAGTCCTTTTGTTCGTTACGGACAGAAGGATTTTTTCCGTTACGGACAGGTTGATATAACACACATTTATTTCAAACCCTAAATAACGTTACATTCTTTCAAAACATAGCTATAATCGATCAATGGTTAAAAATATAAGTTCAAACACGATTAAAGATTTCAACTTTAGTAATAAAAAAACAAAATTTACTTACCTCAATATTATCTTCATCTTCGTTCTCAAAACTCAAAGATATTTCTTCATTATCAATATCATAATCTTCCTCGTATGACATTGTTAAGTTGTTTTTTCAAAAAGAATAGACTGGTTGAATTTGAGAAACAAGTATGAGGAGATGGCTGAATGAGGGTTGGAGGAGATTGACTACGGTTTTTATAGGATGAAAAAAATTGATTTAAGATTTATGCTTGTTAAATTATGGAAATAAATATATTTATCCAAAAATAAGATTTAGGGTTGTTAAATTATGGAAATAAAGATATTATTTATCCAAAAAATAAGATTTAAGGTTGTTAAATTATGGAAATAAAGATATTATTTATCCGTAAATAAGATTTATGGTTGTTAAATTATGGAAATAATGATATTATTTATCCGTAAATAAGATTTATGGTTGTTAAATTATAAAAAAATAATGATATTATTATTCGAAAGTAAATTTTTTTTATTTATCTAAAATAAAAGATAAGTTAGTTGATTTTAGTGTATAACCTTGTCCGTCACGGACAAACCTATGTTGTCCGTGACGGACAGATTTAATAAAATTACTAAATAACGCACATTTGTCCGTTACGGATAAATGTACGTTATTTAGTAAAAAAATGCGCTAAATAGCAGCTATATATATACATATTCTATGGGAAATGTTTCTGGGTTTAATATATATATTTAAAAAGGGTACCAACTGGAATTCACATTTGATATAGTTCCGTTAGTAAGTAAAAATAATAAAGAAAGAAAGAAATTAAAAAGCAAACACACTATCCAGTGAAGGATACTCTGGAACCAAGAAGACGACCGTAGAACAACTCTCTTCTCCTATCAAACAAAAATCTACTTCGCCTTTATAGGTTCGAAAAGTACTCGATCTTCAAGGTTGAAAGTCTTCCTCTCCTCTTCTCATATCCAGGTATGAAACCTTAATCTCTGTTTTTCGTATTTTTTTGTTAGGTTAAGATTATTAATTCTGATTGTTTTTAGTGGTGTGTGAAGTTGATTGGGTTTCTAGGTTAGTTGGGTGTGGAATTGAGATTACGTTTTGATTTATTCTTGATCATTTGTGAGTTGACATCAAGATCTTTTTTATACTCAACAACTAATCGACACCAGTAAGTAATTTACTATGTACATCGAATTAGACTAGGATATTTGTAGTTGATAGCAATTTGTGGTTTGTGAAGTTGATTTTGTGTACATTGAATTAGATTAGGATTAGACATCACTAATTTTCATGGGTTAGATTAGTATTTTCTGAACTGTTAAAAAATTTATTGTTTGTAAAACTTGGGCAGCAGTTTGTAATTTGAGTTTAGTTAGATATAGCTAATTTTGTGTACATAGGATTAGACACCAGGATGTTGAATTTAATCAGCAATGCCATTTGTGTCAGCTGTTTTTTTTTCTTATAAATGTGATGCAATTGTTTATAATGTGATATGAACTATGTTTTTGCTGCATTTCTTCCTATGCCTTATGAATTCTTACTTGAGGGTGATTTTTTTCAGAGAGGGTATACAAGGCAAGAGCTTTTCAATCTACTAAAAGATGAGAAGGACATGCATTTTTCATTTGGAAACATTGACAACATCATCAAAAATGTTACGGAAGGAATGCGCTCCTCCAAAACTTTGCTCAACAGGGGACACTCCCTCGTCAAACCGATTGTTGAAGCCAGTGCCAGCCACTGTGTCCCCATAATCATCAACGACAAAACCGAGTTTCCCTTTGGAGATGTCCTCGACTACACTGAGTTCTACATCTTCGTTTGAGCCTCATATGCTATCAAGAAGGATTCCCTCGTAAATCTCATCCGTGGAATCTAAAAAGACGAATGGACTCATATATGAAAAATGCTACAAGAAGTTGAGAAACATTTTGAGTTTCATTGCCCCTCAAGTGGCAATGATGCCGTCCAAATGATATGGCATACTTTGGCGAGAAAGATACCGTCCGTGAGATTGAAACTGAACCGTTTGAGACGATAATTTCATGCAGAAGAGACTAATGCTTTTAACTATGAAGTTACATCCTATAAGGTTCCTAGCAAATTTGGTTGAAAATTTTCGGGTAAAAGCCGATAAATTTATGAAGGTAGAGAAAATTTCATAGCAGTCTTAAAGGTTGAGTTCTGACAGATTTTTTCAACGATTTTGATCGTTCAGTGCTAAATGAGCTTGACAAGATTAAGGCAATCAATCTTTATACCCATTGAAATACACGTTATGTTTAGTTTCTATGCTTATTTGATTTTGGGGGTATTTGCTTTGTATAGTTATATATCTCTTCCTCTTTGTAGGACATTTCTTTTGGCATTGAATACATGAAGAAATTATAATAGCTTAGATTTTCCAAAATTTGGACAAAAATGAGAAGTCCAAATTTGGAAGAAACATGCCAACAAAGTCGAATTCCATCTAGGTGGTTTCGCCAATAGATTTGTAAGGCCACTAAACAAAATTCATAATAAAGAGATCGTAACATAAAAAGCTATAAAATTTTCTCTCCTTTGACTTAGATGAATAATTGAACATCTCATACTTCAACCAATATTCTTAGCTTGTGTCGTATCTGTGATGATTAGATGAAGCAGTGTCCTTACGGAGGCCACGAGCCCTCATGAAGTAGCAAAAGGTGACGGTGTTAAGCACCACATTTATAGCGAATCCAAGACAAAGTAGCGAAAGGAAACGGTGATGATTACAACTTAATAAATACATGCATATATGCTTATGAACACGCATATGGGTTCATGACTACAACATATGATTTAGTAGCGGAATAGATAGTGTAAAAACGATAAGAAGGGAGGCAGAGATCGGAAGCAGGTCCAACATTGAGTCATTGACAATAGCACCTCTGCCTTTGGTGATTCTAGCAGGGAGGACACCTCGAGCGACCCACATGGCTGATGACTCTCTCTTTACATTGACTTTGATCACACTCTCGATGTCTACACACAAATATAGAGTAAATCAAAACGTAATCCCAATTCCACACCCAATTAACCTAGAAACCCAATCAATTTCACACAACCACTAAACACAATCAAAATTAATAATCGTAACCTAACAAAAAAAATGAAAAACAGGGATTAGGGTTTCTGGTTTCAAACTTGGATATGAGGAGAAGTGAGGAAGACTTTCAACCTTGGATATCGAGTACTTTTAAAACCTATAAAGGCGAAGTAGATTTTTGTTCGAGAGGAAAAGAGAGTTCTCTACAGGCGTCTTCTTCGTTCCAGAGTATCCTTCGCTCGATAGTTTGTGTGCTTTTTAATTTCTTTCTTTATTTTTTTTACTTACTAATGGAATTGTATCAAACGTTAATGGCTTTCACATAGTGACATATTTCGAAAAATATAAAAACTGAAAGGTATAAACCGAACTTTAAAAAATTGTTGGGTAAATTCCGGAATACCCCAAACTATAAGGGTACCAACCGGAATTTTCCTTTGTAGTTTTAATATAAAGTCGAAACCGTAACGGATTGGTATCGATTAAGGACATTAAAATTACGGGATTAATATATTCCCTCCTTCCTTATCTAATAAATGAAATACACCTCTTCTCATTAACTTATATATTATATAGAGGTTGATTCCCATGTAAACAACTCTTACCATGTAAAATGCGACCAAATTGTATTCGTTAGATCGTTAAATAGATGGTTGAGATTAGGCAATATTAAAGGGGAAAAAATTGTGTGATTAGTGGAAGAAATATTTGTCGGACCTAATTCATATATTCGGCGTTATAGTCACATATATTCGACGGTATAATCACATATATCCGGTGTTTACATGTTCACATGGTAAGAGTTGTTTACATATGAGTCATGATCTATATATATATATATATATATATATATATATATATATATATTGATAGTTAAAAGGCAGTTAATCCCGGCTGTTTGTTTCAGAAAACAAACTCTTTTCAAATGGTTTTATATAGAAAGAACTTGGCTTATTAGGCTCTTTTTGCTTTTTGTTAAAGAAACTATACCCCATATTTTTTTACCACTTTCATTTAATGGTAGGTAAAACTAATTAACCCTTCTATTAATAAAAAATGTTTGTTATTTATTATTTAAGTGTAAGTTTTAATTTTAAAAAACTGATTTGTTTTTTTATTTTTTATATTATTTTTTTCTCTTTTTTATTAATTTTTTTCTTAATTTTCTGGAATGAAGAATTTTTTACTTACCGGAATTTTTACATGACGAATTTTCACATACCGGAATTTCCAATACCGGAATTTCACATACCGAAATTACACATACAGGAATTTCACATACCGGCATTTTCACATACCGGAATTTTCACATACCGGAATTTTCCAATACCGGAATTTCACATACCGGAATTTTTACATACCAGAATTTTCACATACCGGAATTTTCCAATACCGGAATTTCACATACCAGGATTTCACATACCGGAATTTCACATACCGGAGCATCACATACCGGAAGTTATCATACCGGAAGTTATCATATCATGCCGGAAGTTATCATATCATACCGGACGTTATCATATCATACCGGAAGTTATCATATCATATCGGAAGTTATCATACCGAAATTTATTTATTTTTTTTTCTTTTTTTGTCTTTTTTATTTTCTTTATTTATTTTTTTTAATTTTTTGGAATGCATACCGGAGTTTCACATACCGGAAGTTCACATACCGGAGCTTCACATACCGGAAGTTCACATACCGGAAGTTATCATACCGGAATTTATCATGCCGGAAGTTATCATATCATACCGGAAGTTATCATACCGGAAGTTATATCAAACAAACTGATTTTATGTCATAATTTAGAATTAAGAATTACATACCGGAGAATTACATACCGGAAGTTATAAAAATGGTTTGAGCAAAAACGCAACATTCAGGTATCAACCTTGAAGGAACAAAAATGTCTCTAAAAATGGTATAACCTTCTTCTTTGCCCAAAGACGATCAAGACCACTGTCAGCATCACTTTGAGCGAGCAAATGTTGTAAATTCACCAATATAAACATCATTGGCATCCGGTATAAAAAAACTTTGGTATGAACTTCCGTTATGAAAAATTTCGTTATGAACATCCGGTATGAACTTTCGGTATGAAATTCCGGTATGAACTTCCGGTATAAAAAATTTCGGTATGAACTTACGGTATGAAAAACTTCGTTATGAACTTCCGGTATAAACTTCCGGTATGAACTTCCGGTATGAACTTCCGGTAAGAAAAACTTCATTCTGAACTTCCGATATGAACTTTCGGTATGAAAAACTTCGTTATGAACTTTCGGTATGAACTTCCGGTAAACTTCAGTATGAACTTTCAATATGAACTTCCGGTATAAAAAATTTCGGTATGAACTTCCGGTATGAATAAATTCGTTATGAACTTCCGGTATAAAAAAATTCGGTATGAACTTCCGGTATGAAAAACTTCGTTATGAACTTCCGGTATGAACTTTCGGTATGAACTTCTGGTATAAAAAATTTCAGTGTGAACTTTCGGTATGAAAAATTTTGTTATGAACTTCCGGTATGAACTTTCGGTATGAACTTCCGGTATAAAAAAATTTCGGTATGAAGAACTTCGTTATGAACTTCCGGTATAAACTTTCGGTATGAACTTCCGTATGAACTTCTGGTATAAAAAATTTCGGTATGAACTTCCGGTATGAACTTCCGGTATGAACTTCCGGTATAAAAAATTTCGGTATGAACTTCCGGTATGAAAATATTCGTTATAAACTTCCGGTATGTAAAATGTCCGGTATGTAAATGTCCAGTATATAAAATGTCCGGTATACAATTATGTAAATGCCCGGTATGTAAAATGTCCGGTATGTAAATGTCCGATATGTAAATGTCCGGTATGAAAACAGAAAATAAAAAGGGAAATAAAATAAAATAAAATAAAAATAAATCAGTAATTAAAATCAAAATTTACATAACAAACATCAAATAGTATTTCTTTTATAATAGAAGCGTTAATTAGTTTTACCTTATCATTAAATGAAAGTGGTAAAAAAATTATGGGGTATATTTACTAAATAGAAAACTAGAAAAGGCCTAGTTTATATACAATAAAATAAAAAAGCATACTTACCTAATTCGCCCTTTTATAAGACAGAGGATAAAAAACAATTGTCCGTGCAATTGAAAAGTTAAGCCTATGCCGATTACCAAAAGTAATTATTGTGAAGAGGATTAATTGGTGTTAATCTCATTCATTAGAAATTATTGAAAGGGAAGGATTAAGGAAGGAGAAGACTACTCGCTTACGCTTACGATCATTCAGACTCGTTGATTTGTGATGAAAATTTCCACGGATAAAGGTTAGTCTTCGATCCATATACGAATATATCGGTTGCTTCATATTTAAGTCTAGATCAGTTATAGTGTTTTGATTTCGAAACGGAATCGTAAATAATCTAACAATTGGTACCAGAGCGATTTTAGATTTACATGGTTCATCGATTTATTGGTATTCAAATCCCAAATGTATGTTTTCCGCATTTTGTGAAAGTATGAATGCATGAGATGTGATTAGGTTTGACACAGTTTTGTTCATATAGTTAACAATAATCACGTTTGAACATAGTTCTTTGATGAAGATTATATTTCTTTCACATAATGTGTGTGAAGATTCGTTCTTTTTATCATGCTTTGATTACCGCGTAATTGGATTGTAGTATATACATGCAGTGGTATCCTTTCAATTATAGTTAATGTTACAAGTCATAGTTACCATTAGTTAGTGGTTTACGGTTGTTATAAATTTGTATATGAATGTACGGTGTTTTCATGATTAGTAAATAAAGGTTTTCATTTACAATTTTGTAACGCCATGTTCATTATATTGCATAACGGCAGTAGGTAGATTTATAATAGATATGTATTGCGTGTTTGTACTGGTTTACAGTAACTATGGAGCATTTATTATACAGTACATGATTTAATCTTGTAAACTATATTATGTATAGTATGAAGTGCGGTTATACGACAATAGAGTAATATAGTTTAATGTCCAAATCACGCATAATTTGTTAGTCACCAAAGTGGCCTTATTATGTTTGATTAAGACTTTTAAATTAATAAATTCATTTATTCATGATTATAGGATGCTTAATGAAATGAAATTTTGATTGAATAATTGTAAATATTGGCTATATTTTTAGGATATCTCCCAAAGGCGGATCAATAAAAATAGGCACTAATATTAAAGAGATTAATCATGTTATTTAGGTTGAATAGTATGTATATCCAAAGATAACATGTTTTTTTAATTTATGTATGTCATGATTGTCTATTAAGTGTATATTTTTAGCATCAATGATTGTGTGTGTTTAAGTATTGCCCAAAAGTTGCTTGAATGCATGCTTTAAATTTTACATATATGATTTGAATCTGTATTATAGTCAAAACACTAATAGGTAAGCATGTATAAATTGCAGCTTCGTCAAATTTCTCTCCATCTACAAAGTCTGTTGTCAAATTCAATGGGCAAAGTTATTATGATTGGTCTGAACTAGTCCGATTTACTTTGGGCATTATGTCGTTGGATCTTGCTATACTCATGGATAATCTACCAGCATCCATTACAGAGAATAGCTCCGAAGCTGAAAATTCTCTTTATGAGGATGGCGAGCGTTCTAACAGGTTGAGTTTGAATCTTATGACGATGAGTATGGCTAAAAGTATTAAGTCATCAATGCCTAAAAGTTAAGGAGTATTTACAATCAGATTTTGCGGACAAGTCAATTGTAGGAAGCCTTATGAGTGAGCTAACTACGAAAAAGTTTGACTGGTCTCAGCCTATTCATGATCATGTGACGTACATGTCAAATTTGGCAGCAAAGTTAAAGACCTTGGGAATGGACGTTAATGAAACATTATTGGTCCAATTTATCATTAACTTTCTACCACTTGAGTTTGGTCAGTTCTAGGTGAACTATAACACCATTAAAGACAAATGGAACTTTCAGGAATTAAAAGCCATGCTTGTTCAAGAGGAAGGGAGATTAAGCAAGATAAAGGATCAAGTTGTCCATTTTACAAGTCATGATGGTTTCATCAGCAGTAAGGGTAAATCGGGTAAAAGGGACAAGAGGAACAAGAACTCTTTGAAAGTCAATGAGGCTCATGTTAAGAAGGAAGTGAAGTGTTTCTTTTGCAAGAAAACGGAGCACTTCAAGAAGAATTGCCCTAGAAGGAAGGTTTGATTTGAGAAGAAAGGTATACATTATAGTTATGTTTCCTTTGAATCAAATCTTATAGAAGTGCCTAATAATACCTGGTAGACAAATTTTGGTGCTAATACTTGCGTGTCTCATATTAATCAGGGATTCAATATGATCCGGCTCATAAGAGGAGCTAAACAATATTTGTTCATGGGAAACAGAATGAAGGCAAAAATAGCGGACATTGGGACTTACAGATTGATCTTGTACACTGGTTGTCATATATAGATCTTGAAGGATATCTTTATGTACTTGAATGTGCTAAAAATCTGGTTTTCATTAGTAGATTGAACATGGTTGTCATATAGATCTTGAAGGATGTCTTTATGAACCTGAATGTCCTAAAAATCTTGTTTCCATTAGTAGATTGAACATTTTAAGTTTTATTATTAAGTTTGGACATGGTAAATTTTCAATGCACAAACATAATAATTTTTATGGTAGTGGTACATTGATTGATTCACTTTAGAGGTTTAATCTTGATATTAAATTTTCTGAATCTTTGCTTTATGTTGAAGCTAATGTGGGCATCAAACGCAGTACATCTAATGAAAATTCAGCTTTATTGTGGCATCAAAGATTAGGTCACATTGAGGTTGGTAAAAAATAATATCCTATCTCCCTTGGATTTTAGTGACCTAGATGTGTGTATAGAATGCATTAAAAGAAAGCAAACTAAACACACTATAAAGAAAGTCGCCACAAGAAGCACTCAACTTCTTTCGATAGCGTTTAAATATTTTTTCCGCCGTGTTCCGTTTTCTATACTTTTGAGGATTACCACTTTTCCGGTTTTTGCCGTGTTCAATTTTTGTGTCATGTGCATCATAAGTACGTTGACATAACCTCAGGGACAAGTAGTACGCTGACATAATCTCAGGGACAAGTACGCTATCAATATTTGCTGTTTCACTTTCTTTATATGAACATGGTTGAATTTGGATGAAAGAACGACCATCTAACAACGAAAAAGGATGAAACAAAATAGCAAAAAAACAATAAAGTATACAATAACATCCCCACTGTCGATTTCAAATTTTTGCGCAAATAGAGTATCACCTTATGAACAGAGACAAATCTAAAGGCTCTCAAACAACAGAGACAAATCTAAAGGCTCTCAAACCCAGTTCTTTTACACATTCAAACCGTCACCACAAAGCCGATAAAGTGAAAAGGCAGCAAAAAAAATGCACTCTTAAACATTCCCAACTCTCCAAACAAGTACCGGAATTCAGACCACCTACGCAGCATCGGGAGCAGGTGCCGGCGCCTTCAGGAGAGGCTGAAGCGCTTTGACCACGATGCTCATGTTGGGTCTAAACTCTGCCTCATACTGCACGCAAAGAGCAGCCACTGCAGCAAGCTGGCAACAAACAATTTTTTTTTATCTGTATCAGATATCATAATAGAAAGGGAAGCAAGTGCAAGTTAAGAGAACAAGACAAAAACAATTATGGGCAAACCTTAGCAACTCCTTTGGCCGGATAGTCCTTCATCTTCGGGTCCACACATTGTTTCACTTTGTCTTCGCTAAGTCTAGGTGTGGCCTGGTCTCGGTTTTAACGAGTAAGTTAAAATTTTAGCAAACGGAAGAAGGTATTATCCAAAGGATCAATTTGCAAATTTAGGACTCTTACCCATGTCACAAGACTTTGTTGTCCACGGGGCATGGTATGATCAACAGGCTTGCGACCTGTTAAGAGCTCTAGAAGTACCACCCCGAAGCTGTATACATCACTCTTTTGCGTCAGCTGTCCAGTCATTGCATACCTGAAGTTTTAAGATTGGATTAAGAACTATACAAACACTAGGAAGAAAACAGCACAACAAAAACTGAAGGAGATGATTAGTTAAGACAATATATGAAAAACAAAATGATAACCAAACTTGAAGTTCATTCTAGGATCTATTCAATAGGGCATGAGTAAAGAGATGGCTACAGTTCAGAAGTTGCCAAAAACTCCAAAAACATTTAGCTCAGAAACAGAGGAATTACTACAGCAGCTGAGTGAGAATTTGACCCTTCAGACAAATCTAAATAAATAACAAATAACAAATTTAAGAAACATTACTCTGGTGCATGATAGCCGAAGGTTCCCAATACTCGAGTAGAGTGTAAGCGAGCAGCCATGTCAGGAGCTTGGTTAGAAACGTTAAAATCTGCAATCTTAGCCTTGAAGTCCTCGAAAAGCAAAACATTGCTTGATCGAATATCTCTATGTATGATAGGAGGTTGAATTTTTTCATGTAGAAACTCTAATCCTTTTGCAGCCTCAACTGCAATTCTTACTCTCTGCATCCAGTCAAGCACAGGACCAGGTTGTGCACCTTGAACACCTTTTCTCCCTGTAAACAACAATTTTCAAAGAGTTACAACTGGAAGCAATCATCCATGCATTATTAGCAGACCTCAAGCTGAATAATCCGTACCATGTAGGACATCATGCAAGGATCCCATGGTGGCAAATTCATATGCCAAAACTCGGAGGTTCCCTTCTACACAATAACCTTGAAGCTCAACAAAATTTTCATGCTTCAACTGTGAAACCATGGCAACCTAAAAAAACATATAATAATGTCAAAGAAGAAGAATGATACTGAAAGAGAAGTACAAAGATTAGCTACTTTAGCAAGTCAGTCAGACCTGTGTCAGAAACTCTACACTGGACTCGGCCTCAGGGGAAACATCAAGCTTCTTAACAGCAACAGTCTTCCCATCGTTCAAGGTTGCAAAATAAACCCTTCCATAGGAGCCCTCACCTATCAATGCTTTGGAACCAAAATTATCTGTTTTGTCCTTCAGCTCATCAATAGACAATGCAGGCACTTCAATAGTGGGTACTGGTTTATGTACATCAGCTTTAACCGGTTGTGCGGGTACCTTTGAGGGCTTTTGACCCCCTACACATGAAACAAAAAAAGAATAAACTTCAGATATGGCCAGGAAATCAGAGAAGGCTACAGCTTAGTCATGGACTCATAGAGTAATAGTTATGTATTACCAAAGTTGGATTGAAAATTTTATCAAAAGGTCAACCAGACAAAAAAGAAAAACAGTCCTATTTCAAAATATTATAAAAAAAATTTAGAGAAGTAGTTCAAAAAGGCCAACTCCATAGAAAGTGAAGTCACTCAAACATCATGAAGAGCGCCCCAACTATATGGAACTAATGGAAGGAGGGCACAGTAGAAAGGAGATGCAGAAGCACTAATATCATATCCAAAATCACAGGGTTAATGAACTGTAAAAAGTAAATAGTAGTTTAGTTACTTAGCATAAGCAGTTATGATGCAACTTGGATTTAAATCCTACATAAAGACACCAAAGTTGGTATCAAATAATCATGCAGAATAATTAGTTGAATAATAAGACAGTATGATAGCATATCAATAATTGTTTGCCAGCTCACACAATTCTGATTAGCTGTCATGATTTATGAATGAAAATTTGCATAGTGCTATACAGCATTAACATGCCAGGGGTATTGAACAGTATCCATGTGTACGAAAACATGTGTAAAGTAAAGGGGAGAAGATGCATATCCATGAAAACACAAGCTGGCCCCTTCACATAATGGGAGGGCAATGGTACAGGTCTGGGATGATGGAAACATTGATGTCCATAAAATAATATATGATAGTAACTAAACTTTAATTCCAGAAATAAATTTCAATACTCATCATTGTCATGATGTCATCAAACCTCCAATTGATCCATACATCAAGAGATCAAGCGTACTAACATGCAGGCATGCAAAGAAAATAAAACTTTCCCATAGCCTATGCCTAACTAGAACAAAATTTCAATCATTTAACAATTTAAGGGAATATACCCTCAACAACAGATCAGTATACAGCAAAGTAAAAACTAACTATCCGGTTAAGTCGATATTAAAGAGCTAAAAAATAAACAACATTAACAAAGATAATACAGGAAACAAGTGTCTGAAGTGATGAGAAATTCAAACTCAATTTATCAAACCAAAGTTTGAACTTACAATTACCATTGTTCTTGGGGCTCTTTAAGGGCTCGTCATGTGGTGGGTTTGTCTCTTCTACTTGACAGTTACAACACAGCCACCTACGCATCCTGGATGACCTCCTTAAATACAAGTTTGTCTATGGTGTTCTCAGAATCCAGGGGCACAAAGTGGCCAGGTGGCCGCGAATGTGCCTGCAGAATCAAAAGTAAGAAGCATACTCATCAACGAAAGCAAAATTTTGAGGGACGGGCATGACAATGGATGTCTAATTATACAGACGGCACAATAAATCATTATTGAAGGACTGCTTCCCCATTCAATTCTCAAATATCAGAATTCCACCCATAACCCTACAATTTCAAGAAAATTTACAACAATTGGAGAATGCAGTCCCAAAAATGATAAAATTCAGGGCTTTGCGGAAAGGAATCCCTCATTTGTAATACTAGGACCATGCTATTGAAGCGTGTCATCTATAAAAATAAGAGATGTTCAAGGGTATACGCAAATGGTCCTACACCAATTGATAACTCCCACTGAAAGGGGAACAGAAAATTCCCAAATCCGCAACCGGAAAAAAACCTAAAACCAAAACGTAGAGGGAACGGAAAGATATTACAATAGAAAACCTAGCAAGAGAACCAATTCAACAAATACAATCAAAGAAACATCATACCCAACAAAAATACGATTACAATGAGGTAAAAGAGAGGAGGCTGGGACGAAATTGATGATACAAATCAAAGCCCTAGACAAAGAAAAAACTTACTGAAGACAATTTGGAGGCTTGGTTGGAGGCAATCGAAGAGCAAGAAAACAACAATTATTCAATCAAAAGCAACAGAGGATTAGAAAAGTACCTGTAATGCGTAGGCGACGGGGGGCTGGGAGTTGGGAAAGAAGGCAGGTTGAAAGAGAGGGGGAAGGAACGCAATTGAAGAGCAGGAGGAGGTCGAATTTCGTGGTTGGATTTATTTTTAGGAGATTTGTGTAGAGTGGCAACAGCCACGAACTGATGAATCGCTTTAAATGGGGAAAACGAAGGGCTAAAAAAGGCGATGGCGAATTTTTGGAGTATTTAATACGTGGAAGTGGAATACGTACGCGGTCGGTCGCCCCAAATGCGAGTCGCAAGCAAAGCGGCCGCTCCTTAAGGAAGTCGGTCAGAGAGTGGGGACCGCTGGGTTGCTTTACATCTAAGCTCGCATCTAACATTAAATACTTTCCTTATCATTTTTTACACGTTCTTATCAACTTTGACTAATTGTTTTTTCATTAGGAGAATGAATCCCTACAAACCTTAAGTATCAACAAAGTTTCATACTTTTAATTATTTTAAAAATGATCATTCTTTTTCAAATCTTTATTTGTCAATGTTAAAATATATTAGGCAAGTATATATATTATGGGATATGATTTGATTGTACAGAATTTTATTATTCCGTAGAATATACATGTATACTTGCTATAATATAGTTTAATAGAGTTTTTTTTGGTGTGATTCTTCCCACATTTTGTGTGAGGGTTCTGAATCCTTGGACATGTCATAGTATTAGAGTGTTTTGTCTAAAGCCAGTTTCGTTCCTATTCACTCAAACACGGGATAACTTGTGTCCGACCCCAACCGACTTTGTCGATCCAAACCAGCTTTGGCCTTGCCCGAATACAACAACATCTACATGTCCGAGTACAACACCGGATTCGTCCTTGCGCTTTCAGCCTTGTTCCAAATATCCCCCTCTTTTCCCTGAGCCCATATGCCACCTATTTTATTTTTAGTTGATTACGAGTTTTTTTTTTTTTTTTTGGTAAGAGGGACGGTTAAGACCTTGGTCTTACCCGTACAATAACATTAAAACTTAGCTAACATCTGACTTGCCGTTGGGTCGCTACTCCGCGGGCATCGTTCACCAAGTAAGACGATAAACTAGACGGAACAGAATCTAAAATGAAATAACCTAAAGGAAAGGTAGAAGCTAGCGATGCCAAACAATCGGCTGAACTATTAGCCTCCCTGTAGACATGACGAAACCGGACTTGCCAGTCTCTACGGATGAAGCCTTGACATTGTGAGATCAGGCTAAATAGGGGGTGATTTGATGATATGTTGCGGTTAACCAATCTGACCACTAATTCGGAGTCTAACTCAGCGATTACCTTACGGTAACCCTTATTCCAAGCTAAGTGCAAGCCTGAGAGTAAACCCCACAATTCTGCCGTGGGAACGTTACATTGTCCAATATTAAATACGAAGCCAGCAAGCCACCGTCCGAAGTGATCGCGAAGTAACCCCCCAGCGGATGCAGAACTAGTGTTCCCGTGCACGGAACCATCAGTGTTCAACTTAACCCAACCGAAATCAGGCGCAGACCATGCCACATTAATAAGAGCAGTCTCGTGAGGGCCATTTACGTGCTGAGCTTTAGCGACCACAATAAAGCGAGAATAGGAGAGAATCGTGTTACAGCAGCTAGCGGGAATGGAAGCCTCACGAAACACAAAACCGTTTCTCCATCTCCAGCGGTTCCAAAGTGTAACTGCAAACTCCACGTTCCAGGGTATATCCTCGAAGTACTTGTCGGTATCTGAAAGATTAGTAAGCAGCCAATGATGCTCCAGTGCTGAAAAAAAAGCGATGTGCTTCCCAACAGGGACGAGAGAACGCCAAAGCTCGCCAGCCGCAAGACAGTCCCGGAATAGGTGAAGCGACGACTCGGTACTCGTATTGCAGACTGCGCATGTCTCAGAGCTGACCAAATGACGACGAGCTCTTTCAGCATTAGTGAGGATTTTGCCGGACACCACAACCCAAAGAAATGCTCGAATCCGTTGGGGTAAGCCTAGTTTCCAAATAATTGCAAACAAAGGAGACCTCGCGCAAGTAGGATTTCGAGTTTGAATGAGCACCTTATAAGCAGAAGCGAACGAGTACATACCGTTGGAGGAAGCGTGCCATGATACACAATCCGGAATGTTAGTCGCAACGCTCAGCGGATGGTTGGCGAGTTTGATAAGAGTTTGTAATGGTAGGGGAGAGTTCAATCGATTCCAGTCCCAACCAGAGTTAGCAATCCAGTATTCAGACACCCGAGCAGTCCAATCAGACTCAGGAGGCCGTTCGACAACATCATCAATGAGGGGTCGAACACCGCACCATACATCCGACCAAAACCGGGTAGAGCAGCCATCAAAAACAATCCATCTGGTACCCTTTGCTAAGATTACTTGTTTTGCCCACAGAATACCTTTCAAAATACACGACCCAACTCTCGAAGAAGAGCATTCCATTAATGCGCGGTAGTTATTGATTCCGTACTTTGAGGCCAGGAGCAAAGCCCAAGGCTTCTCCCCCTCGAACATGACCCTCCATGCAAGCTTCCCAAGGGCTATAGCGTTAACATCCCGGGCCGAACGCAGTCCCAGGCCACCCTGATCGAGAGGCCGGCATATATTTGACCATGACACAAGATGGAACCCATTCCCTGATGCCTTGTTACTCCAAAGAAAAGTTCTATAGATCCTGTCCAGATCATCGCAGATGGCGAGCGGTAGCTTGACCATACGCATGATATAGGTCGGAAACGAGCATAGGACGGACTTGACAAGAGTAAGCCTTCCAGCAAAGCTAAGATAACGGCCCTTCCATGCAGAAAGTCTACTCTTAGTCTTATCAACGAGAAACTTGAAATCGTTATACCGCAATCTGTTATGAAGCATAGGAAAGCCCAAGTACGTATCGAAATTTGCCACAATTGGAAAACCGGAAATATTCTGAATTATAGAGCGGGTCTGCTGACTGACATTTGGAGATACAATGATCTGAGATTTGAGCAGGCTGATCTTTAACCCAGAATGGTTACAAAACTCGTTCAAGCAACGCGTGATCTCCGTAATATTTTTCGAATCAGCTTCAACAAATAAAACAATATCATCTGCGAAAAATATATGCGAGAAAGCAGGGCCACTGCTCTTGAGGCGTATTGGTTTCCATGACCCATTATCCACAAGGTTCTGAATAGCATGTCCCAAGCGCTCAAGACATAAGACAAATAAGTAAGGAGAAATGGGGTCCCCTTGTCTCACGCCGCGTGAAGGAGAAAAGCTTTCCGTCATTTCGCCATTCCACAACACAACCATAGATTGAGACTGAACACAGCTCGCAATCCATCTTCTCCATATATCAGGAAGGCCCAAGAGTCCGCACGTTTCTTCAACGAATTTCCAGGAAAGCCTGTCGTATGCTTTCTCAAGATCAATCTTGATGGTCATCCATCTCTTCCCCTTCTTTTTCCTCATCATGGAATGAATAAGTTCTTGGACGATGATGGCATTATCTTCGATCGTCCTTCCCGGAATAAAGCTGCTTTGGTAAGGGCTAACGACGGAACCCATGAAAGGCTGAAGTCTATTTACCAACAACTTTGAAATAAGCTTGTAAGTAACATTACATAGGCCGATGGGCCTAAATTTAGACATATGATCAGGAATGCTACCTTTTGGGATAAGTGAAATTAAAGTTTCGTTAGAACATGGGGGAAGTATACCGGAGGCGAAGAAATCCATAACAAACTTGATGACACGAGGGCCAACAACACTCCAGCAACTTTGATAGAAAGCAGCACAAAAGCCATCTTTGCCTGGCGCTTTCAATGGCTTCATAGAGAATAGGCATTGTGTGATTTCTGCCTCAGTAAAAGGTTTGCATAGCTCATAGCAGTTCGCGTCAGTAAGTGGAGGGAAATTAGCACAGAACAAATTCCCCGCAGTGACGCCTGGTTCTTCAGCAGTAAACAGTACCTTGAAGTATTCTTTAGCATTCTGGGCAAGTGAGGTTTGATCAGAGATCCAAGTACCTTGATCGTTCAAGATACAATCCACTCTGTTATATCTGTAACACCCCAAATTTTACAACTTAGGGAGTTACTGGTTAGGACCGCACAGTGGGTCCCGACCTTAGTTTGACAACAACTTAACATGATCTTACAACAAGGCACGGATAAGGAAAAGCCAGAAATCAAAATAGTTTTTAAACAATGCATGAATGTGACCAGATTAACTACAGCCGGAAAAGTAATATATCAAAGTACGAAAGGAAACAATGTTCAACTACAAAACCCCACAAATGCAAAAACTGCAAACGTCCTAAAGTACGACACCCCGGCTGACCACTACCATCTGGATCACTCGGCATCTGCTCTAACCTGTGTCAAATCTAAACAACATATCAACAGTTAGCTAACTAACCAAATATAAGCAAAATGATAACAGCACAAACACAAGCAGAAACAAAAATAAACAAACATCATGCTGGCACCCAACCAATTATTATCTGTTATTTAAGTGATTCACATTATTCAATTTAAGTTGTGGCACGAGAACTATTATTAGTTCTCGCCTCCGTTCCTTATCCAACTGGTGTAGGTATAGCTGACTTCCTTTGGTAGCATCACTACAAACCATGTGTGGACTAGTCCCGAAAGAAACCCCCAGCGCCCTGCGAGCTACTGAGCGGAATGCCACCGCCCGTTACTCTTAGGCCAAAAATACAGGTCGGTATTTATATATCACAACCTATCTCTCTAACATGTCAATCACACACCACCATCATCATTTATACTCATATTTAGCAGTCAGCTAAGTAAGCCCAAAGGACTTACCTGTTATAACGCTCGACTCTTCAATAACCACTTGCTTTGTAACTGTACCCACTCAGTTGCCTGTTAAAGGCGATAAGTGTATTAGCACACTTTCACGTAGATAGAAGTCTAAAACTTCTAAGATCAAATAAGTATTAAGACGTACTAGTTACATTATTAGTTTTAGGGTAAAATGACCATTTTACCCTTGGTTCCGATTTTCTCGAAGACCCTAAAATTCATGTCCAAACTCCTATTTGAAGTTCTAAAATATATCCTAACTCTTAGAATTTTATTAGGTGCGAAACTGACATTTTTCCTATGTTTCTATTTTCCGGAAGAACCGAAAATGGTTTAACTTCGGCTCTAAATATAAAATTCTTAACAGCTTATAAAATTTCCGAATTAAATATCTAGATCATCTATGAGGTTCTATCTAGCCTTAGAAGAAAGAATTTCTCCAAACTGTTCAGCCGATGTTTTTATAATAATTCCCAAGGTCGGTTCCTCACTCTACTTTCTTATACTTAGTCAAATTTTTAAGTTTAATAAAACTGCTCAACTACCTAACTTCGGGAGCTCGTAACTTTCAATCCGACCGTTCATTTCTTCCCAAATTTTAATATGCTAAACTACATATATCTGTCTACAACATATCCAAAATTCAACGGTGGATCTTTACTCAAACGTTTTATAATTGATCGACAAGATGGGCTGTTCGGAGCCTACGAGCTGAAGGAAATTAAAATGAATTACAGCAGTCTTTTGTCTTATCATTTCATGTGAAATTCCAGCAGCTACTTAACACTTATTTTATCTAAGCTGAAGGCCAAACAACAGTAGCTTAAATACATTCTGACACAATATAGCTAGAGACATTACAATCTAGTTGTAAAGGGAGCAACAACCAACATACAGAAATATTTACTCGCTGCAGTAGGTTGGCTTTGCGTTCTTTGATTCCTGACTCGCAGCCTCACAATGGATTACGTTGCTGAAGCGAAACAAAAGAAGGGAGATCACTACTCCGATTGATTAAAAAGTGAGGAAAGGCGAGTAGAGAAAGACCTACCGGAGAGTGTATGCAGAAGGTTTCCGTAAGGTCCTATCTCGTCTTAAGCAACTGGAGACTCGCTTCCGTGGCTGCAGTTTGGGCACAGCAACGTCGATCGAAGAGGCGAGAAGAGAAGGATGGTGAGGCTGTACGCAGATGGGTCAGCACAGAGATTGAATTGAACCCGGAAAACCAATAAAAACGCTGCACTCACTTGGTTCCGGTAGGGAGATCAGAACGTAGTCGGATGATTTGGAGCGGCTGATTGTGTACCGAAGAGGGCGGACCAGCCGTGCAGAAGAAGGGACAGCAATGGTGGCTATGGCCAACGAATGGGACGTTTCTATATGTGAAGAGGGAATCGAATGCAGCAATGGTGGTAGGCGGATCTTTGAGTACGTGCAGCAGTTCGTGAAGAGGGAATCAGATCGTGATTTGGTGCAGTTAAGAGGGGAGAGAATCTCTCACTTGCCTGTTACAGAAGATAGGAGGGAGAGGGGCGTCCACGTCCGTCTGGCTTTCCTAAGTTGCTGGCTGTTCACCACGGAATGGGCTGGACAACTGCAGCTTCTGTTTTGCTGGGCTGCGCAGGGGCTGGCGGACAACTGCTGGGCTATTGGCTTCTGGGCTGGAGCGGACAGCAGCTGGGCGGACAGCAGCTGGGCGACTGGCTTCTGGGCTTGTCACAGACTCGTCACAACCTTGTCTGGGCTTGTCATAGACTCGTCACAGCCTTGTGTGGCCTTGTCACAGCTTCGTCACGGCCTTGTCTGGCCTTGTCACAGCTTCGTCACAGACTTGTCTGGACCTTGTCACAGCTTCGTCACAGACTTGTCCGGACCTTGTCATATTCTAAATTAGAGCTAAACTTATTATTTTATGTGAAGGTAAGCTACCTAAAAAGATAAATTTTATAAAGATCCTATCATTTTATGTGAAGGGGAAGCTACATAAAATGATAAACTTTTAAAGGATTCCATCATTTTATGTGAAGGAAATCTACATAAAATGATAAATTTTATAATAATGTGTCTAACTAAGTAGACGGATATGGATCAACTGATCGAGATCTAATTTATAACGGAAATAGACGGAATAAAAATTCCGGATTTTACATCAGTACCCCCTTAAAATAAGTTTCGTCCCGAAACTTAGGATAAGGTATCTACCCCATACATTTCCCCTCGAGAAATATATTCTAGCAAGCAACTACTCACGTCATCAAGCACATAGACATAAACAATCATTTAAACATATAATCACAGAAATCATATAAAGTCTCGTCTTAGTACTAACCCGTCGGTACTGAGGTAGCGGCTAACTCCGCACAGAACTCAGGGTAATTACGTCTAATGCTCTCCTCTGTCTCCCAGGTAGCCTCATCAACTCCTCGTCTAGACCACTGAATCCTCAGCATCGGTATCTCCTTAGAACGCAGGCGCCTAACGCTACGCTCTAGGACGGCTACTGGATACTCCACAAAAGTGTGGTCTGACTCAACTATCAAATCCTCATGACTGATGATGTGTCTAGGGTCCGGTATGTACTCTCGCTGCTGAGATACATGAAAAACTGGGTGTACTCCCTCTAGTCTCGGTGGCAGTGCTAGTCGGTAGGCAACCTCTCCGACTCTCTCTACGATCTCAAATGGGCCGACATACCGGGGACTCAGCTTCCCCTTAATGCCGAAACGTCTAACTCCTCTCGTAGGTGACACTCTCAACCACACATGTGCACCTACTCTAAACTCTAAAGGTCGACGCCTTTTGTCGGCGTAGGACTTCTGACGACTCTGAGCTGCTAACATCCTTTCCCGGACTAAGGCAATCCGGGCGATGTCGTCCTGTATCTGATCTGGTACAACTCCATCAGCCTTGCTAGGCTCATCCCAACATAGCGGTGTACGACATCTCCGCCCGTACAAAGCCTCATAAGGTGCCATCCCAATAGACGCATGCCAGCTGTTATTATATGAAAATTCTACTAGTGGGAGGTGATCTGGCCATACCTGTCCCCAGTCTAGCACACATGCCCGCAACATGTCCTCTAAGGTCTTGATAGCATGAATTATAGTCTATATTTTGGGGTTTGTTTGGACGTTTTATCTTTCATAATCTGCATGTTTGTATGTACATTATGTGATTTTACTACCATTTCATCTACCTTTGCGAGAATCGAGGTCTACACCTAGTTTCGTTGTAATTGCAGGTAATATGGTACGTTTTGCATCAAAAAGGAGCAAAAGGAGTCAAGAGTCATTTGGAGCTACATTCAGGAAGCACAACCATGGATTAAAGATTTACTTTGGACCAGTTTTGAGAGATTCTACATTCAGTTATGAGTCACCTCGGTTGACCAGAGATTCATCTCGACCGAGGCGATCCAGAGACGCCGACTCGACCGAGGCGAACACCTAGGACGCGGCGAGAATACTTTATTCTTGGCTGAGATCTTTTAAAATTGGAAAGTGATCTTATATTTTTGGGCTGAGCTTCTAGAAGGAAGGAGATATGCAGAATCATATATTTTACCTATTTTTATGGGAATATATCTTCTTAAGATTTCTTATCTTTGGAGGTTTATTTTTCCTATAAAAAGGATTGGATTTTCCACAAATCCGATCATGCTTAGAGGCTGCATACACCGCATACAATCAGCTATCAGCGCAGCAGCCGCATCCTACTCCAATTTGGGAGATTCGAAGAACCTTTTTGAAGGTTGAAGGAAGATTGAAGACTATAGCTTTATAGCTTTTTGGAGGGTTTTGTAAGATTGTCTTCAATTCCTTTCCTTGTTGTCTTGTCTTATTGGATCATTATCCAAGGAACGATTTTGTGTGATATTTGATTCAGTTATTGAAGTGTTTTCATTAAATTCTTCTTTATTCAAATATTCACCTTCTTCCCATATATTTAATACTTTCATTATGATGATGAGTGGCTAATTTCCTTGTGTGATTCTAGGGTGATTGGCTGAAGGTTGTGGGAAAAACAATGATAGAATGATCTTAATCACAGTAGGATCCTGAAAGTTCGAGTCTTTAACCTTAACCCTAAGCATCTCGTTCAGTCGATGAACATCTCGGCCGGGGTGGAAACTGGCTGACCGAGGTGGCTTATCCGATCCTTAACTGAGAGTTAAGTGTTAGAGTTTGCCAAATCCTATTCTTATTATACCTTTCTGGTTCAAAGCAAGCTTAGGATGAGACTTACCCGGTAATTCCTTAGTTTGTGTACCAACGATCATAAGTGTAGGTAATAAAGGCTTGTCCTTTATTGGGGTGTGAGTGTGCTTCCATCCCATCTTTGTGAGTTAGCCTGAGACTTACCCGGTAAAGGTTGATTCTATTCCCTTAGATGGTGTGTTAGTTTGAGGCAATAGTTCTTTATCTTAATTCCTTGAGACTTACCCGGTAATAGGAGTTACGGTTTGGGATTAGTGTGTAGTGAGACTTACCCGGTGATCTACTCCACTTTAGAAACACCTTCCCCATGCAAAAACCTCAGCTTTGTCCGCTTATCTATAGATCTTGAGTTGGAACCACAACTAGATGCTTTAATCCCTAGAATTGCATGTTTGCTTTATTTGACATCTTATTCATCTTTGATTGTATTACTTGCTCTTGTGGTTAGCATCAACACTAGCATACCGTATTGGACTTTGTTTCACTAAGTCCCTGTGATCGACCCCTGGAATTTTCTTGCTTTTACTACGATTGACCCGTACACTGCGGGTTCGCATCCTTGTTTTAAGCTTAAGTCTAGGGTTATAAATTTAAAGCTTGCACACACCTTTTGGAGCGAACAAGTTTTTGGCGCCGTTGCCGGGGACTTGGTCTAGACCGAGCCGGTACGGTTTGCTTTCGGGGCGCTTGCCCCTGTTGCTACTAACTACTCTTTCTATGAGTTTTGTAGTTTTCAGGATTTCTGATGGCTATGTTTGATCCAGCCTGGATAGCAAGACAAAGTGCTAGGGCAGATCATTATGAATACTTGGAGGAGAAGTACTCCTTCTATTGGTTCAACAATGAATGGGAAAGAGAAGAGGCCATTCAACACGAACTTGCAATGTGGGATGAACTTAATGTCCCTAAAAAGACTTATGAGCAACCTCTTGAAGATTCTCTCGAATCTAGGTTGGAGAAGTTAATGAAGAAGGTGACGGAGCTCAAGGAAAGCGCCCTATCCTATGCTAAGCCGGAAGAGGAGCATAAGGAAGTGTTGCACGTTTCGAGCATACCTCCAGTCAAACCAGAAGTTTCTCCTGAAGCTTTTGAGGGAGAAGATGTGGAAGATCTCGATCTGGCTGTTGAGACCTCGGTCGAGGTGGAAGTGACCTCGGTCGAGATGAAAGAAGAACCTGCCGAACCGGAAAAGGCAGATGCAAAAGACTTTGGCCAAATTACTGAGATTGTGGTCAAGGTGGAAGAAAGACCATCTGAACTGAGAGAGATTTCGTGTGTGGATTATCAACCCAGCATGAAACTTGTCTCAAACCTTGGAGAACTTTACAAGGTACATTCTCCTACTTCATTTGAATTCCCTATTAATATTTCTGAATTTTTCAGGAAAGCACCGGAGAGTTGGAGGTCTCTTCCGAAAGAACCTCCTAAGATCAAGATGAAATCTCTCTTGAAATTGTTGGAGGAAGATGCTCCTTGGATTATAAGGAGTGAAGTTAACAAGCGCTTCACCGCTAAGGCAACGAAGTGTTATTTGTTCAAGTATGGGGTCCCTCGCATGCTCAGGACCCTGTACCATCCCCAAGCTATAGATGGGGAAGCTGCTATGATTCTCGAGAAACTATTTTTTCGATCAAGGAAAGGATGGGACGCAAGGCTAGATTATGTCCCATTGAAGTGCTGGAAGTCTAGAAGGATTCCGGTGAGAATCAAACCGTACAAGCTTGTACGTGGGAGATCTTACCATTTGCCGGTGAAATTAGGAACCGGAACCTCTTTGGAAGAATTTTATGATGGATGTGATGAGCACTCCATGGTGTTCAAGGTACATTGAGTAATTCTATGGAGAAGGGTCCAGCTAGCGACCTTAAACCAAGCGCTTCTTGGGAGGCAACCCAAGGTATTGCTTTCTTCTCCCTTTTCTAGTTTAGTTTAGATAGTTGCTTTGTTTTTGTTTTCCTCTAGACAACAACCAGGTATTCCAAAAGGAAGGATCACT
>BSUD01000003.1:129011906-129044169 GCA_033239045.1 Fagopyrum esculentum | reverse complement strand
TTGGGCTGAGCTTCTAGAAGGAAGGAGATATGCAGAATCATATATTTTACCTATTTTTATGGGAATATATCTTCTTAAGATTTATTATCTTTGGAGGTTTATTTTTCCTATAAAAAGGATTGGATTTTCCACAAATCCGATCATGCTTAGAGGCTGCATACACCGCATACAATCAGCTATCAGCGCAGCAGCCGCATCCTACTCCAATTTGGGAGATTCGAAGAACCTTTCTGAAGGTTGAAGGAAGATTGAAGACTATAGCTTTATAGCTTTTTGGAGGGTTTTGTAAGATTGTCTTCAATTCCTTTCCTTGTTGTCTTGTCTTATTGGATCATTATCCAAGGAACGATTTTGTGTGATATTTGATTCAGTTATTGAAGTGTTTTCATTAAATTCTTCTTTATTCAAATATTCACCTTCTTCCCATATATTTAATACTTTCATTATGATGATGAGTGGCTAATTTCCTTGTGTGATTCTAGGGTGATTGGCTGAAGGTTGTGGGAAAAACAATGATAGAATGATCTTAATCACAGTAGGATCCTGAAAGTTCGAGTCTTTAACCTTAACCCTAAGCATCTCGTTCAGTCGATGAACATCTCGGCCGGGGTGGAAACTGTCTGACCGAGGTGGCTTATCCGATCCTTAACTGAGAGTTAAGTGTTAGAGTTTGCCAAATCCTATTCTTATTATACCTTTCTGGTTCAAAGCAAGCTTAGGATGAGACTTACCCGGTAATTCCTTAGTTTGTGTACCAACGATCATAAGTGTAGGTAATAAAGGCTTGTCCTTTATTGGGGTGTGAGTGTGCTTCCATCCCATCTTTGTGAGTTAGCCTGAGACTTACCCGGTAAAGGTTGATTCTATTCCCTTAGATGGTGTGTTAGTTTGAGGCAATAGTTCTTTATCTTAATTCCTTGAGACTTACCCGGTAATAGGAGTTACGGTTTGGGATTAGTGTGTAGTGAGACTTACCCGGTGATCTACTCCACTTTAGAAACACCTTCCCCATGCAAAAAATCTCAGCTTTGTCCGCTTATCTATAGATCTTGAGTTGGAACCACAACTAGATGCTTTAATCCCTAGAATTGCATGTTTGCTTTATTTGACATCTTATTCATCTTTGATTGTATTACTTGCTCTTGTGGTTAGCATCAACACTAGCATACCGTATTGGACTTTGTTTCACTAAGTCCCTGTGATCGACCCCTGGAATTTTCTTGCTTTTACTACGATTGACCCGTACACTGCGGGTTCGCATCCTTGTTTTAAGCTTAAGTCTAGGGTTATAAATTTAAAGCTTGCACACACCTTTTGGAGCGAACAAGTTTTTGGCGCCGTTGCCGGGGACTTGGTCTAGACCGAGCCGGTACGGTTTGCTTTCGGGGCGCTTGCCCCTATTGCTACTAACTACTCTTTCTATGAGTTTTGTAGTTTTCAGGATTTCTGATGGCTATGTTTGATCCAGCCTGGATAGCAAGACAAAGTGCTAGGGCAGATTATTATGAATACTTGGAGGAAAAGTACTCCTTCTATTGGTTCAACAATGAATGGGAAAGAGAAGAAGCCATTCAGCGTGAACTTGCGATATGGGATGAGAAGAATGTCCCTAGAAAGACTTATGAGCAACCTCTTGAAGACTCTCTCGAATCTAGGTTGGAGAAGTTGATGAAGAAGGTGACGGAGCTCAAGGAAAGCACCCTATCCTATGCTAAGCCAGAAGAGGAGCATAAGGAAGTGTTGCACGTTTCGAGCATACCTCCAGTCAAACCAGAAGTTTCTCCTGAAGCTTTTGAGGTAGAAGATGTGGAAGATCTCGATCTGACTGTTGAGACCTCGGTCAAGGTGGAAGTGACCTCGGTCGAGATGAAAGAAGAACTTGCCGAACCGGAAAAGGCAGATGCAAAAGACTTTGGCCAAATTACTGAGATTGTGGTCAAGGTGGAAGAAAGACCATCTGAACTGAGAGAGATTTCGTGTGTGGATTATCAACCCAGCATGAAACTTGTCTCAAACCTTGGAGAACTTTGCAAGGTACATTCTCCTACTTCATTTGAATTCCCTATTAATATTTCTGAATTTTTCAGGAAAGCACCGGAGAGTTGGAGGTCTCTTCCGAAAGAACCTCCTAAGATCAAGATGAAATCTCTCTTGAAATTGTTGGAGGAAGATGCTCCTTGGATTATAAGGAGTGAAGTTAACAAGCGCTTCACCGCTAAGGCAACGAAGTGTTATTTGTTCAAGTATGGGGTCCCTCGCATGCTCAGGACCCTGTACCATCCCCAAGCTATAGATGGGGAAGCTGCTATGATTCTCGAGAAACTGTTTTCTCGATCAAGGAAAGGATGGGACACGAGGAATGTCCCATTGAAGTGCTGGAAGTCTAGAAGGATTCCGGTGAGAATCAAACCGTACAAGCTTGTACGTGGGAGATCTTACCATTTGCCGGTGAAATTAGGAACCGGAACCTCTTTGGAAGAATTTTATGATGGATGTGATGAGCACTCCATGGTGTTCAAGGTACATTGAGTAATTCTATGGAGAAGGGTCCAGCTAGCGACCTTAAACCAAGCGCTTCTTGGGAGGCAACCCAAGGTATTGCTTTCTTCTCCCTTTTCTAGTTTAGTTTAGATAGTTGCTTTGTTTTTGTTTTCCTCTAGACAACAACCAGGTATTCCAAAAGGAAGGATCACTGTTCAGGAGCTACACTGGAAGAACAAAATTTCGAGAAGTTGAGGAAACGAGCTTTACTGAGATACATCTCGGGTACTGTCAGAACACCTCGACCGATATGTGCTTCGCCAACCGAGATGGTCTTATCTGGGAGCTGTTTCTTACTTCTTCATGCAGTTTAGCTATGTTCGGTGAGTATCCTATCCTTAGACTTATTTTAACCCACTAGGACAGTATGTCCCAAGTATGGGGTATTTGTGTATTATTTGACACTTATGTGATGGATGACTCTACTTGATCGGATCTTTATTTATATTTATGCTTCAGTTTGCTTCTATGTGATTATCTGATATTACATGCATACCTACAGGTTATTTGATTGAGAAAAACGTCGAAACCGAAAAAAAAAATGTTTTTAAAAAAAAAAAAAAATTTTTGACCTCGACCGGGGAGATTCTGGCCAAACGAGGCGTTTCACCTCGGTTGAACCAAGAACACCTCGACCGAGGTGCGCAACAGAAAGTTTTCGAAAACGATTTTGTGCTACTTATCTGGATATGATCTCAGTGAAGATTTTGTTCACTTACTGGTTTTAAATTCTTTATGTGTTTGAAAGGTTTTATAATATGTTTAAGTTGCTAAATGCTTTGTTTGAAATTATTAGCATGTTTAATACTTTGTTTTTATCCAAATTATGTTGAATTTGAAGGTTGACACCGCAGGTTAAGTTCTCTCACATTCTTCTTGGAAAGACCAAGGCAATTCATTCTCTTCTTTCTTCTTCTTCTTGATCATGCTTAGCCCCTCATATACATTTTGCCTCCCTTTACCTATCCGGGAATTTGGAAGCAAGCAAAGTGGTGAAAGCAAGTTAAAGTTGAAGGTGGCTGGAAGTGAAAGTGTTAGAAAGTAATTTTAGGTTTGGGGAAGTCAATCATGAAGATGAGTAACTCGGCACCATTCACATAGCCGGGTGTTTGTGTCTTGCCAAAGTCGGATTGAGCGATATTCCTAACGGGTCATGGTATGTGCATCAAGGGTTTGATGCATCTCGAGAAATTGATGATTGCAGATTTCCTAGGCTTCGGTTATTGTGCACCTCTGTCCATGCATCCCAAAAAGTAAAGTAAAAAAAGAAAAAGTGTGAGATAAGCAAAGCTTATTGGTGGAAGATGTTGCAAGTCAAAGTGAAAGTGAAGTTCATCCTTTTCCCGGATTCTAGCACCACATTACCTTACATACATCCCTACCCTACACGTTTCTTGACCTTTTCTTTTGAGAAGACCTTGAGACCTTGAGCTTGTTGATTGACTTAGCGGTTTAAATCGGATTATACATGATTAATTTTGATAATTATGATTTATTATGCATTCTATGATTTTATGCAAAGATGAACAACTTTCTTATATTTATAAAATGTTTTGAGCATATTGAGTTTTTTTAATTCCAGGAAGTATTCTCTTAGAGTGATCTATGATAGTTGCACACCATAAAATGTTTTTGAAAGACTTTTTCATTGATTTTCTTGACTTATAATCCATTCTATCTTGTCTTTTATATGAGGAACTTGCTTGGGGACAAGCAAGGGCTAAGTATGGGGTATTTTGATAGCATGAATTATAGTCTATATTTTGGGGTTTGTTTGGACGTTTTATCTTTCATAATCTGCATGTTTGTATGTACATTATGTGATTTTACTACCATTTCATCTACCTTTGCGAGAATCGAGGTCTACACCTAGTTTCGTTGTAATTGCAGGTAATATGGTACGTTTTGCATCAAAAAGGAGCAAAAGGAGTCAAGAGTCATTTGGAGCTACATTCAGGAAGCACAACCATGGATTAAAGATTTACTTTGGACCAGTTTTGAGAGATTCTACATTCAGTTATGAGTCACCTCGGTTGACCAGAGATTCATCTCGACCGAGGCGATCCAGAGACGCCGACTCGACCGAGGCGAACACCTAGGACGCGGCGAGAATACTTTATTCTTGGCTGAGATCTTTTAAAATTGGAAAGTGATCTTATATTTTTGGGCTGAGCTTCTAGAAGGAAGGAGATATGCAGAATCATATATTTTACCTATTTTTATGGGAATATATCTTCTTAAGATTTCTTATCTTTGGAGGTTTATTTTTCCTATAAAAAGGATTGGATTTTCCACAATTCCGATCATGCTTAGAGGCTGCATACACCGCATACGATCTCGATTACAGCGAAGAATACGCAGCAGCCGCATCCTACTCCAATTTGGGAGATTCGAAGAACCTTTTTGAAGGTTGAAGGAAGATTTGAAGACTATAGCTTTATAGCTTTTTGGAGGGTTTTGTAAGATTGTCTTCAATTCCTTTCCTTGTTGTCTTGTCTTATTGGATCATTATCCAAGGAACGATTTTGTGTGATATTTGATTCAGTTATTGAAGTGTTTTCATTAAATTCTTCTTTATTCAAATATTCACCTTCTTCCCATATATTTAATACTTTCATTATGATGATGAGTGGCTAATTTCCTTGTGTGATTCTAGGGTGATTGGCTGAAGGTTGTGGGAAAAACAATGATAGAATGATCTTAATCACAGTAGGATCCTGAAAGTTCGAGTCTTTAACCTTAACCCTAAGCATCTCGTTCAGTCGATGAACATCTCGGCCGGGGTGGAAACTGTCTGACCGAGGTGGCTTATCCGATCCTTAACTGAGAGTTAAGTGTTAGAGTTTGCCAAATCCTATTCTTATTATACCTTTCTGGTTCAAAGCAAGCTTAGGATGAGACTTACCCGGTAATTCCTTAGTTTGTGTACCAACGATCATAAGTGTAGGTAATAAAGGCTTGTCCTTTATTGGGGTGTGAGTGTGCTTCCATCCCATCTTTGTGAGTTAGCCTGAGACTTACCCGGTAAAGGTTGATTCTATTCCCTTAGATGGTGTGTTAGTTTGAGGCAATAGTTCTTTATCTTAATTCCTTGAGACTTACCCGGTAATAGGAGTTACGGTTTGGGATTAGTGTGTAGTGAGACTTACCCGGTGATCTACTCCACTTTAGAAACACCTTCCCCATGCAAAAACCTCAGCTTTGTCCGCTTATCTATAGATCTTGAGTTGGAACCACAACTAGATGCTTTAATCCCTAGAATTGCATGTTTGCTTTATTTGACATCTTATTCATCTTTGATTGTATTACTTGCTCTTGTGGTTAGCATCAACACTAGCATACCGTATTGGACTTTGTTTCACTAAGTCCCTGTGATCGACCCCTGGAATTTTCTTGCTTTTACTACGATTGACCCGTACACTGCGGGTTCGCATCCTTGTTTTAAGCTTAAGTCTAGGGTTATAAATTTAAAGCTTGCACACACCTTTTGGAGCGAACAAGTTTTTGGCGCCGTTGCCGGGGACTTGGTCTAGACCGAGCCGGTACGGTTTGCTTTCGGGGCGCTTGCCCCTGTTGCTACTAACTACTCTTTCTATGAGTTTTGTAGTTTTCAGGATTTCTGATGGCTATGTTTGATCCAGCCTGGATAGCAAGACAAAGTGCTAGGGCAGATCATTATGAATACTTGGAGGAGAAGTACTCCTTCTATTGGTTCAACAATGAATGGGAAAGAGAAGAGGCCATTCAACACGAACTTGCAATGTGGGATGAACTTAATGTCCCTAAAAAGACTTATGAGCAACCTCTTGAAGATTCTCTCGAATCTAGGTTGGAGAAGTTAATGAAGAAGGTGACGGAGCTCAAGGAAAGCGCCCTATCCTATGCTAAGCCGGAAGAGGAGCATAAGGAAGTGTTGCACGTTTCGAGCATACCTCCAGTCAAACCAGAAGTTTCTCCTGAAGCTTTTGAGGGAGAAGATGTGGAAGATCTCGATCTGGCTGTTGAGACCTCGGTCGAGGTGGAAGTGACCTCGGTCGAGATGAAAGAAGAACCTGCCGAACCGGAAAAGGCAGATGCAAAAGACTTTGGCCAAATTACTGAGATTGTGGTCAAGGTGGAAGAAAGACCATCTGAACTGAGAGAGATTTCGTGTGTGGATTATCAACCCAGCATGAAACTTGTCTCAAACCTTGGAGAACTTTACAAGGTACATTCTCCTACTTCATTTGAATTCCCTATTAATATTTCTGAATTTTTCAGGAAAGCACCGGAGAGTTGGAGGTCTCTTCCGAAAGAACCTCCTAAGATCAAGATGAAATCTCTCTTGAAATTGTTGGAGGAAGATGCTCCTTGGATTATAAGGAGTGAAGTTAACAAGCGCTTCACCGCTAAGGCAACGAAGTGTTATTTGTTCAAGTATGGGGTCCCTCGCATGCTCAGGACCCTGTACCATCCCCAAGCTATAGATGGGGAAGCTGCTATGATTCTCGAGAAACTATTTTTTCGATCAAGGAAAGGATGGGACGCAAGGCTAGATTATGTCCCATTGAAGTGCTGGAAGTCTAGAAGGATTCCGGTGAGAATCAAACCGTACAAGCTTGTACGTGGGAGATCTTACCATTTGCCGGTGAAATTAGGAACCGGAACCTCTTTGGAAGAATTTTATGATGGATGTGATGAGCACTCCATGGTGTTCAAGGTACATTGAGTAATTCTATGGAGAAGGGTCCAGCTAGCGACCTTAAACCAAGCGCTTCTTGGGAGGCAACCCAAGGTATTGCTTTCTTCTCCCTTTTCTAGTTTAGTTTAGATAGTTGCTTTGTTTTTGTTTTCCTCTAGACAACAACCAGGTATTCCAAAAGGAAGGATCACTGTTCAGGAGCTACACTGGAAGAACAAAATTTCGAGAAGTTGAGGAAACGAGCTTTACTGAGATACATCTCGGGTACTGTCAGAACACCTCGACCGATATGTGCTTCGCCAACCGAGATGGTCTTATCTGGGAGCTGTTTCTTACTTCTTCATGCAGTTTAGCTATGTTCGGTGAGTATCCTATCCTTAGACTTATTTTAACCCACTAGGACAGTATGTCCCAAGTATGGGGTATTTGTGTATTATTTGATATTTATGCTTCAGTTTGCTTCTATGTGATTATCTGATATTACATGCATACCTACAGGTTATTTGATTGAGAAAAACGTCGAAAAAAAAATGGTTTTTAAAAAAAAAAAAATTTTTGACCTCGACCGGGGAGATTCTGGCCAAACGAGGCGTTTCACCTCGGTTGAACCAAGAACACCTCGACCGAGGTGCGCAACAGAAAGTTTTCGAAAACGATTTTGTGCTACTTATCTGGATATGATCTCAGTGAAGATTTTGTTCACTTACTGGTTTTAAATTCTTTATGTGTTTGAAAGGTTTTATAATATGTTTAAGTTGCTAAATGCTTTGTTTGAAATTATTGGCATGTTTAATACTTTATTTTTATCCAAATTATGTTGAATTTGAAGGTTGACACCGCAGCATAAGTTCTCTCACGTTCTTCTTGGAAAGACCAAGGCAATTCATTCTCTTCTTCTTCTTCTTCTTGATCATGCTTAGCCCCTCATATACATATTGCCTCCCTTTACCTATCCGGGAATTTGGAAGCAAGCAAAGTGGTGAAAGCAAGTTAAAGTTGAAGGTGGCTGGAAGTGAAAGTGTTAGAAAGTAATTTTAGGTTTGGGGAAGTCAATCATGAAGATGAGTAACTCGGCACCATTCACATAGCCGGGTGTTTGTGTCTTGCCAAAGTCGGATTGAGCGATATTCCTAACGGGTCATGGTATGTGCATCAAGGGTTTGATGCATCTCGAGAAATTGATGATTGCAGATTTCCTAGGCTTCGGTTATTGTGCACCTCTGTCCATGCATCCCAAAAGTAAAGAAAAAGAAAAAGTGTGAGATAAGCAAAGCTTATTGGTGGAAGATGTTGCAAGTCAAAGTGAAAGTGAAGTTCATCCTTTTCCCGGATTCTAGCACCACATTACCTTACATACATCCCTACCCTACACGTTTCTTGACCTTTTCTTTTGAGAAGACCTTGAGACCTTGAGCTTGTTGATTGACTTAGCGGATTAAATCGGATTATACATGATTAATTTCGATAATTATGATTTATTATGCATTCTATGATTTTATGCAAAGATGAACAACTTTCTTATATTTATAAAATGTTTTGAGCATATTGAGTTTTTTTAATTCCAGGAAGTATTCTCTTAGAGTGATCTATGATAGTTGCACACCATAAAATGTTTTTGAAAGACTTTTTCATTGATTTTCTTGACTATTAATCCATTCTATCTTGTCTTTTATATGAGGAACTTGCTTGGGGACAAGCAAGGGCTAAGTATGGGGTATTTTGATAGCATGAATTATAGTCTATATTTTGGGGTTTGTTTGGACGTTTTATCTTTCATAATCTGCATGTTTGTATGTACATTATGTGATTTTACTACCATTTCATCTACCTTTGCGAGAATCGAGGTCTACACCTAGTTTCGTTGTAATTGCAGGTAATATGGTACGTTTTGCATCAAAAAGGAGCAAAAGGAGTCAAGAGTCATTTGGAGCTACATTCAGGAAGCACAACCATGGATTAAAGATTTACTTTGGACCAGTTTTGAGAGATTCTACATTCAGTTATGAGTCACCTCGGTTGACCAGAGATTCATCTCGACCGAGGCGATCCAGAGACGCCGACTCGACCGAGGCGAACACCTAGGACGCGGCGAGAATACTTTATTCTTGGCTGAGATCTTTTAAAATTGGAAAGTGATCTTATATTTTTGGGCTGAGCTTCTAGAAGGAAGGAGATATGCAGAATCATATATTTTACCTATTTTTATGGGAATATATCTTCTTAAGATTTCTTATCTTTGGAGGTTTATTTTTCCTATAAAAAGGATTGGATTTTCCACAAATCCGATCATGCTTAGAGGCTGCATACACCGCATACAGGCTGCATACACCCGCTATCAGCGCAGCAGCCGCATCCTACTCCAATTTGGGAGATTCGAAGAACCTTTTTGAAGGTTGAAGGAAGATTGAAGACTATAGCTTTATAGCTTTTTGGAGGGTTTTGTAAGATTGTCTTCAATTCCTTTCCTTGTTGTCTTGTCTTATTGGATCATTATCCAAGGAACGATTTTGTGTGATATTTGATTCAGTTATTGAAGTGTTTTCATTAAATTCTTCTTTATTCAAATATTCACCTTCTTCCCATATATTTAATACTTTCATTATGATGATGAGTGGCTAATTTCCTTGTGTGATTCTAGGGTGATTGGCTGAAGGTTGTGGGAAAAACAATGATAGAATGATCTTAATCACAGTAGGATCCTGAAAGTTCGAGTCTTTAACCTTAACCCTAAGCATCTCGTTCAGTCGATGAACATCTCGGCCGGGGTGGAAACTGGCTGACCGAGGTGGCTTATCCGATCCTTAACTGAGAGTTAAGTGTTAGAGTTTGCCAAATCCTATTCTTATTATACCTTTCTGGTTCAAAGCAAGCTTAGGATGAGACTTACCCGGTAATTCCTTAGTTTGTGTACCAACGATCATAAGTGTAGGTAATAAAGGCTTGTCCTTTATTGGGGTGTGAGTGTGCTTCCATCCCATCTTTGTGAGTTAGCCTGAGACTTACCCGGTAAAGGTTGATTCTATTCCCTTAGATGGTGTGTTAGTTTGAGGCAATAGTTCTTTATCTTAATTCCTTGAGACTTACCCGGTAATAGGAGTTACGGTTTGGGATTAGTGTGTAGTGAGACTTACCCGGTGATCTACTCCACTTTAGAAACACCTTCCCCATGCAAAAACCTCAGCTTTGTCCGCTTATCTATAGATCTTGAGTTGGAACCACAACTAGATGCTTTAATCCCTAGAATTGCATGTTTGCTTTATTTGACATCTTATTCATCTTTGATTGTATTACTTGCTCTTGTGGTTAGCATCAACACTAGCATACCGTATTGGACTTTGTTTCACTAAGTCCCTGTGATCGACCCCTGGAATTTTCTTGCTTTTACTACGATTGACCCGTACACTGCGGGTTCGCATCCTTGTTTTAAGCTTAAGTCTAGGGTTATAAATTTAAAGCTTGCACACACCTTTTGGAGCGAACAGGTCTGGATGGTCCTCTCTGACTGACCGTCTGTCTGTGGGTGGTAGGCAGTGGTAAAGTGAAGACTCGTACCCAGAGCAGTATGTACCTGCTGCCAGAACCTCGAGGTAAAACGTCCATCTCTGTCGGAGACGATAGTCCTCGGTACTCCATGGAGTCTCACAATATGCCTGGTGAACTCCTCTGCTAGACGACTTACCGGCCACGTTTCCTTAATCGGAATGAAACGTGCGGTCTTCGTCAGACGGTCTACTACTACCCAAATGGCATCAAAACCTCTGCTGAGCCTCAATCCGGTGACGAAATCCATAGAAATGTCTTCCCACTTCCAATGTGGTACTGGAAGTGGGTGTAGCTCTCCTCCGGATCTACGGTGCTCAATCTTGACCTGCTGACAGGTCGCACACTGAGCTACATAACGGGCCACATCAGGCTTCAAACCACCCCACCAGAAGGAACGTCTCACGTCCTTATACATCTTACTCGCTCCTGGATGTACGGAGTAAGGGGTAGCATGAGCCTCACCTAGTATCCTCTGTCTCAGCTCACTGTCTGATGGCACACAGACACGGTCCTGTCGTCTCATCACTCCATCGGCACCGATAGTGAACTGAGGTGCCTCATCTCGTGACATCCGGTCTCGGATCCGGGTCAAAGTCGGACAGGTCTCCTGCTTCTGTCGGATCTCACCCAACAGGTCAGGAAGTAACTCTAAGGTGGCTAACTGATGAGCTGTATCGGGGAACTGGATCTCTACCTCCAACCAAGCTAAGTCTCTTTGTAACTGTGGTTGTACTGTCAGCCGAGCTATCGCCTTTTCCTGAGGCGTCTTCCGACTCAAAGCGTCAGCAACTACATTCGCCTTTCCGGGGTGGTAAAGTATCTCAAGGTCGAAATCCTTGATCAACTCTAGCCACCGTCTCTGGCGATTATTCAATTCCCGCTGAGTGAATATGTACTTCAGACTCTTATGGTCTGTGAAGATCTGACAGGTCGCTCCATAGAGGTAATGACGCCAGATCTTAAGAGCGTGCACTACTGCTGCTAACTCCAGGTCATGAGTGGGGTAGTTCTCCTCATACGTCTTCAGCTGTCGAGACGCATATGCTATAACCTTACCCCTCTGCATCAAGACACACCCCAAGCCCAGCTTGGATGCGTCACTGTACACTACGAAGTCCTCTGTACCCTCAGGCTGTGCTAAGATCGGAGCAGACGTCAATCTTCTCTTCAGCTCATCAAAACTCTGCTGACACGGCTCAGACCATACGAACCGAGTAGTCTTCCTTAGGAGGGAAGTAAGTGGTCGGGCGATCAGAGAAAACCCTTCCACAAACCGACGGTAATAACCTGCCAATCCTAGGAAGCTGCGAACCTCCTTAACATTCTTCGGAGGTTGCCAAGATGACACTGACTCAATCTTCGCTGGGTCGACCTTAATCCCCTCAGCAGTCACCACATGGCCTAGGAAAGCCACCTCTGACATCCAAAACTCACACTTGGATAGCTTAGCATATAGCTGACTATCCTGTAGAATCTGCAGTACTGTCCTCAAGTGCCCGGCATGCTCCTCTCGACTTCTAGAGTAAACTAGAATGTCGTCGATGAAGACCACTACAAATTGGTCTAAGAAGTCGATGAAAATCCCATTCATCAACTCCATAAATACTGCTGGCGCATTAGTGAGCCCGAATGGCATCACTACAAACTCATAATGACCATACCTAGTCCGGAATGCCGTCTTAGGTATGTCCTGATCTCTCACCCTCAACTGGTGATAACCCGATCTCAAATCTATCCTCGAGAACACTGATGCTCCATGCAGCTGGTCCAGCAGATCATCTATGCGAGGTAATGGATACTTATTCTTGATGGTGACCTTGTTCAACTCTCTGTAGTCGATACACAGCCTCATCGATCCATCTTTCTTCCTCACAAATAACACTGGTGCGCCCCAGGGAGAAACACTAGGGCGTATGAAGCCCTTCTCTGCTAACTCCTCTAACTGCTTCTTCGGCTCAAGCAGCTCTATCGGGGCCATGCGGTACGGAGCCTTCGAGATCGGTCTCGTGCCCGGCTCTAGCTCGATGCTAAAGTCTACACTCCTCTGTGGAGGTAGTCCTGGTAAGTCGTCCCTGAAGACCTCTGCAAACTCGCATGCGACTGGTATCTCCTCTACTGTCAGGCTCTTGCGCTCCTTCATGGCATAACACCAAAAGGCCTCGCAACCCTGTGCTATCAATCTGGCTGCCCTCACTGCACTGATGACTGAGCCGGACTTTCCGAGGTCCCAACCTCGGAATATAACTCTGTGGCCCTCCTCCGTGGCAACAGTCACAGTCCTCCTACCAATATCCAAGACGGCTCCATGTCTAGTCATCCAATCTATCCCTAATATCACGTCCTCATGTGCTAGGGGCATGACTAGAAAATTTACTAACCAAATCCGGCCTCCCAGGTGAATAGGGCAGTCATAAATCTCTCGAGATCCTCTAACCTTACCCCCATCTGGTAACCCAACCACAAAAGGTACACCCTCTACTGTAGCTAAGGACAACCTATCTACACATGCATCTGATATAAAGGAGTGCGTGGCACCCGTATCAAATAAAACGCGCACAGGTAAGTCATGGATCCAAATAGTACCTGTGGTCGCAGGTGCGGCAGGCTGCTCAGTGTTCCTCAGCTCAAACACTCTCGATGGTCCTCCTCTGGTGTCAGTGGTACTACCACGCCCTCTGCCACGACCTGATTCCTGTGCAGCACTGTATGAAGCAGGATGTCCCGGAGCCCGGTACTGCTGCTGCTGCTGACTCGGAGCTCGGTACTGAGGGGGTCTCTGTACACTCTTCTCAGCACCTGCAGGAGAAGATGCCTGCTGAGAAGAAGCCTTGCCCTGACGGCAGAAAGTAGCCCTGTGTCCCGGCTTCCCACAAGTGAAGCAAGTGACCGGTGGTTTCGGGCAGTCCGGCTTAATGTGATCACGGCCACCACAGTTAAAGCACTGTCGATCTCCACTGGGAGTCCGAACTGTAGAGTGGTAGCTGGACCTCCCCTGAGTCTGTCCTCTACTATAGCCTGCTACTACCCCACTGCTACCAGCATGTCCTGTCCTCTGCCGCTTATCCAGCCCACTAGACTGTGCTGCTTTCCTAGAAGCTGGCCTATCTCTCTCATAAGTAGAGGCCCTATCCTGATAATCAGACAAGGTCTCACAGCGGAATCCAGCCAGGTAGGATCGGGTACTCTCTCTCAACCTCCTGGAGAAAAGATAAACATGCTGCTCTTCTGGAGGTGCAGACGGTCCAAGCAAAGTCAACTCTTTCTGAAACTTCTTTATGGCTGCAGCAATCGGGATATCCTCGAATCCCGCCTCAATGAAATCCTGGAATCTCTCCCTCCTCAGCGAAACTGGGCAGTACCTGTCTCTAACAATGGTCTTCATCTGCTCCCAGCTGGTGACTCGGCCACGAATGGTACGCCACCATGAATGAGCATCATCTGTGAAGCAGGTTTGTATCAAATCCACCTGTCGGTCCACGGGGCAACGTATTGCCTCCAAAGCAGTCTCAATCTTCCCTATCTAGTGCTCCACCTCTAGCCCTATCTCCCCGCTGAATGAGGGAACCTTCTGAGAGTTGAAAGCCTTCAACCACTCATCCGGTCTCGGTGCTCTGACCCCAGTAGGTGCTCTATCAACATCAGCCCTCCTCTCAGATACAGCCGGCACCTGAGACACTCCCTGTGTCACCTGAGCTGACCTAACCGGCTCCACTGGTGGTACCTGAGTAAGCCTCTCCACTCTGACAGCTACCTCCCTGCGCTCAACATAGGCTCTGAACTCCCTATACTCCGATGCTCCAATAGAGACACGTCCCGACTCAGTAGAACGAGCTCCCTGCGCTCCAGACCTAGCGGCGGTCACAGGTCTGACCTCGGGGCCTACACTCTCAGCTACTTCCTCTACAGCAACCTCTGGTACGCTTGCGGCAGGTGGGTCATCTCGAGGAACTCGTCCTCGACCTCTCCCTAGTGGAGGTCTACCCCCACGACCACGCCCTCTAACAGTAGAGGTGCTATCAGCTCGATCCTGTCTGACTGGGGGAAGGGGGGGCGACCCCTACCTCGGCCAGTCACTTGTGCAGCCCTAGTACGTGCCATCTGCACGAATAGTAATAACTACAGTTATAAACTAGCTAATCTATCATAACATTACAAGTCCATAATTATTCTAAGATTACCGAGATCCGCAGAGGTAGTGGTGGTCGTCCGTACTTTCTATCCCAACCCGACTCTGTATGCATTTTAAAACCAAAAATTTTCTTTGGAAAACTCAGACCCCTTTCGGGTTCTATTTATTTACTTATACGACCTTTTTAGAAGATTCAAGTGCCATTGTTGCCAACCTGGCTCTGATACCATGTTGTAACACCCCAAATTTTACAACTTAGGGAGTTACTGGTTAGGACCGCACAGTGGGTCCCGACCTTAGTTTGACAACAACTTAACATGATCTTACAACAAGGCACGGATAAGGAAAAGCCAGAAATCAAAATAGTTTTTAAACAATGCATGAATGTGACCAGATTAACTACAGCCGGAAAAGTAATATATCAAAGTACGAAAGGAAACAATGTTCAACTACAAAACCCACAAATGCAAAAACTGCAAACGTCCTAAAGTACGACACCCCGGCTGACCACTACCATCTGGATCACTCGGCATTTGCTCTAACCTGTGTCAAATCTAAACAACATATCAACAGTTAGCTAACTAACCAAATATAAGCAAAATGATAACAGCACAAACACAAGCAGAAACAAAAATAAACAAACATCATGCTGGCACCCAACCAATTATTATCTGTTATTTAAGTGATTCACATTATTCAATTTAAGTTGTGGCACGAGAACTATTATTAGTTCTCGCCTCCGTTCCTTATCCAACTGGTGTAGGTATAGCTGACTTCCTTTGGTAGCATCACTACAAACCATGTGTGGACTAGTCCCGAAAGAAACCCCCAACGCCCTGCGAGCTACTGAGCGGAATGCCACCGCCCGTTACTCTTAGGCCAAAAATACAGGTCGGTATTTATATATCACAACCTATCTCTCTAACATGTCAATCACACACCACCATCATCATTTATACTCATATTTAGCAGTCAGCTAAGTAAGCCCAAAGGACTTACCTGTTATAACGCTCGACTCTTCAATAACCACTTGCTCTGTAACTGTACCCACTCAAATGCCTGTTAAAGGCGATAAGTGTATTAGCACACTTTCACGTAGATAGAAGTCTAAAACTTCTAAGATCAAATAAGTATTAAGACGTACTAGTTACATTATTAGTTTTAGGGTAAAATGACCATTTTACCCTTGGTTCCGATTTTCTCGAAGACCCTAAAATTCATGTCCAAACTCCTATTTGAAGTTCTAAAATATATCCTAACTCTTAGAATTTTATTAGGTGCGAAACTGACATTTTTCCTATGTTTCTATTTTCCGGAAGAACCGAAAATGGTTTAACTTCGGCTCTAAATATAAAATTCTTAACAGCTTATAAAATTTCCGAATTAAATATCTAGATCATCTATGAGGTTCTATCTAGCCTTAGAAGAAAGAATTTCTCCAAACTGTTCAGCCGATGTTTTTATAATAATTCCCAAGGTCGGTTCCTCACTCTACTTTCTTATACTTAGTCAAATTTTTAAGTTTAATAAAACTGCTCAACTACCTAACTTCGGGAGCTCGTAACTTTCAATCCGACCGTTCATTTCTTCCCAAATTTTAATATGCTAAACTACATATATCTGTCTACAACATATCCAAAATTCAACGGTGGATCTTTACTCAAACGTTTTATAATTGATCGACAAGATGGGCTGTTCGGAGCCTACGAGCTGAAGGAAATTAAAATGAATTACAGCAGTCTTTTGTCTTATCATTTCATGTGAAATTCCAGCAGCTACTTAACACTTATTTTATCTAAGCTGAAGGCCAAACAACAGTAGCTTAAATACATTCTGACACAATATAGCTAGAGACATTACAATCTAGTTGTAAAGGGAGCAACAACCAACATACAGAAATATTTACTCGCTGCAGTAGGTTGGCTTTGCGTTCTTTGATTCCTGACTCGCAGCCTCACAATGGATTACGTTGCTGAAGCGAAACAAAAGAAGGGAGATCACTACTCCGATTGATTAAAAAGTGAGGAAAGGCGAGTAGAGAAAGACCTACCGGAGAGTGTATGCAGAAGGTTTCCGTAAGGTCCTATCTCGTCTTAAGCAACTGGAGACTCGCTTCCGTGGCTGCAGTTTGGGCACAGCAACGTCGATCGAAGAGGCGAGAAGAGAAGGATGGTGAGGCTGTACGCAGATGGGTCAGCACAGAGATTGAATTGAACCCGGAAAACCAATAAAAACGCTGCACTCACTTGGTTCCGGTAGGGAGATCAGAACGTAGTCGGATGATTTGGAGCGGCTGATTGTGTACCGAAGAGGGCGGACCAGCCGTGCAGAAGAAGGGACAGCAATGGTGGCTATGGCCAACGAATGGGACGTTTCTGTATGTGAAGAGGGAATCGAATGCAGCAATGGTGGTAGGCGGATCTTTGAGTACGTGCAGCAGTTCGTGAAGAGGGAATCAGATCGTGATTTGGTGCAGTTAAGAGGGGAGAGAATCTCTCACTTGCCTGTTACAGAAGATAGGAGGGAGAGGGGCGTCCACGTCCGTCTGGCTTTCCTAAGTTGCTGGCTGTTCACCACGGAATGGGCTGGACAACTGCAGCTTCTGTTTTGCTGGGCTGCGCAGGGGCTGGCGGACAACTGCTGGGCTATTGGCTTCTGGGCTGGAGCGGACAGCAGCTGGGCGGACAGCAGCTGGGCGACTGGCTTCTGGGCTTGTCACAGACTCGTCACAGCCTTGTCTGGGCTTGTCATAGACTCGTCACAGCCTTGTCTGGCCTTGTCACAGCTTCGTCACGGCCTTGTCTGGCCTTGTCACAGCTTCGTCACAGACTTGTCTGGACCTTGTCACAGCTTCGTCACAGACTTGTCCGGACCTTGTCATATTCTAAATTAGAGCTAAACTTATTATTTTATGTGAAGGTAAGCTACCTAAAAAGATAAATTTTATAAAGATCCTATCATTTTATGTGAAGGGGAAGCTACATAAAATGATAAACTTTTAAAGGATTCCATCATTTTATGTGAAGGAAATCTACATAAAATGATAAATTTTATAATAATGTGTCTAACTAAGTAGACGGATATGGATCAACTGATCGAGATCTAATTTATAACGGAAATAGACGGAATAAAAATTCCGGATTTTACAATATATGCGTCTAATGATAGTGGACAGATGAAAGAATTTCGTATTTCTGTCGCCCTCGACAATGAACTTCTCTCTAGACTTTTGTAACCACAGGGTTTCTTCTTGAGCAAGAACACAATTAAATTCGAGTAATAGGTCGGCCTGAAGATCAAGAAGACCTTGAGATAGACGAGTTTCGATCTCTAACTGAATATCATTTAGTTGATTAAAGAGATGATTCTTCCTAGCCTCAATTCTTCCAAATGTGTTGACATTCCAGCGTAATAACCTTTTTTTAGTGTTGAGAGAGCCTGTTGCATGTCACAATACGTCGTAGCAGACCAACATTCCTCCACCTCCGATTTGAAGTTGGGGTCCAGTAGCCAGGCCGCTTCAAACCTGAAAGGCCTACGAGCAGGGTTGGTCTTTCGAACAGGATGGAGTTGTAGTAATAACGGACTATGATCCGATGAGAGTGCAGGTAGATGTCTGATTGTAGCTTCAGGCCAAGCGACACGAGCAGTGTCGTTCATAAATGCTCGATCCAGCCTTTTTGAAATCATGTAATCAACCTGTCGGCCTGAGCTCCAAGTGAAGTGTGGTCCATTAAACCCCATGTCAATCATTTGAGTGTTCTCTATCCACTTATGAAAAGTCTCAGAATCAGTTGATACGGATTTTAACCTGCCTCCAACCTCGCTCAAATTAAGAACGCAATTGAAATCCCCTCCGACAATGACGGGGCCAGTACATTGGTTAACTGCCGATTCCAACATTCTCCAGCATTCCTTTCTCCGACCGGCAGTCGGTGGGTTATAGACTCCGAAGAAGTCTAGGCTGTGAGCACCCACCAAAATGTGAGCGTGGAGAAAGTTAAGTTCTTTCTGTTGAATTGTGATGGAGAAGTTACTCGAGTTCCAAAGCAACCAGATACCACCCTCAAACCCGTTAGCTTCGACTCGAGCAAAGTCGGAGAATTTTGATCTCATGCAAACATCTTCTGCAGTATCTCCTGATACCTTCGTTTCGACTAATAGGAGAATATCAATCCTATGACGGTTAAGCATGTAACTTAGGGTCTTGCGGAACCGTCGATTACCCGCACCCCTGCAATTCCATAGGAGACAATTCATTTTGAACCACGCTGAATAGCGGGCACCGGTGACAAAGGAGATAAAACATGCTCAGCAGAAGTGACCATGTGTACGTCGCAACTATCCGGGGGTTTAGAGTGAGGCTCGACAATAGGCGTGGGGGAATCGATATCCATGGAGGGATTGTCGGCCATCGAGCGTTTGCTAGTGTTATCCGGATGAACGACGGTAGACTCAGCCGTAATAATTGTGGTTATTGGTACCTCGGAAACCCTAGGGATAGAGTTATTGTTAGGGTTTGTTATCATTCGTTGAGAAACGGCTACTACCGGTTTAATGATTGGGGCTTTAATGTTGCTGGGCCCACCGGTTTTGGCCCGTTTAGGATTCTTTTGTTGAAAGGAAGATCCGTTCGTTATCACAGCCGTTTCTTCTGAATTGATTGCCTTCATCATGGGTACCTGAACTGGCGCAGTAATAGGAGCAGTTACGATAGGCTCGTCAATGGTTTGATTGGCAATCGTGACCGTAATGTTATCGCCGGTGGTAGTTAATGCCTGGAATGGGTTGTTCGAAAGCGGTGCTTGTCTGCTGTTACTACCGAACTTCTGATTTCTTGCTACATTTCGTGGTTTCCTAACCACCGTCATCCAGGACCCCAGAAAGTCCGCGCCTTGATTGCCTTCCGTCTCCCGAGACTCTGAAGGAGGATGTTGTTGTATTGTATCTGGATTAGTGGTTTCGTTGGCTGCTTGATCAGAATCGGGAGGAGCACCAACCCCTTGAGCCATAGGACACCTCTCCCGGACGTGGCCGTATAATCCACAAAGATGACAGATAGTATTCAGCCCTTCATACTCTACGTAGACCCGGGAATCACCGATGAGAATTGTGCCTATGAGTGGTTTATCGAGATCGATTTCCACACAAACTCTGGCGAATTTACCTCTAGTGGCATACAAAGTATGGAGATCCACTTTCAAAGGTGTCCCGAGGGCCGTCGCCAACCCGTATAACACAGCTTCATCAAATAGTTGCATAGGAAGTTCGGACAACCTAGCCCATACAAAGATTGAACTGAGATGGTCGCAATATGGGTTGAAATCTGCCTTCCAAGGACGCACGGTAATGTAGTGACCGAAAATCTCCCAGGGCCCTTCGGTAAGTACCCTAAGGTAATCTTCTTCCAAAGTAAATCTGACGGCATAGAAACCGTTTGGTAAATCCAAAATGGTCATAAGTCCCATTGGACGCCATAACTGGTAAATGCGGCGCTCAAGATGACGAAAGGCAACATTTCTACCGAGAACTTTGATGATTACTGCCATTTTCCATTTCTCCGACAGTTGCTCCACAACCTCAGGATCAATTTCAGCCATTGCAAGACCTCTGGAACCTTCAGGGAAAGTGATCCTCATTCTTCTAGATTCAATTAGAGCATCACAACTTAGTGGGGCAGATGTAACTGGTAACTCGCCAACAGCTGCAGCGTAGGATTTAGGATCTGGTGGTTTATCGGGCGGGATGGGTTCGGTAATTTGCGGCTGGTTAGTAGTACTTGGGGATGACGACATGGAGAGAGTTTTCTGTTCTTGTTTCTAGTCGATTACGAGTTACATAGCTGTTTAAAGCAATAAGAGAAAAACGTAAAATTTTTAGAACTTTTTCTTACAACCATATTTACAAGATATATAATACATACTGGCACGTGTCATCAGAACCTTTTTCACAAAACCCAACTATTTAAAACCACACAAAAACATCATAGGCGACAACATCTCATAACAGTCCACCTGATATGATGTCAAATTCAGGTGTTGGGTCTGACATCCTTGCCTTTATTAGACTGAGTCTGAGTAACTGAAAATGTGGATATTAGAGCAATGAGCTACAAGCTCAGTAAGAATATAGAAATCACACTCCCCAATATATATATATATATATATATATATATATTAGTATCTAATATCCCGTTCCTGAAAAACACTTTATACCCTTTCTCACATTTCAAAGCACGTGCATACATATTCACATTCACATTCACATTACATTCCACAACCATTCCTAACACATAGCATATAACATTCAAGCATGTTATCACACCCCATATAAACATATCATATCATATAAATATACTTGACAATGTAGCATCGATGCATAATGAATAATTATCTAACTAGCCCCAACTGCTCGTACGATTCTCTTTCTCATTTTTCTTTCGATAGTTGGGCAACCATGCTAGTGTCTTCGGCCTCCCTCAATCGGGTTCGGACTTCAACTAACTTGTAAGCTTCGTAGGTCTCCTCAATCGGAATCAGACCTCGGATAACAGTTTATAAATAGGTCTCCTCAATCGGAATCGGACCTATGGGTCTCCTCAATTGGAATCGGACCCTTTTTCTTTATCTCAGGTCTCCTCGGTCGGAATCGGACTTGTTTATTTATTTTTTTCCTTTTATATCTCATGTACAAGCGGGATCCAGTTGGGCTAATTAATTAATCAACATCATATGTTATCACTTTCATGCAGTCCCTTTCATGATTTCATTCTCTCTTTCATAACTCATTCTCACTTCTCATGCATGCTTTCATCTGATAACATCTCATCACATTTCAAATTCACATCATATATAAGCATGCAACATATTTATATAATCAGCATGACATGCATGAAATCATAATACCATAACATATAACAAACATATTCGTTTTACATTTGCATGCATGCTTATTGTTATTCGAATCATTTATCAAGACATAATGCACGTAAATAAATATTTATTTCTCACATACCTACATAAAACTAATCTCATATTAAATACATAATAAATATTAAGGAAGTGTCATTTATATACACTTACCTCACAAGCAAGGTAATATTAATCCCTCTCGATCGAATCCTAAGTCCGTCTTCTCATTCCAAACTATTCCTCCTTTCTCGTACCTTGAGAGGTATCTCTAGTTAAAATTTGATGAGGTTTTGACGAGATTTGATCCTCCAAATGCCTCTTCTCCTTCATCCTATCTTTATGTCTATCTTATTCTTCTATGTCCCGTTTTCTGTGCAATTTCGGTGGTCCTCCGGCGAAGATTCCGGGCAACTACTGGTGGTTCTCTGGTGGTTACAAGGCGGTGGTGATGGTGTTTGTGTTAACTTGGTTTCTCAGCTCTTAGAGCTCTCTCAAACTCAACCGAAAGGCAACAAAGCTTGTGTGGTATACGTATATGTACTTTCATCACCTTTCATTTGCTTAACCTACAAGCTTCTACATAGATGATGATGGAATTTGAGCTTAATCATCCCTCCTGATCACTCTTGTACTCTCACGTGCATTAGTTGTAGATACAATAGATAAGCTTTGTCAAATTTGCACTTTTTAACCTCTTATTTCCATCTTTACACTTTTTATCCAAATTTTCTTATAAAAATAACACCGACATACCCAACTCGATATTTTTTACGAAACATTCTTGAATCCTTCATAACATAAAATAACAATTTTTCATCGCTTCACTTTCGGGAAATTTGCTCGTTTCCAAATACTTTATATTTCTCTAGGGTTTAATTTCGTTAAACCCGTTTGATTTCTCAAAATTCCCGATTAGGCCATTTCCGATTTTTGACCATTACAGCACCACCTTCCACACATTCCTCCACGTAGCTCGCATGCTTAGAACGTCGGTGTCGTCTTATGTGGCGGACAACCACTCTAGCCAAATCACCTCCTTTCCGAAGCAACTCCATCTTCTGATATCCATATTTAGTGGTTGGATGAATGAAGAAAACGTGAGTTGGGTTTCTGGATCTCTATCCACGTCTGCTTAGTCTGATTTTACCCTTCGAGCATCGGTATTCTCCCGACCTAAATTCGGTTTCATCCGAACGCAACAACCTCAACATTGTATGAAAGTATCATCGTCTTGTCTGAACCCAACCATTTGGCTTCATCCGCGAACAACACAAGATCAGTTTGTGAACAAGATATCTGGCACATCTTCATATTGTGTTTATATATTAATTTCAATCTTTATCGTTCGTTTTACTCACACTACGATTGCGGGGGAATGTTAGGATACCATCAAATCTATTAGGCTAGTGTGTGTGTGTATACATATATATTATTGGGTACGATTTGATTATACTTTTCGATCTCCTCCTTATATCAACGATTATATAGGGATGTATTCCGTTGAGAACGGGTCGTAGGTAAGAAATATGAGCGATTATGGAACGTTAATTTAATCAAGATCCACGGTCAAAATTATTGGCGCGTGCTAAGCATGTGCATCTCATAAGACGCATACACGCACATTCATAGCATGGGCCTTGTGAGACGCATAAATGCGGCCTCGAGGCCCATCGTTGGATCTTACACATTCAACGGTTGAACTCTCTCTCTCTCTCTCTCTCTCTCTCTCTCTCTTTCTCTGCCCGTCGTTGGATCTGACACATTCAACGTAAATGCCTTTTTCTAGATTCATTTGTAACACCCGGAATCCGCGGGACTCGAGATGCCACGGGTTGGGACCTCACAATGGGTCCCGACCCTTAGCCTGACAACAATTTCACTGGATCTTACAACAAGACACAAATAAAGGCAAAACCGAAATTCATTTTAATGCAATGATATGAACCCAAAAAAAACAACGAAAGACTTCAGCCGAGATACAACGCTAAAGGCAACCGCCATACACGCGACATACATAATACCCTAAACAATACATAAAAACAACCCCCAAAACCCATCCTAAAATGTACGGACCCCGGCTGCCCACTCTTCCGGATCTCTCGGCCGCGCCCCTAACCTGCAAGGCAACTACAACAATATCGGTATAAAACCGTTAGCTAGCATTCAAGGCATTAGAATCATGGTATTGGCACACACACACACATAAGGCATCATAAACACACAACATGTTCCAAAACACATAATCCGGTTTATTATCTTTTTATTATTAGGTCATATCCCGTTCTAATTCAACTTCTTTTGTGACACGAGAATCTTAAAGATCTCGCCCTTGTCCCCTTTCACCATACGGGTTTGTACTTGATGCGGATCAGCATCACCCGATGGGCTGGTCGCAAGGCACCTCCCAGTCATCCCCATTTTGGACTGGACAAGCGGTCACCGCCCGTTATCATACACTTGGGCCAAATATAAACATATAAAGTCGGTGGTCCTATTACCGGTTTAGATGTTATAACATAAGCAATAATCACACACATAAACAATAAACACACACCACCAAACACGCATTGAAACTAATACAGAGAATACGAGCTAAGTAAGTCCGAAAACTTACCTCGTCCCAAAGATAATCCCGCTATGTCCCACTCTTAGCTTCCCGCAGGAAGACACTCAATGCCTGTAAAAAGGCACACGATCAGCATCTCTCTCACATGCTAGAAGTCCTTAGACTTCTAGTCCCAATGATCTCACAAGATCATAGTCCATAACCATGCTAGGATAACAACTCTTATTCCTCACGATCTCACAAGGTCATAACCATCACAACACATGCTAGGATAAGCCATACCTAAACTCCAAAATCCCACAAGATCATACGACCCCAACCTCGAGCCTCAAAACTCTCACAAGATCAACCATATAACTTAAAGCCTTGTAACAACCTCACAAGATAACCAAACACCTCAAGTCTTAGCACAATCATAAATCCTCAAAACTCACTTAAGGTTCAATCACTATTTGGTATTCACTCTAAGTTATGCTATATCCAACCTAGCATGATACTACTAAACATAACTAGATCGAGGGAAAGGAATACTCACACAACGTCAAAAGACGGAAGTCGATCTACGGATGTCGAGATTGGAATCGTTGCCTCTATTGGGACGCTTCCGGTCCTAACACCAAAGCTAAACAAATTTAGCTTATATGCTAAATTTGAACGGAATATATATAACTTATATAAAATCTAAGGTAAAACTCGTTTTCAAAATCAAAGCTAAAACCGCTTAAATACTTTCCGGGACAATTTATACAATTTTAGAACTTGGTCATAATCCGCCAATAAACCTTCGGGCCATAAATCCGAAATAAATCCAACAAGGGAATAATTGATAATTGATAATATATATAATTGTGAAATAAACTCTTATTTTAACTTCCAAGGTTAAAATCCGTAAAAACATTTTCTAGGCAAATTATACAATTTCCGCATATGGGTATTATTCCATAAATAAATGCTTGTGCATTTTCTGAAAATTATCTCAATAGGGGCATAAAACCAAATTCCGGAAACTTGGGCCATTTTTCCAAAAGTTAAATTTGCAGAGGTAAATTCACATAACTCAGAAACATGGGCCTAAACTGCAAATATTATATAGTGGGTATATTCCGCAATTATACCAAAACAGGGGGTGGATTTTAAAATAATCCAAAAGGGTTCTCCTCCTTCCTCGCAACAGATCGCACACCAGAAGAGAGAAGGCCAGGGCGGTGGCTTGCAACGGCGGCGAAGGAAGGGCTGTGCAAGGTCTCCGGCGGCGAGACTGGTTGCGGATCCAGCCACGCGAGGGCGAAGGCCGGTGCAAGGCGAAGGAGGGGCCCTCCGGCGGTGTGTTCTAGCGCGACTCAACCTGGAAGGAGGGAGAAAGGCAGCGCGGCATAGCAGACGGCTCCGGTGGCGACGAAGGTGGCGCGAGGCTGGGCGACGCCGGTGGTGGCTGCTAGTGCAGGCGCGGTAGACTAGGCTCGATTGTGAGTGCTGCACAAGTGTTTGAAACGGAAAGGAGCAGAAGGGAGGCGAGGGCTGCACTGATGGGCTCTCCGGCTTCGACAGAGGGGTGGCGAGGGAAGTGTTGCAGGGTAGCCGTGAAGGCGGACAGGTGGTGATGGTTCCCCGGCGAGACAGATAGAGAAGGGCAAGCAGGCGGCAGTTGTGAGCTCCGATTCAGGTGGTTGCTGCTGATGGTTGCGACAGGGTGAGAAGCAGATTGAGGGTCCTAGGAGAGCAGGAAAGGGCAGTCGAGCAGGAGAGGTGAGTGCAGGGAGGTGGAGACCGACACGGCGGTGAGGGTGCCCGGCTGCACTGAGGAGCTGAGGGAGAACCGTCTCTCTTTTCATCGATCCAGAAAAATTGAAGGGGAGCAGCAGGGAGGAGGATAGCCAGAGAGAGAAGAGGAAGTGCAGAGCAGACAGTGAGCGTGGGAAGGGCTGGCATGCGTGAGGGGAAGAGAGATACACAGCAGAGAGTAGAGGTCCTTGTGCAGAGCTACAGACTAGGGCAACCAAGAGTCGGGAGCGAGAGGTCGGGGAGAGAAGCACCAACCAACAAGGAGAGGGAAAGGGTAGAATAAAGAAAAAGGGAAAAAGGAAAATTAAAATAAATTAAATGAACAAAATAACAAAAGAAAATGAATACGATATATAATCGATTTAAAAATACTGGATCCGAAAACTTTCCGAACTTTTCCGTAAAATTATTTTGCGGAAAATATATGAATCAAATATATGTAAATATACTTGTAATAGTATGTTTGCCGATAAAGAAATCGTTCTCGTAAACTGTACGAGCTTAAAATTATAATTTAAAACGGATTATATATGAATATGAAATATATTGATACATACATATATACTCGTAAAATTTAATTTACGACGTAATAATACTCGTAAAAAAAAATTTAAGGCTATTAAACTATCAATAGAAGTATGAAAAGTATAGATCGAGAACGCACCAAATAAACGGGGCATTATATCAGATTCCCCTAAAAACAAGTTTCGTCCCGAAACTTGCCACACACCGAACTTCTCGGTCCCTAAGGGCGAGGTATAACTCTCAAACTAAGAAGGCTTAAACCTTCTAATCTATATACACAACTCATTCAAACTACCATCGCAAGATATATCAGGTCATACAACATATCCCGCACAGGGCACAAACTACCTATAACATCACACAAGCACATAACTCAACTAAGGGAAGAACTAGGTCTCACCCGTCGATTCTTTCGATGCTACTAGCTCAGCGTAAAACTCAACCAAAGATGCTATCATTTGTCTCCTAAGTAGCGTCATCGGCTCCTCGTCTCCACTAGATCATCACGACGTACCACATGCCTCGAGTCACGTATCTACTCCCTTGACTGATACTCATGAAACACCGGGTGAACACCCTCTATTCTCGGCGGTCACGTCAACCGGTAAACCACTTTCCCAACTCGCGCTAAGATCTCAAAAAGGTCCGATATATCGGAAACTCAACTTCCTTCTCAGGTTCTCCTCAATGCCGCATTTCACTAGTGTTCTCTTTAATAGTCTCAAATAAGGAAGATCTAACTTCCACTTTACACTATTGGTTTTGGTTCTTGTCAAACCATACTTTGATGTTACGTTTCCTCAATAGCCAATCAAGACCTTGTCTTGGAGAATCACTTGTACACTTCAAACCCATCAAACTTTCGAGGCAATTTCCAAACAATTGCACCAATGAATCTATTTTATTAACTCTTATCAACTCTTATGACCCTTGTAACCGATCGAGTAGATCATCCATTCGTTGTAAGAAATACTTGTCCTACATGGTCATGCTGCTCAACTTATAGTAATCGGTGTACAAACGGAGATAACCGTCTCTCTCTTCGCAAACTAGTGTCCTCTTATAATAGCTTCAGATCAAGAATTCAAGATATATCCCAACGTGAACTCAAATCAATAGTTCAAGATACACTTCCAACTTGAACTTCAAATCAAGATTTTAAGATACACTTCCAACATGAACTTCAAATCATCTTAATGGAAAAATCCACCTTCCGTTGCATTGGAAACTGTTCGCTCTCGGTTTCCGTCTTCTCTCTACCTATTTCATCTTGTAATGACAGACACAGCCTGGTCCTAACGCTTGACAAGTGGTCCACCCTGATCTGTTGGGGTGACGTACTTCAACCCTTTTTATTGCTCCTTCCGTAGCTACTATGTTCACCGTCCTCTTCCACAGATCCTTCATCTATAGAATTCGAGCGACTTGCTCTACTTTTCCGACTCTTAAAGCCTTAGTTAAGCAATAATTCAGCTTAATTCCTCTTCTCCCTTTAAAAGAACAGCGATAATAACCTCTTTGGATCGTGCGCATGTGTTCAATCACAAAGGTACATATTGCAAGACTTTATCCCGCCCTACAACAAAATGACATAAACTTTTTTTTTTTTCTTCCACTTTCACTGACATCACAACATATGGGAGAAGCTCGTCGTATTCTATATAAGCTTCACCATAGACATCCTTTTTTCGAGTAGGCGTAGAAATTTACACTTCATTTCCTTATGTAACGTCAATCTGACCGTAGAGGTTCTAACCTCAATCTTTCATATACTTCTCGTACACCTCATGTCGACATCAAACTTCAAAACTTAGGTCTTCTCTTACTCTCGTTGGTCACCTTAAGCATCTCTTGGTATTCCATGAACAATCTTCACAACTGTACTAGTATGCCCCGTGGAGAATGCTGGGCAAAATATCCCAAAATCCAACCACTGAAATATCCAACTCATTACTTTTCAAGTACTAACGTCACAAGCTCAAACCTTGCAGTGCTACTATAATCCAGGTTCCCTGTCTCACTCCATCACTACCATGACTTCTCCGTAGGAGTCAAGAAAACTTTGACTCAGCTTTTGCTCGCGAAAACATAACATCCCTTTCATTAGTACCAAAATACCATGCGTCCTCTTTATCTATTCCCATTTTCCGTACAACAACCTTAAAAGCCTCAATTTCCTCCCGCTCATCTATTCTCTTCACTCTTATCAAACCTTAACAGTTCTTATATGTTTTGTTTCCCCCTTATGCCGATCCCATGAACTAAGAAAGTCGTACCAGTTCATTACAATCCCCTCCCTAGGAGGTCTATTACGGTTACTTGATTTGAACTACTGCAATGCTACGTGACTAAGATATTTGTGCTCCCATTGATATACCTCCCTATTACCGACATTGAACCACCAGAACTCCAAGCTCTTGTTACCGTTCCTTTATAATCCACATTCTTGGTTACTCTTCTCAACTACACTCGTTCATAGACAACCCACACATGCACGTTCTCGACTATCACCGATTAGCTTATTGCGGACCTTCTCTAAGTCCAACGCCTCACCATTCTTCCTACCCTCCCTGTTACCATACTCCGGAAACCCTCTCGGGGTACTATGCCTTAAACTTTACTTGCTCATATCACCCTTCACACACTCAATTGACCCTTTATAAACTTCATGCTTCCTTCTTCGTCTATAAGGTAACTATACCTTCTCGGACTCGTTGTGTCGCATAACTCCCGTTCATAGGCTTAACCGTTCCTCTAGGACGTCTTTCAAGTGCATCTTAAGTCTTTCTATACATAACAACTTCTTGTTACATCGCTCATTTCCTCGGGATCACATCTACTCACACTTCTTTCCTTTAGGCATTTCTTAGCCTTATCATAATAACGGAGAACCGGTCAACTCTTCTAGGGGAATTTTCCCGTGTGAAACTCCACCACACCTTCTTCTCATAAGTCTCGTCATGTTGAAATTTCTTATTGGTACCAAGTAAGCTTAACTTACGGTGTCTTAAATCTTTAGCAAATGGTTCGATCACTCTTCTCATCTTGACTTCAATGCTTAGGAGCGTCTAAAGAAAGTTTCACTTCTTAAATGAATACCACCTTTGACCTTGCTAGAATGTATCCCTCTCCTCCTCGATTCGCATCTTTAGTTGTCCACGCATCTTCTTGAAGAACTTAAGTTCGTTATCCCTATTGGTCTCATTGTCTTTCTAATTGTGACTTCTTTGCACCCACTTCCACACCTTTGTGTTACTCCTTTTTCTTGTATGTTCCCCATCTCAATTTCTCTTAAGTTGTCTCGGATTTTCCTTCCACTTGTTCGTCCTTGGGTTATGTCATCTCTACTCCTCTTCTTCGACATCCTCTTAAAGGAGTACAAGAACTCCAAGGTGTTTGCCTGAACGTAGCTCTCAACTCGATACTTGAGCATATTCGTCCTCATATATACACTATCCTATAAAAACGACATCGTCCAAGGGCGATGATATCACAATAGCATCTCAACTAAAAGGTCTTATATCTCCATATGCTACTATATATAATAGAAATACGTATCCATAACTACATAAGTCCTAAGTCCATATCACTACTAATATCACGCATTCGGCATTCCATTACAACAATACAAGGTCCAAAATATATAATCGTTCACATATACAACTATACACATAATCATGTCCATCATGCAACTACAATCCGCATAAAATAATAGTCCAAAAACGTCTTAAGTCCACGATACATATCTACATATATGCATATATATACATATATATACTAAAAATCCAATAAACTATGCAGCCGAGATCCACGAAAGGAGTGGTGGTCCGTACATTCTACCCCGACTCATGCATGTGATTTTGAAAACGAAAACTCAGAACCCGCGGGGTTCTGTTTAATCCTTATTCGGTCTTTAGAAGATTGCGAGTGCCATTGTTGTCAACCTAGGGCTCTGATACCACTTTGTAACACCCCGAATCCGCGGGACTCGGGATGCCACGGGTTGGGACCTCACAATGGGTCCCGACCCTTAGCCTGACAACAATTTCACTGGATCTTACAACAAGACACAAATAAAGGCAAAACCGAAATTCATTTTAATGCAATGATATGAACCCAAAAAAAACAACGAAAGACTTCAGCCGAGATACAACGCTAAAGGCAACCGCCATACACGCGACATACATAATACCCTAAATAATACATAAAAACAACCCCCAAAACCCATCCTAAAATGTACGGACCCCGGCTGCCCACTCTTCCGGATCTCTCGGACGCGCCCCTAACCTGCAAGGCAACTGCAACAATATCGGTATAAAACCGTTAGCTAGCATTCAAGGCATTAGAATCATGGTATTGGCACACACACACACATAAGGCATCATAAACACACAACATGTTCCAAAACACATAATCCGGTTTATTATCTTTTTATTATTAGGTCATATCCCGTTCTAATTCAACTTCTTTTGTGACACGAGAATCTTAAAGATCTCGCCCTTGTCCCCTTTCACCATACGGGTTTGTACTTGATACGGATCAGCATCACCCGATGGGTTGGTCGCAAGGCACCTCCCAGTCATCCCCATTTTGCACTGGACAAGCGGTCACCGCCCGTTAACATACACTTGGGCCAAATATAAACATATAAAGTCGGTGGTCCTATTACCGGTTTAGATGTTATAACATAAGCAATAATCACACACATAAACAATAAACACACACCACCAAACACGCATTGAAACTAATACAGAGAATACGAGCTAAGTAAGTCCGAAAACTTACCTCGTCCCAAAGATAATCCCGCTATGTCCCACTCTTAGCTTCCCGCAGGAAGACACTCAATGCCTGTAAAAAGGCACACGATCAGCATCTCTCTCACATGCTAGAAGTCCTTAGACTTCTAGTCCCAATGATCTCACAAGATCATAGTCCATAACCATGCTAGGATAACAACTCTTATTCCTCACGATCTCACAAGGTCATAACCATCACAACACATGCTAGGATAAGCCATACCTAAACTCCAAAATCCCACAAGATCATACGACCCCAACCTCGAGCCTCAAAACTCTCACAAGATCAACCATATAACTTAAAGCCTTGTAACAACCTCACAAGATAACCAAACACCTCAAGTCTTAGCACAATCATAAATCCTCAAAACTCACTTAAGGTTCAATCACTATTTGGTATTCACTCTAAGTTATGCTATATCCAACCTAGCATGATACTACTAAACATAACTAGATCGAGGGAAAGGAATACTCACACAACGTCAAAAGACGGAAGTCGATCTACGGATGTCGAGATTGGAATCGTTGCCTCTATTGGGACGCTTCCGGTCCTAACACCAAAGCTAAACAAATTTAGCTTATATGCTAAATTTGAACGGAATATATATAACTTATATAAAATCTAAGGTAAAACTCGTTTTCAAAATCAAAGCTAAAACCGCTTAAATACTTTCCGGGACAATTTATACAATTTTAGAACTTGGTCATAATCCGCCAATAAACCTTCGGGCCATAAATCCGAAATAAATCCAACAAGGGAATAATTGATAATTGATAATATATATAATT
>BSUD01000003.1:128993144-129011656 GCA_033239045.1 Fagopyrum esculentum | reverse complement strand
CATACACTTGGGCCAAATATAAACATATAAAGTCGGTGGTCCTATTACCGGTTTAGATGTTATAACATAAGCAATAATCACACACATAAACAATAAACACACACCACCAAACACGCATTGAAACTAATACAGAGAATACGAGCTAAGTAAGTCCGAAAACTTACCTCGTCCCAAAGATAATCCCGCTATGTCCCACTCTTAGCTTCCCGCAGGAAGACACTCAATGCCTGTAAAAAGGCACACGATCAGCATCTCTCTCACATGCTAGAAGTCCTTAGACTTCTAGTCCCAATGATCTCACAAGATCATAGTCCATAACCATGCTAGGATAACAACTCTTATTCCTCACGATCTCACAAGGTCATAACCATCACAACACATGCTAGGATAAGCCATACCTAAACTCCAAAATCCCACAAGATCATACGACCCCAACCTCGAGCCTCAAAACTCTCACAAGATCAACCATATAACTTAAAGCCTTGTAACAACCTCACAAGATAACCAAACACCTCAAGTCTTAGCACAATCATAAATCCTCAAAACTCACTTAAGGTTCAATCACTATTTGGTATTCACTCTAAGTTATGCTATATCCAACCTAGCATGATACTACTAAACATAACTAGATCGAGGGAAAGGAATACTCACACAACGTCAAAAGACGGAAGTCGATCTACGGATGTCGAGATTGGAATCGTTGCCTCTATTGGGACGCTTCCGGTCCTAACACCAAAGCTAAACAAATTTAGCTTATATGCTAAATTTGAACGGAATATATATAACTTATATAAAATCTAAGGTAAAACTCGTTTTCAAAATCAAAGCTAAAACCGCTTAAATACTTTCCGGGACAATTTATACAATTTTAGAACTTGGTCATAATCCGCCAATAAACCTTCGGGCCATAAATCCGAAATAAATCCAACAAGGGAATAATTGATAATTGATAATATATATAATTATGAAATAAACTCTTATTTTAACTTCCAAGGTTAAAATCCGTAAAAACATTTTCTAGGCAAATTATACAATTTCCGCATATGGGTATTATTCCATAAATAAATCCTTGTGCATTTTCTGAAAATTATCTCAATAGGGGCATAAAACCAAATTCCGGAAACTTGGGCCATTTTTCCAAAAGTTAAATCTGCAGAGGTAAATTCACATAACTCAGAAACATGGGCCTAAACTGCAAATATTATATAGTGGGTATATTCCGCAATTATACCAAAACAGGGGGTGGATTTTAAAATAATCCAAAAGGGTTCTCCTCCTTCCTCGCAACAGATCGCACACCAGAAGAGAGAAGGCCAGGGCGGTGGCTTGCAACGGCGGCGAAGGAAGGGCTATGCAAGGTCTCCGGCGGCGAGACTGGTTGCGGATCCAGCCACGCGAGGGTGAAGGCCGGTGCAAGGCGAAGGAGGGGCCCTCCGGCGGTGTGTTCTAGCGCGACTCAACCTGGAAGGAGGGAGAAAGGCAGCGCGGCATAGCAGACGGCTCCGGTGGCGACGAAGGTGGCGTGAGGCTGGGCGACGCCGGTGGTGGCTGCCAGTGCAGGCGCGGTAGACTAGGCTCGATTGTGAGTGCTGCACAAGTGTTTGAAACGGAAAGGAGCAGAAGGGAGGCGAGGGCTGCACTGACGGGCTCTCTGGCTTCGACAGAGGGGTGGCGAGGGAAGTGTTGCAGGGTAGCCGTGAAGGCGGACAGGTGGTGATGGTTCCCCGGCGAGACAGATAGAGAAGGGCAAGCAGGCGGCAGTTGTGAGCTCCGATTCAGGTGGTTGCTGCTGATGGTTGCGACAGAGTGAGAAGCAGATTGAGGGTCCTAGGAGAGCAGGAAAGGGTAGTCGAACAGGAGAGGTGAGTGCAGGGAGGTGGAGACCGACACGGCGGTGAGGGTGCCCGGCTGCACTGAGGAGCTGAGGGAGAACCGTCTCTCTTTTCATCGATCCAGAAAAATTGAAGGGGAGCAGCAGGGAGGAGGATAGCCAGAGAGAGAAGAGGAAGTGCAGAGCAGACAGTGAGCGTGGGAAGGGCTGGCTTGCGTGAGGGGAAGAGAGATACACAGCAGAGAGTAGAGGTCCTTGTGCAGAGCTACAGACTAGGGCAACCAAGAGTCGGGAGCGAGATGTTGGGGAGAGAAGCACCAGCCAACAAGGAGAGGGAAAGGGTAGAATAAAGAAAAAGGGAAAAAGGAAAATTAAAATAAATTAAATGAACAAAATAACAAAAGAAAATGAATACGATATATAATCGATTTAAAAATACCGGATCCGAAAACTTTCCGAACTTTTCCGTAAAATTATTTTGGGGAAAATATATGAATCAAATATATGTAAATATACTTGTAATAGTATGTTTGCCGATAAAGAAATCGTTCTCGTAAACTGTACGAGCTTAAAATTATAATTTAAAACGGATTATATATGAATATGAAATATATTGATACATACATATATACTCGTAAAATTTAATTTACGACGTAATAATACTCGTAAAAAAAAATTTAAGGCTATTAAACTATCAATAGAAGTATGAAAAATATAGATCGAGAACGCACCAAATAAACGGGGCATTATATCATTTGCATGTATTTTATTTTTAGAACCAAAAATCATGTGTTTACTTCTTATTTCCGAAAATTCAATAAAAATAGAGCTTGATTAAATCTCGTGTATTCTTCTTGCTTGATTGATCTTGTGTGTCAATATCCTTAGATATTGGTACTCCTAGTTCTGTATTAGTCTTCTCATTATGCTTATCTCCATTGAAGCTTGTGTAAGGTTGTATTGGTAAGGTTTGAGGTAAAACATTGTTTGGTTTTTGATCATGTAGATCAAGGTTCGTACAAGTGATCTCCTTAGTTCTTTCTTGTTCCTTCTTCTTTCATTCGTCCATCTCAATTGCCTTCTTCTTTCATTTTTTGTCAATCACCATTGATAACCATTGTTGAATTGTGTTTGTTTTGTGTAAGAAAATTGTCCTTCTAAGGTCGTATAGGGTTCTCTTTGTCTAGATCAAGTCATTACGACATTAACCCCGCATCATATATGTTTTGCTTGTGGGTTTTCTGTTTGAAAAACACCTCACGTAAAGTTGACGATGTGAGCGGAGTTCTACTTCAAAAATATATTGTGCAGCTGTGAAAGATATGCGTATGTTGCAAATGATGCTTTAGACACTATTGATAGCAATCGTAAAAATATTTCATCCAGGTGAGATTATATAGCTAAGCTATTCATTCATTTTTGTAAACCCCAAGGTTTTGTTGTTGTACGTTTGATGGTGAATTGCAATAAAACAAACATTGGTGGTATGCAATGTTTTAAATTTTATAAGAATTTTGTTGGATCATATTCTAGAATTGGTGCAACTATAATTATTTTCCAAAATATTGGAAGAGATTTGAATATGTTTTCAGAGGGGTGATGCACAAATATTTATTTCAAAGGTCTTACCCTTATGATCGGTATCTCTATCATATTGTCAAGGGCGTCCCAATAAAAGATGATACGAGTGCATAAAGACTACATCACATTAGACTTCATCCTCATAGGTCCCTATGCTAACGGTAACTACAACTTGTTTGTTAACCTTCAACTCTCCACACTTATTCATCTAAGTTTGGATTATAGGAAGTTGTAACTTATGAACCATCTTAGTACTAGCTACATTGGTACAACTACCTCCATCTAATCAAGTTGCAAACCCTACCCTTCACCTTACATCTAGTATGAAACAAGTTTTCTCTTTAGTTATCTTCATAAGACATGGTTTGAGCGTGTAGGACTCTTCTAACAACTAGACATTTATTGTGCTCACCGCTAGTAAAGCCATTATCATCTTTAATTTCTTGATCATATAAATGGTTATCATGTATAGTAATTTTAATTTAATTTTCATCCTCGGATTCATATTGATGCAGAAGCATCTAAACCACCTTCACCACCACCACCACCACCACCACCTTATCCAAGAAGACCTATTACAAGAGCACAAACTAAGAAGATAGGAGAGTAAAAAGGAGAAGATATGCACACCATGGAGAACTGTTTGATCAAGTTAGAAGCCATAAAATGAAGCACGAGGATGATGATGCACATTCTACCAGAAGGAGATCCGAGCCAACAAGGAGGAGAATCACGTTACAAAACGAACATACATAATGATGTAGGAGCATATCCAGGATCACACAAAGACGTAGAAGCACACCCAAGATCACCTTGAGGAGCAAGAACATATCTTGAATCACCTAGAGACGCAAGAGTATGTCCATGACCCCCTACCAAGAAGAGGAATATAAAAGCAAGGAGAGAGAGAGAGAGAGGGGAATGTAGTTATAGCCTCCAAAGCTTATGAGTGGAAGGAAGAACAAAATCAAGAAGAGAAGTTGGTTAAGACCCCCTTGCACTAGAAGATTAAGGATGTTGGAGCACATAATCAATCATGCATATATTCAAGGGAAGAGAAGAGTCATGGGTCCTACATCTACCCATCTTCCAACACATCCATGTTTAAATAAGAAGAGACATTGGCCCACTCTTACCACCTCGGACCAACCTCGACTACTTGTAGCCCAAGCTCACATACACACATGTCTTCCACCTCCAAAGGCCGAAAACATTCTAACACATAAATGGATAAGCACTCGAGCATGTACGCAAATAAACATTTAAGCATCTAAACAAATAAGTATTAGTCCGAGAACTAACCCGTCAACTCTGAGGTCAAAACTAACTTTGTCTAACACTAAAGGTAGGTACTCCTAATATTATCCTCGGTCTCCCATATGGACTCATCCGCCCCCCTTTTAGACCACTGAATCCGTAACATCAAAATCTCCTTAGACCGTAAGCGTCTAGTACCCCTCTCTAAGATAGCTATCGGGTGCTCCACGAAGGTGTGATTCAACTCAAGGGATATATCCTCATAGCTAATCACATGCCTCAGATCCTGTATATGCTCTCTCAATTGAGACACGTGAAAAACCGGGTGGATAACCTACAATACGAGTGGAAGATCCAATCGGTGAGCAACTTCTCCAACCCGCTCCATAAACTCAAACGTGTCGTATATAAGTGTTTCCTCTTCTTCTTAGTGTCCAAACGTTACTTCAGATTGGGGGGGGGGGATCTTAGTCACTTTAGATGGACATCAATTAATTGTGTCCCGTCAATCATCTAGGTGCAAATTCTAATATTGTAAGTCATCCGGTCCCGGTGATCTACGACGTCTTGGAAAACCGTTAACTTATGTGTGTGGATAAAAGCCACCCAAGTGACGTCTTCTCAAATCCATCTAACCAACACATCATGGCATCGAAGATTCATCCCCTCTAGCGGCGTACAACCTTTTTGTTTCTAACAAACCGTATACGGATCTTTCGATGACCATATCTAGTATAAGTTATAAGAGCTTTATCCATTTTATTGAATTCACTTGCTTTAAATTCCCGAATGGAAACAACCATTATATCTAGGACAATGATCTTAGGCATCTAATGGAGCCTTACTAGGTGCTTATTGCGCTCTTTTGGGAGGTAACTCACTTGGTCACTTTTTCTTAATACGACACAGGCGTACAATTTCGTCAATCAATAAACTATCACTTATGTCTCATCGGGACTCCAACTTTCATACAAACCATTAACAAAATCAATTAGGATATCCTCCCACAATCACTTTCGTATCCAAATACTGACAACATTGTATTGGTATATAGTTCTCTATCTCGATTTTATATTTAAATTGACATTGAGCTTCTTACTTAGCTCTCAAAATCTCAAAGTGCGGTAGCAAATATATATTTGAAACAATGATACTAGACACAATGTGGATTCTCATGTTTGTCTAGTGAACTCTGCTACTAGATAACTCATCTGGTCACATTTTCTTTAAGGGAATTGTCTCACTATTATCAATTGATCACTGCTACTCATTTAGTGTAGAATCATCAGATATGTTCTACTCTTGAATAAAATTCATGGAGATATCATTTCATCATCACTTCAACACTATATGCTGAGGTGGTTAGACTCGCTTCTTGACTTTTCACTTGTTAACTTGTCCACGTGGAGTTACAAACTTAGCCACAATGGATTTACGCTTCCACTAATGTAACTTTTTCTCAAGCACGTCTTAGTATCACTTGAATAGGAAGCATTAGATGTACATAAGCTTCTCCTAAGATCCGATTTCTCAACTCATGGTCTACTAGCTTGCAAGCATAACCATGTCGCTAAATATCCTGAATAATCTTTATACTAAAGTATAATGATTAAATCACTTCAAGCTACATCGTGCCAAGTTTATTGACAACGTTGAATAAGTTTGTTGCTTTCATCGACCCTTCTCCAATCACGATAATGAATCTAGAGTCCACAATTGATGTGCGTGTTTCCGAAACTACTCATCAACCTACAATGACAAAGGTTATCCAAACTGGCTTGGGTTAGCAACAGAGTACCACCGTCTTTTGATAAACTATTTAGATGAGCGCAATACTATATTTATCTAGTTAGGGCAACACAATATCCATATACAAATCCCATGTCACTCATCATCTCTCTATCTAGTGTCTGTTTCGACCGACATGCATATTCCAACTACAATCGTCCATAATCCAACAAGTCATTTCACAAAGGTGATGACGTCATAACCTGTATGCATGTACCACCACTATCAATACTTATATTCCACGCCACCATTCTCATACTATGGCTTCCTTGATAATGTTTGAGAGCTTTAACCCAACTCCCTTTTGTGAGAACATATCATCCTTCCAACTTGGATGAAACACTATGCACACTCCTAACATTCCGCAATTTATGTAAAACAGTATATTTGAAGTCAACGTCCCTTTTTTTCTCTTCAAGTTCTTTTTACACGGATCAATCCATACCATTCTAATCGGTGTCATTCACCAACTAGTAAGTAATCGACTTCCAAAAATAACCTCTTTTTATACCAATTAAATGAGCTAGGAAGGGCGCCTCCGATCACCAAAATCTCACTTGGATGATTGCTTAGAGTTACTTGCATTGAATCCACTCAATGCTATTCTCAAAGGATATATGTGCTTATTCTAATACAACATAACCAAATGTCATCGTTGAACAACGGGAGAAACTCATCCAAGGAGTCGATAAAACTCATCCATATATCTGTAGTTATGATAACTCTTCATATCCGATCGAACAACTCATCGATATGCAACAAAAGGTATATGTTCTTGATTGTCACCGATTTGACTTATGATCGTCCTTGTACAAAATCAAAAACTCGCTCTTCTTCCATACCTTCCAATGTTGATATTCCTTTTGAAGAACTATTTCTTTGAATTTATCCATTTCAGTTGACTCCTTTTGTTCACTCTACAACACTCGTCTCCCTCTCTACCACGAGATATCTATAACTTCTCAAACTCAATATGCGTCGTTCAACTGACATTATCACACTTCACAAGTACTTCCTGATGGCTTTCATATGCGTCCTATCAATTAATATAACATAATTATTGTCCACTCGCGGTTCCCTTGTATGGTCCATTGACATTCGTAGCTTAAGTCCTTTGATTAGACAGAGACCATTGTTGGATCTCTTGTCCTACCAAGGTCATTTTCACTCACACTTCTTGTTGTTGTTGCTTAGCAATGTCGTCCTTATAGAAATCGGTTGACCACCTTAAGGGACTCCACCATTTTGGATACTTTCATCGTGGATCGGTAAATCTCGTATCCTTGGGTCAATCCGCATCCACGTTTATGAAATCAAGAATTCACCCTCTGTCTCATCAAGTAACTTCAAATTTGTGTCTCTTTAATTTTTCATGTTTGGATCAACACCATATATCTCCAATTCGCACAATTATAGGTCATTCAATGCTTCTTCGAATCCACTCAAATGTCCTAATATTGTTATGTCGCTTTTAACTCAGTTCAACTTGAGTTGACTTGAGATTTCCTCCCTACTAGTTCTTATTCTTATTGCCATTAATATTATCTTGCATTCATTACTTTCCGGCTCTTCTGGCCTAGATGTTCCTCGGTAGGTAGGTATAAGTTAAAAGTGTTAACTCACCGGAGCATGATATAAAATCCGACTTAATCTGAGCATACTATCTTTGTATTGATACACCTCGAAGCCTTCTCATGTGCTACTAAAGTAGCGATGATTGCATCATGCTATCTTAACCAAAGAATATAATATAATCTTTCAATTCTCTAACTACTAGTCGAGTACCGCGCGCTTCGCGCGAGGTTGAAATTGGACGATCGTCAAATAAAACACATCACATGGTAACACATTAATTCATCCATTTTTGTTGATTCGATAAGAAATGTGCGCGAATGGAATTCAACGATCGTAAAATAAATTACATCACGTTGTAGCAGATTAATTCAATCAATCTTTTAGTACAAGTTCGCTACTCATATGAGTTTATTACTAATATGAGTTTATTTTAAGAGTAGCTGAAAAAAGTGTTATTAAAACCAAATGAAAGTTCTCTGAAAGATGAAAGTGTTATACAAATTTGTAACTGGAGTACCCTCTAACTATCTAGTTCCTTATTTAATATCTACCTTTATTTTACAACATATTATAGACTGAAGTTTCATTTCAAAGATTGGGTCTTTGTTCATGCATTAGTATATTACAGGAAAAAAGATTTCACCGTAGGTTATGGACCACAATCTAAAATCCTATGGTTTATTTGTATCTTCTTACACATAATAGATCATTATGAGTACATTCATGCCTTCATGATCAATAAGAGATGAAACTTGAGATGTATTTTATGAAATATTATAAATTCATGAATCAAAATCTCTTCCTTCATGCATCAACATTCTTGAAGGAGTTTCTTCTTGTAGATGTCAAAACGGTCTTGTCAGCAACAATGAAGTATGCAACACCAGCCACAGAGTAAACTATAATAGCTTGAGCAATAGGATTCAGGTGTGCTCTTGGCCATGGTAGCATTCTTGCACTTACAATCTGCAAATTACCAAAAATTACCCACATTTTATTACTTTTAATCCCAATCTTTTACTGTAAACAATGGTTAATAAATATTACTTACTGTTGGAACTGCAACTGCAAAACCAACGTCTGCTGCTACTTTAGCTCTAACTACAACACCCTCTACCAACACACCAAAAAACAAAAGTTATTAGTAATCAACGAAAACAAAAATTATTCACAAAATAATCAAAATTAATAAACAAAAAACATCTAAAAATGCATTTATTTACATACCATGAAGATTCATGTACAACTTTGATTCGTAATGAAGTTGTGGGTGCTTAGTCTTCACAGATTCTTAGGAAAATGAAGCATCAATAAATTCATAAGAACAATTGTTCATCTAACAAAACTAAAAACACATTCAACATACAAAAACCATCAAGAAAATGGCAACCCACCAATTTGATAACAACTTCCTCTCCAGTTTATGTATTAATACCTGAATTCAATTAGATCATCAAAGAAGACTACTTTTAGGGGGGGTGGCTTATACCTGCCCATGAAGAAGCCGAAATTGTAGTACCCACAACAGGAAAGTAAAAAGCGTACTGCAATAGCAAAGAAAATGAAAGCTTAAAAAGGTTTTTTAAAAACCTAAAGATTTACATGATAAGCTTTAATGTGGCAGCTACCCTTCCTTGAGAGAGGCTTGCATGGTCTTGTCTCAACACCCAACATTGTTCTACATAAAAATACAAGAAACAACAACATGATCAAATAAGGCTCAACTTCCAAGCCACCAATTTTATAGTCCTAATTAAGCTCATTACTCCTTAGTTGCCATTATCAGAAGACTTCAAGTACAGGCTCTCACTTCCATCCCTATTGCCACCCATCTCTTGCTTACTCACGTTGGCTCGCCCGAAATCCGAGAACCCGTCCAAGCTGTTGTTGGGCTCCCCTTGGAGAATGGTGAGGCCTCATCCACTCCCTCTCATGGAGCTCATTCCCCCATCTGAGAGTGCAGACTCTGCTGCTACAATGTTGCGTTAGGCTGCTGGTTGTTATAGAGCATAGAGGATGGAGCCGCCATCAGGGCTTGCGGACTCATAGTCTGAGATTGTTGATGTTGCATGTAGAGTCTCCCACTTTGCTGCATCACGTTGCTCGTCGGATACTGCACAACCACTTAAAAGCCATTACTTATGGCATGATAACATCTTTTTTACCTTAAGTTTTGATCACAGGCATCCCTAACCTAATAAAAATTGAGAGGCCACAATGAAATACTTTGTCTTTATTTCTTTATAACAATGACTTTGACCTTAGTTATAATTCTGCATTTCAAGTCTTTGACCTCAAATTCTAAATCACATGCACTTTTAAGACCTCGGTTTAGTTTTCCTGTCATTCAAATGCTTTAGGAAACGTCAACAATGAAAACATTTTTTCTGAATTGTGATTCTAACTACTCAAATGCAATCAAGCAAAAGAATAAAAAATACATGCAAGAAACATAAACATTAAGATATATTTGTATAGAAGATGTACAATCTGAGTCGATACCTCCGGGTATATTGTAGTCGATCCTCAAACTCGTTCTCTCTTTCTTTTCTCACAAGAAAGCGTCAAAACATTGCAACGAACAACTAAATCTAAGATCTAACAACTCTATCCTCAAAAATGAAAATACTGAAACAAACTCAACTAAATCCGATCCATAAAATTCAGCAAGAAATTAAGAACAGAGTCAAATCAGCTCAGAGCATAAAAACTAATTCCCTAGCATCAAATCAACTCCGAATTAACATAAGCATGGTGAAGTTACTTAAGTGACGAGCAAAATAAAAAATGAAACAATTTATATACAAAAAAAAACTTGAGATATAACAGTAGGAAAATGAATTCACACAAAAGAAGCGGAGATAAAGAAGAAGATGAAACCTTTGGAAATACTTTTTATTGAGAATGCTAAGATCTTGCTAACAAGATTATCTTAAACCAAAACATTTTATCAAAGTCTGAAATAAAGCTTTATACACGGGACAAGTTTAGTACAAATTGATAGGAAAAAAGAAAAATAATGTGTTTCTTCACAATATCATACATGCAACAACTCATAACAATACATACTATGAACTTCATAAATGTTGCAGACCAAGAGTAAAGAGAACAAAAATTTGGACTGACAAATCACATTGTGATGTCAAACATGCATAAGAAATAAGATCATAAACCGTCTGTTCTCCCTAGTTTCGTAAGCAAACCTTGAAATCAAGGTGTTTGGAAGAATCATAAATCATAACCACTAATTTTGATCTGAATAATCTATTTTTTTTTTCAGTAACAAGGTAAAAAGTTACCTAAAAGTTGTCAATTGATGAATCCGTGAAGAGCATGCACAGCTGAATCTACAAAGAGAGTTGGAGCTTTTCCTACATGTAAAAATCAATACGATGAGCTGATTTTGACACTGAGGTAATCAAGAATGAAGACACAACCTACAAGTGATGACCTGCAGGACGATTGAACACAGAAAACAAAAAAACAAACTTGGATTAAATCCCAAATTAAAGCAAATTAGATCATCAAATTGGATTGAAGCATAGATCGATAGATCTTCAGAAGGAAATATCGGATTGACTCGATTGTAGGATTTGTAGACAAAAACTGGGATAGAAAGAGGGGTGAATTTGCAAAATCAAAGAAGTTTAAGAGGGAAAAGGAGATGGAAACTACCAAAAACTCCAAACTGTACGTTATGAACGTCCTTTTCTTTTTGACATTTTATCAAACAAGTAGAGTGCATTCACCACTAAATAATAAGATACAAGTGCATTCCCTTACAATTTTGACCTGTACATTCAGCAGGTATGAAATCATAACCACATGAACAGAGAGACGCAGAAGACGATGATGCTTTGGACCAAAACATTGAAGACCAGGTAAGGGAAACCCCTAACCAACCAATAAGAACAAGCAAATAAAAAGCCCTAGAGCAGCCATCCATCAAAAGAACCAAACCCGTATACCCGGAGCTAAAACTCCATAGATACAGAACATGAAAACAAGAAGAAGATACAAAACCCGACCTTCCTCTTCATCGGCACCAGGCTCATCGGCTTCATCTGCATCTCCGTCAATTGGATCTCGCTCGTCATCCCGGGGCTCCATCTCATCTGCAAAATTATAATATAGAAACAGCAAAAAAAAAATTTAGGGTTTCGAGGGAGTTCGGGAATCGGAATGGATGCGGAAACGAGGTATCCAATATCGAATTTTAGAGATAATAAGAGAAAGAACCTTACTACAAAAGACTAATCGAAGATAGAAAGAGAGTTGCGTTGGATGCAGTAGAAAGATGCACGTAAAGAGAGGCCAAGGAAATAATACGACGCGTGTAAATATGAAGGGCAAGCTGTCAAACAATTGAAAATGGCAATGAAACGTAATATATTATATTAGTGGAGGGAAATTTAGGAAAGAAGGAGATAAAAGGGCAAAACGGGAAATCTCCTATTCATTGGGGCAACTCCCACATTTAGTATAGTAAAGATATATTATAATCAGAAGAACAGCATGTCCATACTATATCTCACACATAATACTAAGTTACAGAGATCCACAAAGAGTGATGGTGGTCCAACGTACTACTAACCCAACATCCCGATTATGCACATGATTTTAAAACAAAAATTCATTTTAAAATCTTTAGACTTCTTCCGGGTTTTGTTTATTCTTTACATTCAGTCTTTTCTGTTAGATTGCAAGTGTCATTGTTGTCAACCTAGCGTTCTGATACCATATTGTAACACCCCAAATTTCAGAAACTAGGGTCGTCACGGGTTAGGACCTCACAATAGGTTCCAACCCTAGCTTGACAACAATTTTACTAGATCTTACAACAAGACACAAATATTATTAAACAAGTAGAAAACCTATAAAAATGATAATGACATGAATGCCTAGAATGTGACAACCGTGTAAGACATAAATACTAACATTCTAAAATAATGCTAGTCTCTTTATATGCATGCAAAATTTGAAGGACAACCTAATCTAAGGGTGGGCACAAATCCCGGTTAATCCCGTCCCAATCCCAACGGGACTTGGAAAAAAATGTGTATCCCATCCTGTCCCGTCCCGTGAAAAATTTGCGGGACAGGATGCGGGATGAAGACTTCCCATCCAGTATATATATAAATAATATTTTGTATTTTTAAAAATACTATATACATATGAATAATATCTAAAAATTATAATTGTACATTAATAAAATTTATAAACACTAAAACAATAGTAATTAAACTATATCAATATATCTATTATATAGATTAAAAAGAGAGAAAGAATAATGTAAGTATATGTCTAATTGTCTTATAAAATACTAACACCGTAGTATGTTATATCGGTAATTCGATATCAAGATTTTTTTTATCATTTGTGTCTTTAAACATGAGAGAATACAAGTACAAATGTTGAATAAAATGAGCGAATAATTCTTGCGGGATTAAGCGCATCTAGTCCCGTCCTGTCCCGTCCCACATGGGACAGGGCCCTCGCGGGACGAAGGAAAAAATATTATAAATCCCGTCCCGCTTAAAATATGCGGGACGGGATGCGGGACAACCCTAATCCCGTCCCGTCCCATGCCTAACCCTAACCTAATCTATATGTGTACGTGGACCCAGCTAACCATCTGCTCCGAATCACTATGCAACTTCCTTAATCTACAAGAAATCTAAAAACATAATGGTAAAGTCGTTAGCTAACAATCCTAAGACACAAGCTAAGTACTAAAATATCACAATCACACATAAATGCTGAAATTAAACACATAATCATGCTTGCACGCAAAACCTAGTTATTATCTTCATTTAGGTGATTCACTCTAGATTCAACTTATTGTGTAGAGTCTCCCGACCCTCGCCTCCGTCCCCGTATATCAATAGGAGTGGTTCGATGCATCAAGTCGTATACCATGTATGGGCTAGTCGCGGAGAATCTCCCAGTCTCATGTCAGAGTTGGATAGTGATGCTACGACCCGTTATACATACACTTGAGTCTCATAAAAGTAAACTCATCCTACTCACATTATTATTATAATTCACATAGAACGCACCACTACAATAATACACACCAATGTGATGAAAGCTAGCTAATTAAGTCCATTAGACTTACATGTACCGATCCAAAACTCAACTACCGCTAGGTCTCGATCCCACGTGTATATGACATCAACTGCCTATTCAGAAATATAAACATGTCTCAACACCACATGTTTATCTTTCAAAAGGTTCTAAAAGGCTTCTAGGATAATAAGGATAAATTGGAAAGCATTTACAAGATTAGTCCCGCTTTTAAGGAAAAAGACGATTTTACCCCTAACTTTTCTTAAAATTATAAAAGGGTCCAAAAAGGGTCTCAACCTCAAATATAGTCTAACAACATGTTAAAACGCTAAAATGTCCAATACGAGTTTTGAAAGTTTTTCGAACTTTCAAACTTACTAGGAAACATTTATAACCTCTTTTAAGAAACTAGTCAACTACCCTACTTTGGTCTTAATTATCTAATATTGTACAGTTCCTAAAAATCAAAAGAAAATCTCTAAATATACTAGGCTACACATATTCTAGTTTAGAAAAAAACAAAACTTGCAACATCCTTTCCATATTTTTTAAACAAATACTAAAAGTTGGCTCCACAAAGGACGTTCCCTTGCTTAGCCAAATTTCTAGATTTTTCTCTCAAACAGATTTTCCGGCCTAACTTCACAAGCTCATAACTTCTTATCTAACCATTGGATATTCTTCAAATTCAAACATGATAAACTACAATATCTCGAATATAACATTTCAAAATTGTAACCGTAAAAGATGAGTCCAAAGTACTCAGATTTGGCCCTAAAGATGCCACCACACAAGCATTATATACTTGGTCATTTTTATACATTTTTCCTTAAAAATAAATTTTCGACCAAACTTCACAAGATCATAATTTCTACTCCAACCGTTGGGTCTTCTCCAAATTCAAGAATACTAAACTACAATACAACAACTACCACATATCATAAAATCAATCGTGAAAGATGTTTCTAACGTACCCAAATGGAGGCTCCAAGATAGTTGTTTGAGCGAGGAGTAAAATGATCAGCTGCTAGGACTGGAACAAGGTTACTTCCCAAGGCCTGAACCTGTTTTGTTCACTCTATAAACAAATTCAGAGAAGAGTTCAAGCATTACCCTCACCAGGGAAGAAGAATGAACGAGGGAGAAAGGGGAGAATAACCTAGTTCATGTTGAATTCGAAATAATGAGAGGAAAACGTTGCTTGTTCGTTGCAAAACTGGAAGACTACATATGCTCATAAGGAAAGAAGGGGACACCTGTGCAGATTGAGATGGAAGCAGGTCTTCTTTAAGCTACTTGTTATTCAGATTCAAAATGAAGAAGTTTGTGATAATACAATAATGTTAAGTTAGTAAAACTCTAGCCGCAGCAAACAACTGAATGACCCCCAAAAACCGCCGCCCAACCAAAAGCCCTAGCTAGATCTTCTTCTTCAAGCCGCTCAAAAGCGAAATGGCTTCAGCACCACCCCTTTCCACCCCGGAATCTCCAGTCCTAAACTCCATTGCCGCAAAGGTTACCGCCGTCCAAACCTCCTCTTATCGGTATAATTGGCAAGCTTCTTCCCGATGGGAAACGCAGCCTCCCATCTGCTTGTTCTTCTGTTCGGTAGTGATTTTGCTTTCAGCCAAGCTTTTTTGGTTGATGACGCACCTTTCAAAATCCGAATCGGTTTTGACCCTCCAAACTAATGGCGATTTCAACTCCCGATTCAAAAGCCATGGATGTTTTGTGCTAGGATTCTTCTTGTGGTTGCGGTCCTGTAGAAGTTGCCTCTGGTTTTGTTTTGGTTGTGGACCATCAAAGTCGGCTTTCTTGCTCTCTTCTTCATTTTTAAGGTTTCGTCTACCCGGCAAAGTGCTTATGTCCCTCGTCTTGTGGTTGGTCTTGCTATGTCAGTTTTGTCCATCAAATATTGGAGTCAATCCTCCTTTGTATGCACTGGATTGTTGTTGTGAACCTTCATTCCAGGTGATCGATAATCAATACCAATAACATACCAAACGGTAGTTTTTGATACACCAAAAAACTTTATGGTATGTTATTCATATCCAAAGGCTTTGACAAGCGTTGCCGGTGCGAATTTTGTACCCTGTCAACAAATGTTCCCCGCTTCGCGGCCTTTTGTGACGATGAAAACGAAGTTCTCCACTAAAATGGGTTCTATGAAACAAATAATTTGGATGTATGACCTACATTTTTCCCTCAATTAATTGGATAATCTCTTGTTTAATTGTTATTTTGTGTTTAAACGCAGAATGCCTTGGCTTCTAACAAAATACTAATGCAACAACTTTGCGTTTTATGACACTCATAACAATCTTCTCGGGTCACAACCCTTCGATTATGGGCTATAACCCACTCCACCCAGCTTTCTCAAGGTGCTTTTGAAAAGTATTGACTTCCACCAAAGAAAGGTGAAGACCCGGAGTTGAAAATTACAAAGTTTTTTCTTGCCACCTTTCTTACCCATCAAGAACAAACAAGCTCACTCACAATATAAAGGTACTAAGGAAAATTGAAACTAAATTGATTTTTACCAAAAAATCACTAATCAATGACAAAAAAAGGATGTCTATCAATCTACTTCCAAAGAGACTTTGATATATCAAGAATCCCGATTCTTTAACCACAAGTGTTATGAAAACAATATTTAAGAGGTGTCCACATTACCAATGGAAACAAAAATAACTTTCTTTGTCCCCTATCTTCCATTTTCACTAAGCCTAAAAAAACACCAAGTTCTACATTGATCATTAAGTATAATACCATTGGAAACAATTTCGGTTACCAATTTATTATCTAACCCTCTTTTAACAATGTCTTCCCTGAATACAAAGCCTAAAAACAATCACTCCCGACAACATAAATCAATCTCTATGAACAATCTTCTCCCTACAAATCATATTTCTTTTATCCATCAAGTTATACACCTCTATTCATCAAGATAACCGTGTTCTGCATTCTCGTCTTCTGAGGTTTGATGTAGTCATTTGTTGGCGGTTTCGTGCGTTTGTCGAGAAGGAGGCCTGGATTTGTGATCGACTTTTGACGGCTCTATTGTAGTCCAAATCTGAGGTGTCCATAGTTGTTCCCCAAGCTTCCATATTGTGTACTTCCTTCGAAGATGAACGTTTATGCTCGTTGCCTCCTGTTGACTGGATCATCCTGCTTTCCCTTGAAAACTTTTTTTCTTATGGTTTCATTTTGTTGCATTTTGTGTATTTCTTTTCTCCTATATTTGTGGCCATTCATGACGGTTTGACCGTCTACCGATTTTTTCGGCCTTTCGACCCACTAGACGACGCGCCGTCTAATGGTTTCAAACCGCTTTCCATCTTCAAAAAAATTTTTTTTTTTAAAATGAAGAAGTTGGTTTCACTTGCTTGTTGAAGGGGAAGAAGAAGCCAATGACGGCTTGTTGTGGCTCAAATCCAAAGTAGAAAATGAAGGAGAGGTCTACTGTTTGTTGTTGTTGTTGCGTAGAGGGAGGAAGTGAAGAGCTGCTGCATTTACTGTTGTTGCTCAAAGAAGAAGGCAAGCTGCCTGTTGTATTTTATTGTTGTTGTTACTCAGACGGATGGAAGAAAGGTCTGCTGCATTTTTTTGTATACGTTGATGTTGCTCAAATGTAAGAAGTGAGTTGTTGCTGGATGTCGTTGTTGTTGCTTAGAGGAAGGGAGGAGAAAGCTGCTTGTACCACGTAATGTACGTTTAAATAAGGGTGGAGGCAAGGATACACGCTCTTGTCCCTTGACAACTAGTTAGCCAAAAGAAGATAAAAATAGGTAGTGGTTTAGGTAGAGTAAAAAAAGTGTTTGGCTAGTTAGAATAACTATAACCACAAAAATATCAAGTGAGGAGAGAATGCAAAATGGGCTAAAATTCCCATAAAATGACAAATAAGAGTGGAAAATAAATCATATCGGGTTGGGTCTGGTTTGATTTGGTTGAACCCGATCAACTCGTATCGAGTTCCGGGGGATGCAATTCCGAATATTACAAAAAATGCTCGTTAGGAAAAAAAAAAAGAAAAAGGGGGAATTGGAAGAAAAAATGTTCAAAATTTTTATACTATTGGTTCAAAAATACATTAACCATTAGTATAATATAATTTGAACTAATCAAACAAAAAAATTTGAACGAAAAAATGTTTGAAAAAAAAAATTGAAAAAAGTTAACACCTGACACACAGACATTGCTCCTTATTGTCGTATTCAATTTACAAATAAAAAACAAAATTTACATACAGGATGTTTTACCCATTACCAAAAATATTTTGTAATAATTTACAAATTTCAAGTAAAATAATTTGAATTACAACATTTTGCATATATATATATATATATATATATATATATATATATATATATATATATATATATATATATATATATATATATATATATAT
>BSUD01000003.1:128954361-128989914 GCA_033239045.1 Fagopyrum esculentum | reverse complement strand
CCACCACTACCCACCCCCGCCAACCTAATTAGGGGTGATTGAAATGGAAGCAATAAGTTTTCAATATCCATGTTACATGATCACAAGTGTTTATCGTATTAAGACTACAATAAGATGAGAGGGATATGAAGAGAAATGATCATTTATACCACAGCTGTGTCATATTTTTAATTCTACATTTTCCCTAGAAGCCCTATAGACAATGAGTTGAAGGTTAAAAATTTGAGTAAAATGTCTTTGTAATGACAGATTCCAAAAGTTCCAAATTATACTACCGTTGCTTTATTGGAAAATGAGTGTTAGTTTCATATTTTTCAATGACAATAGTGGAACTTAAGCGCTGTCAAGGTTAGGTTCTGAACTTGTTTCATACGAGCCTGGTCAATCAAGGAAGTTTCGTAATGCTGTTAAAGGTATTGATTGTAGTATTAGAAGAAACAATTCCATATAGCATTGTATGAACAGCCAATCAGATTGTTCTATTCAGTTAAGAATTCAAGAATTTTGATCTTGAAGCTGTAAATTTTGATCTTGAAGCTGTAAATTTTGAATCTATGAATTAAACGTTTTTCAGCCTTTTCTTCTTCTGCTTCAAAAAATATTACCTAAAAAAATAATTTGTTGGATGAGTTGGCCACCTCTAAGATGGTCTTCATGTGTGTATTACATGTTGTGTCTATTTTATTCTTTTCATGGTCAGTCTAGGAGAATGGTAATGAGCTTCTTTCTGTGTTCTATAGCATATTGAAGATCTGACTCAAGAGAAGTTCTCATTGCAACGTGCTTTGGAGGCTTCAAAAACTTTAGCAGAGTCTTTAGCTGCTGAAAATTCATCCTTGACAGAGAGTTATAACCAACAGGTTGGTGTAAAATAAATGTGCTGTGTAGCTGAACTTGTTGATCCTTGAGATTTCGGATATAATCATTTAAGTATCAGTGGGCTTGAATTTAATTGAATTGGTTCCTGTATTTTAGGAGCACTGTTTTGTAGCAGTAATGAGATCACTAGATCTTCTTTACGGAAAGGAACATGCTTTTAGCAATTCCGTATTTTTATTTGATTCATTGAGTTCTCCTAACTTTATGAATTTTCCAGGGTGGTGCTGTTTCCCAGTTGAAGTCTGAGATTCAGAGTTTGCAGGCTGAAATCAGCACCTTACTGGTTAGTGTTAATACCTTAGAGAATTTCTTTCACTAAAGACCCGTAATTACATGTTATTCATTTTAGCCTGTGTGTTGTTTTGTGTATTCATCATGTACAATTCCGGTTTAGCTAATGGTTAATTTGATTCTTTTTGAAATTTCTTATACGTATATGTAACATATTGTTTTATTTTTTTTATGTTTCCTTGCTATGCTCATTTCCCGTACTCCCTGAAAATGGTGTGTCCTGATAATATGTGTATGTGTGTACCTTGTCCGTGTCGGTTTGGGTTTCTGCAAAATAGGTGATTAGAGTTTATAAGAAGTCTTCTACTTATTTATATACAAGGTTTCTTGTTTGGTAAAGGATTCAATATTATTTGAATTGCACGATTTGGTTGAATCTTCTTTACTTCAGCTGAAACCTTGTAGCTGTTTCTAGCTTTCGGCCTTTTGATAGTGCTCATTTAATTCATGGTTAATCAAATTTAACCTCTTGAAACCAATTTTCTTCGTTGTAAAATAATTATAAGTGCCAGATATTTTATTTTAGGTCAGGTACTCTACATGGGTTATTTTTGTGGACAGTTCTCTTAGTCTTGATTGTGGTGATTAATATACTTCATGACAAACCATTTTAGATGAGTAAATGATAGCAATAGATCTATTACGTTTTCCAGTTGCTCCTTCTGTTCCCTAATATATTTAGATTATACAATCATTAAGATCTTTTTCATCTCCTTGTAAGTCCTCTCAATTTTTAATAGTTATGTGTATCCATGTATTGTGCTGAATGTTGTTTCAAAGGAAAAAAATATGATCTTTTACTTTTTCTTGTACTCTCCGACTCCTGTTAAGTTTTTTTTTTTTTTTGCTAATAAGAATGCTCAATAATTGAATTCTAATTGTGGAAACATTTTTGTTAGTAGGCTGAGCATGAGTCTATCAGGAGCCACTATGTGAATGCCCAGCTAGAGTGCAATGCAGCAGATGAACGTGCTAAGCTTTTGGCTTCTGAAGTTATTGGGTTGGAAGAGAAGGTAGTTTATTCCATTAATTTATTTCTTGCAATCTTTGATCTAGATTTTCTTCTTTGAAAACTTGATACTAGGAGCTTATGACGTCTTATGTTGTGTAATAAGCTAGTGATAAAACTGTATAAGAGAAAAAGCTTTTGCAGATCACGAGAGCCTAATGAAGCTTACAAAATGAGAAATTAGTAAGCTACTCAGGCAAGGTTATGGAGCTTATGATAGTTTATCATCTTCGAAATTCGTTTCATGCCTTTACTTTTACACTTGTGAGCTACCCACAATAAGCTTCATTCTCCCAAACAATCATTGTGCTATTAAAAAATAAGCTTATTCAGTTAGCTACCTATTTCATCTACCCATAAGCTTCGACTACCCAATCTAGATAAGTTGGGCTCCCAAACAGACCCTTAAGCTCTGATAATCTAGTGGTTCCCAAACTAACCCATCATCGATCTTCATGTAGTAATTAATAAAAACCCACCATTATTCAGGATGGTAACTTTGTCTTAGCTAATAGATTAGTGTTACTATTAATCTACTTCTAATTTACATGGATTGTTGTTTATACCAAAGAATTATCCCATTAACACAGGAAACTTATCTACATCCATTGAATGACATATAACATCCCTTAATATCGAACATTCCTCTACCTTCTCTTGTTCATTACCTGCTTCATGAGTCCATGACTCTTCATTTGCTTTCATAAGTGCATCTGAAGTTGAGAACTAACACATGCAACTTCTTCAAGCTAAAATGTTGAAGTACCTTCATTTTTGGATCAAAAAGGGAATCTTGTCTTTTATGTTGTTGTCCGGCAATTCAGTGGTCTTCACAAGTGAAGATTTTACAGCATTCCACATGAATTGTTTCGCAGAATGCTAAATATTCCTCTGGAATTTATGTAATAACCCAAGTAGCATGTAATATAGTGATTAAGAAAAGGGATTTCCTTCCGATGTTATATACCTCATACTGCACTTTCCCTTGTTTGTAACATATTGGAAGTTCAATTTTTTTTTATCTTGTATAGGCAGATTTTTTCTATCACATACCATCATTTAGTGTAGAATCTAACCAACATGTGTTCTGAGGAGAGGAAAGCTTTACTGGTGACCATATCAATATACCTCCGAGTCTTCACATTATTGTAGTTCTTCTGGTTACAACATTCATTTCTTAACTCTTGCATTATTGTAGTCCATCCGAGTCTTCACAGCTACAAGAATATTTTCCATATGTTGTGTCTCTATCAGTCACCCTTCCTCTTTTTCCTGTCACATTGAGATTCATTACTGTGATTCTAGCAATTCTATGCTATGAACTTTGAATTTGTTGAATCCTTTATGTAGGCCCTAAGATTAAGGTCTAATGAACTGAAGTTGGAGAAGGAGTTGGAGAAATCCAGTGCTGAAATTGCTTCATGCAAGTATGTTTTCTTCTTTGTTCTTCTAAATGGGACACATACTGTAGCTTCTGCTTAATGGGTCTTCTTTTGTTTGTTTCCATATCCTACGATTTTCTGGTTTGTGGACCTGATAACTTGAATACCTTTGTGCTATAATATTGTCTTGTAACTTGATAATACGGGGGGAGAGAGAAAGAGAGAGAATTCTAATTTGAAGTTGCTGCAATAGGAGTGTTGGACTATATTTTTTACTTCTAGATGAGGTTTTCCAACTTCTATATTAGATCATGGAATCCGATGGCCTTAAATGATTTGAATGAAGCACTCTTATGAACTTTATAATCTATCATTTGAAGTGATTATAGTGCTGGACCAAGGACATGTTTTCTGGGTTTAATATGTTTCTCGAAACTATAGAAAACAAAGTTTACTCAGCTTTTTTGAGTTTCACACTCTCTGCTACTTCACACATTTTGGTGAGGATAATAGAAGTTTAATTTTGCATTGTCTAATGTCATTAAAAATGTTTCTATTAACACAGAAAGAAGATGCTCAGACTTGAAAGAGAGCAACAGGATCTGAAGATGACAATAGATGCTTTGCAGGAAGGTAAATTTGCTAATTCCATAGTTCTGTACAGTATCAAATTGGAATTACAAAGCTTAGCAGCTTGCAATTTTTCTTTACCTCCCGTAATTTTTACATCGTTGAAGCCTAGTGAATTGGAACAAAAGTGACACATTTACCATTTTACCTACATAAATTATCGATGTTTATACTGAAAAATATCAATGGAGTTGTTTTTATACATCTGTCTATTGGATTTTATAGAAAATTTTCCTGCATTGTTTTCTGATGCAAATATCATTCGTCCAGCTTGTGTGTATTTCAGTCATATGTACATGCTTATGAAGTTATTTTGCTTTTCCTCGTTAGAATATGTTTCTTGGTTCACTGCATTCTTATCCTATAGATTTCTTTTTCCCACCTGTCTTGTATTTGGTTATGCAGAAAAAAAGTTGCTGCAGTCAAAATTCAGGAAAGCTTCTGCAAATGGACGATTCATTGAGAATGTTCAACAACAATCAAAGAAAAATGTATCAACTTCAACTAATGATTTAGGTATGTCTTTGACAGTCTGACAGTTGCTGAAGCTTATTGCTAGCTTTTGCAGTAATTGGGATTAGGTTTGAGTAGTTGCCATACATCTGTAACCATATCTTTGTTCGAACCTGTAAGGAAATATCAAGACTATCAGCACTTAATGCTGTAATGTGTTAATCATAGTTTCTCTGGGATGCCAATCTACAGAAGTTGTTCTTTAATTGTTTCCTGAAATGAAGCTCAAAACCAATACAGAATAGAGCAATTGGATATATAACCCCCTTGGAGAATGTGAAATCGGAGGGAGCCTCTAAATCTTTTTTTGTAGTCTAAAATCTGAAGCAATTTTTATTCTCAGAAGTTGTTCATGGTGGCAACGCACAATCATCTTCTGCACCGATTTCTGAGGAGCGTAACACTTCAGCATCCTCTTCACCTGATGCTGACAATTTACAACTACTACAGCAAAATGGAGCATTTGATTTTGATAGTGCAACTATGATTATTCCTCCAGACCAAGTACAAACGATTCAAAACATTAATACGTTACTCTCTGAGGTCGGAGTCTGATATCACTTGGTTAATATTTGTTCTATAAAAAAAGTTATCTTCATGATTTTGTGGCTTGTATATTTGTGCAGCTAGTGGTAGAGAAGGAGGAGTTGACACAAGCTCTGGTGGCAGAGATATCTTCAACTTCGAAACTCAAGGTATATGCATGCTTAATAGTTTGTGTTTGTCACTGTTTGATATAGGGCTCAACCTATGGATGAGCTTTAACATGAAGTGGAAATATAAACTGGTGGTGGTTATTTTGAACAATTCAGTTTTGTTTTATGTTTTTCCATGCTATATTGTTGTGCCTATAGGGTGGAAGATGTTTCATTTTGTTCACCTCTACTGCTTCCCTCTCCTATGGTTGATTTGTTTGTTTTGTAATGTATTTCTGCTCCTTATATATGTCATAGGATTTGAACAAGGAGTTGTCCCAGAGACTTGAAGCTCAAACCCAAAGATTAGAACTTTTGACGGCCCAAAGCATGGCAAAAGATAATGTTTCAGCTAAGCAGCCTTCTGATTCTCAGATTGTCCAAGAGAACATGACTTATGCTGATGAAGGTGACGAGGTATAGCTCAAATGTCTTAACCTAATTTGTTTTGGGAAGTGAGTGGGCTTCTGCATTAGTCTCTAAATCCTACCTGTTGATGTTTGTCCATACCTTTCTTTCCATATTATCAATCTTGCTTTATCTGTTAGCATCCTGTTCGATTTCAGGAGTTTTTGAGCTTTATGATGCTTGATATGCTCACTGCGAATTAGGTTGTTTGGCACGCGAAGTTATTATGTTTTAGGAGGGTTTGAGAGATAAGTAATTGTAGTCGTCTTGTCAGATTCATTATCGTGAATTTCAATCTATCTCGGTCATTCTTCGGCTTTGTGAGAATCAAAATGGGGATCCAAAATGCATAGTAAAAAGTGGAATGTTTCTTTCTCTTCCCTCTTTGCACTTACCAAATGAACGCAAATTCTAGAAAGACAGAATATTGTTAAATAGGAATGTAGAAATTCTAAAATTTAGAAGTAGTTGGGTGTCGTATTTACCCTTCTTTTATGCAATTCACATTTTAGGTGGTGGAGCGAGTACTGGGATGGATAATGAAGCTGTTCCCAGGAGGCCCATCAAAGCGGAGGACTAGCAAGCTCCTCTAATGAGTGATATGGAGGGTTGAAACGAAAGCAACTGAAAGCATGCTCCCGTTTGCCCCTTGGCGTTTTCCTTTATCAAGGTGTGAATTGGAGAATAGCAACCTGTACATTTTGAAATCCATTCTTTGAAGAGGAAGAAGAAACAGATGGACAGATAAACATGGTAGTACTGAATCTAATTAGAGGAGTTACTCGCCAATTTGTTGCTGGACAAAGACAATTCTCGGATCTCAAGCATCTTCAACGCCATCCAGCCCTTGTTTAGTTTGCTTTCATCATCGACACATATCACATAGATTTTGTTTCTGATTCAACTTTTTCTATCTTCTTTGTTATCAGATTTACGACATTCTGAAGATATGTTATTTGCTGCTTGACATTGATTGTTCTAGGCAAGCATTTTATACATGTAAGTTTTCTACTGTCAAAGGATGTGTTAATTTTTTCCCAAGAAGCCATCTCTAAGTCTACTTTTGATCCAAAGGGGTTGAGATGTTGAGACTAGAGGGTTTATTGGTAGGTCTTCGGCTTTAGTTGGGTCATTCACATAATTTTTTGCAGTAACCCACAAATTCAAATCATTTTAAGTTTGATTTATTTCTATTTACGAGGTAGTTTTTTTGTTCTTGGTTGGAAGATGTTTGACCATAGTCTTAAAATTCTCAGGTTGGAGGTGTTAGATTTTGTTACATTGACCCGTCTAGTTTAGAATGAGAACGACCGTTCAAATTTGTGAATGAACATATCAATTGGTTGGTATAACTGTATAAGTATATAAAACAAATCTAGTTTAATTTTATATTTTACTCATATAAAGGATTTTTAAGAAGCTTTATTTTGTTTTCTTGTACGTGTTCGATTTGAAATCATCAACGATCTTGATTTGAAGACCTGTCGTGCATGGTTAATAGGTGCACGATCGTGCATCCTTAACGCATTATAAAGAGGGTCCACGATCGTGTACATTGGGATCGTGAACCCAATTGGAAGGTCTTCCCCTCCCCCACCATATACCAATTGGACTAGTTAAATCTCTTTACTCTCTACCTTTATTTATAACAAATATAATTCGATAAGAGAGTTTTTTGTGTTGTTTATCGATTGTTCATGTTGCATTGTCTTGTTAATCAAAATGAATGAATAATAAGACAACGTCGTGAATGAACAAATACAAAATGAACATGTATAATACAAAGTGCACGATTGTTGTTTATTTAAGAGAGTTGTTTATTTAAGGGTGCATATCTCTCACAGTTTTCACTCCTTACTTGAGAAAATTCTCAAATAATCGGACAAGATTCAAGAATACCACGTTTATTTGTCCAATAACAAATTGGCAAGTAATTCCTCTAATTAGATTTAGGACTACCACGTTTATCTGAAGAATTAGTTATATACTTTAACACAAGTTTTGTTGAATAATTGAACATATAAATTAATATTTGAAGAATTAGTTATATAGTTGAACAATTTCAAACGTAGTTGAACAATTGGTCACATAGTTGAACAATTTTCAATTGAAGAAATACATGTTACATTTGAAAATTTGTTATTTGATCCAATGGTTGCGGATATTGCCTACCTTTGACCCTAAGACCCCTTTCCACTTGAATTTGACTATATATATATATATATATATATATATATATATATATATATATATATATATATATATATATATATATATATATATATTTTTTTTTTGTTTAGCTAAAGTTTATTTCAAATCAAGGGTTACAACCAAATATTCAACTATATTCAAAAGTATTTAAATATATGGTCAAATTGTCAATTGTTCAGCTATATTCGAAATTGTTAAATTGTTGAACTATATGACCAATTGTTCAACTAATCACAAAGTGTTAAGGGTCATGAAAAATATGTACAAGACATATGTACATGATGTTTTGTACCCATATATCACATGCATGTCTTCTAGTGTGGTTTAGTTAAGAAGTAAAGTAAATTGTATAAGGTGAATTATTTTATTTATTATGAAATCTTCCAATTTTTGGCCTATAAATAGAGGACATTCTCAATGTAAAAAGATACACCAAGAGCAAGTAAAAAAATATCCTCTTCTTGTTCATTCCTCTCTTATAACTTCATCCTAAGTGTTATTTAATACATTCCACAAAAGTCTAAGTAATCAAGAGATCAAAATAATCATTTTAGAGATTTTGGTAGAACGTTGGGGGAATATTATTGAGATGAAAGAGATGAAATTAAAATTTTATCTATGTGTTTTGTGTGTTTGATAAAAGAGTTGAAGAGACGGTGGAAATGAAATGAGATTATTTTTTACTCAAACTTTAATCTTCATTACTCAAGTATATTGGGATTAAGGACATGAAACTATATAATTCTGTACAGGTACTATTATTTATGATTTCTTTCTTTTTGAAATTAAACTATATCCTTTTTCGTAAATTTATCTATATTCATCTCGTTTATATCCAACACTCAAAGAACTTATTTTTGTATTCCATCTCCTTAAATAATTTAATCTCATTCATTCTTTATCAAAATAATTATTTTCACTATTTAGCTTCATCTACATAGTCTTACGTTGCTAAACAGATCCTAAGTTGTTTAAAAATGTACTTAAAATTGCTTTATAGGCTTTTGAAATAAAGATGATCTTTTAGTTTCTAAGTATTTGCTTTGTATGCAAAAATGACAATATACTAGTGTATATCCCGCACCTTGTGCGGGTTTGTTAATAAAATAACTTATCATATTACATTTTTTTACTATATTATATGTTGTTAACTTTATTAGTTATATGTTATGAGCTCGTATAAATAACGCGTCAAGTGTTACATAGTAAATGAGACCACGTAACCCATGTGTTGATCATTAATAAGTTTTATATTAATAAATTTTTTTAAAAATCTAATTTATTATTTAATAAATAATAATTTAAAGAAAAAGCATAATCATATAATTTAAAAATACCATAATCTGATACAAATTCAATTAGTAAAAAAAGATTAAATGGCTTAATTTGTGATTTAGTAAAAAACATTTAATCCGAGAAAAAACATAGGAGCGCCACGTCAGCATTAGTTTCGTATGTTTTAGTAAAATATGTAGAATATAAATATATATTTAGTATATTGATAAAATAAGAATTACGAATTTAATAGTTCAACGGTCCACGAATCAGTAGGTTACAAGGACCCACAAATTAGTAGATTACAAGGACCCACAAGAGCACAACGACTCACAAATCATTAGGTCACAACGACCCAAAAATCATTAGGTCAAAACGACCAAAAAATTAGTAGGTCACAATGATTATATACAAATACTAATCCGATATGAATAAGTATTTTATTTGATTCTGACCAAAAGGTTCAGAAATGTATGAATTTTATAAGCCTCAAACACTCTACATCTATTTATACATGTTTTCGAAGTGTCATCATTTCCTCATAATCGATGTGGAAGAACAAAAATCATATTTTACAAAATAACTATGGTTTAATTAAAAAAAAGATTTATTAGCTTAATTCGTGATTTAGTAAAAAGTTTAATCCGAGAAAAAACGTGGGGGCGCCACGTCAGAATTAGTAGGGCTGGGTTCGGTACATTACCAACTTATTTTTGCCCTTACCACCTACCAACCAACTATAATTGGTAATGAGAAATCTTGTACCATTACCAACCACCTAAACCCATTTACCAACTCTTCGGTATACCAACTTTTTCGGTTGGTTCGGTTGGTAATGACATTTTACCAACTTATATGTTTGCTAAAATTAAATTTAAATAAGACAAGAACTTCATCAATTCAACAATCCGCAAATTCGAGTACAATATTTAAAACAAGACGAGCTTCATCAATTCAACAATCCGCAAATTAGACTACAATATGTTTAACAAGTTCATAGAACTTCATTACAAACCAAACAAAAATAATTAAATATACAATCATCATCTCAAGTTATAGGCTAGAGAGTTCAATAATCCAATCTCGACTTGTGCTTCACATTACTTCATATTTGAATCGAGTTAAAGCTTGTTGCATTCCTTCATGCCTCATAGCATTGATTGAAAGCATTCTCTATTAAAAGAATGAAGATTAGATGATAGAACATGAGTTGTAACAGTAAAAAAATTAACACAGAACAAATGGTGTTACGATAACAAGCTAAAGTTTAGGTTTAGTATGTTGACTACAACAGAAACAACAAATACAAATGTTATATTAGAGATGCTATGACAATAACAAACTAAAATTAATACATAAATAATAGAGAACAGAACACCAGTTTTAACAGTAACAACTAACAAGCAAAAGTTAATACAAAACAAATTAGATAAATAAGTTAAATAAAGGCTAGATGACTAAATCAGTAAACGAAGAAAGCACTTCAATGGACGGATGAGATTAAAGCATTACTTTATATTACATCTAATGGTACTACAAAAAAATTGAATATATAATTATATATGAAGTATTATATCAAGATTAGAATGTATATATTATTTTATTTTTTAAAAAAAAATTCGGTTGGTACGGTAATCCCGTGGTACGCGGATATTGTTACCACTTACCAACCAACTCTTTGTAGTTGGTTCGGTAATACCGTACCAATTAAATTGGTAACCAACGTGTTGGTAACCAATTTAATTGGTTCGGTTGGTAAGTTTCGGTTCGGTTTCATTTGGCTCATTTTACCCAGCCCTAAGAATTAGTGTCTTTTGTTTTAGTAAAATATATAGAATATATGTGTATAATTAGTATATTGATAAAATAAAAATTACGAATTTAATAGTTCAACGGTACACAAATTAGTAGGTCAGTAGGTCACAAACGACCCACAAATCAGTAGACCACAAATGAACCACAAATCAGTAGGTCACAACGACTCACAAATAAGTAGGTCACAACGATTCAAAAATCAGTAGCTCAGTAAGTCACAAACGACCCACATATCAATAGGTCACAAACGACACACAAATTAATAGGTTACAACAACCCACAAATTAATAGGTCACAAGGACCCACAAATCATTAGGTCACAAGGACCCAAGCATCAATAGATCACAACGACCCACAAAGTATTAGATTAAAACGACTCACAAATCATTAGGTTAAAACGACCTACGAATTAGTAGGTAACAACAATCCACATTCAAATACTAATCCGGTATGAATAAGTATTATACTTGATTCTGACCAAAAGGTCCAGAAATGTATGCTTTGTATAATCTTCAAACCTTATAAGTCTATTTATAAATGTTGTCAAACTATCATATTTCTCTAATAACCGATGTGGGATAACAAAATTTATATTTTACAAAATAATTATAGTTTAGTAAAAAAAGGATTTATTAACTTAATTCGTGATTTAGTAAAAATTTTAATCCGAGAAAAAACGTGGGGCGCCACGTCAAAATTATTGTCTTTTGTTTTAGTAAATTATATAGATGTATATTTAATATATTAAGAATTACGAATTTAATAGTTCAACGATCCACAAATCAGTAGGTCACAAACGACCCACGAATTAGTAGGTTACAACGACCCACGAATCAGTAGATCACAACGACCCACGAATCAGTAGGTCACAACGACCCACAAATCAGTAGGTCACAACAACCCACGAATCAATAGGTCACAACGACCCACAAATTCATAGGTCACAACTACCCTCAAATTCATAGGTCACAACGACCCACAAATTATTAGATCAAATCGACCCACATAGGTAAAAACGAACTATAAATCAGTAGGTTACAACGACCCAAAAATCAGTAGGTTACAATGACTCAAAAGGTCAAGAAATGTATGATTTGTATAATCTTCAAACCTTGTAGGTCTATTTATACATGTTGTCAAAGTGTCATCCTTCTCTGATAACCGATGTGGGATAACAAAATTCATATTATACAAAATAATTAAGGTTTAGTAAAAAAAAAGTTATTGGCTTAATTCGTGATTTATTAAAAAATTTAATCCGATAAAAACGTGGAGCGCCACGTCAGCATTAGTATGTTCTGTTTTAGTAAAGTATATAGATAGGAAAGAAGTTAAGCTTACGGGTATGAGATAGACTTATGAACAATATCTTTTAATTTTAAATATTTGGGAAAAAAAATTAAAAGAAGAAGAAATGTTATTGTAATTGGAATTAGTTAGTAATCCTAATAAAATACTTTAAAATTGGAAGTAATTAAAAAAGATTTAGGCTAATTATGGTTTCGTAAAAAAAGGATTTATTAGCTTATTTCGTGATTTAATAAAAAGTTTAATTAGAGACAAAACGTGGGGTGACACGTCAAGAATTAGTGTTTTTTGTTTTAGTAAAGTATATAGATGTATATTTATTATATTGATAAAATAAGAATTACAAATTTAATAGTTTAACGGTCCATAAATTAGTAGGTCACAAGGACCCTCAAATCAGTAGGTCACAGGGACCCATAAATTATTAGGTCACAGGGACCCACGAATCAATAGGTCACAACGACCCACGAATCAATAGGTTACAACGACCCACGAATCAGTAGGTTAAAACGACCCACGAATCAGTAGGTTAAAACGACTCACGAAGGTCACAACAACCCACAAATTAGTAGGTCACAACGACCCACGAATCAATAGGTCACAACGACACACAAATTATTGGGTCACCACGACCCACAAATTATTGGGTCACAACGACCCACAATTTATTAGGTCAAATCGACCCAAAAATTTGTAGGTTAAAACGATCCAAAAAATCATTAGAAGAAAATTACCCAAAAATCATTAGATCAAAATGACCTACGAATTAGTAGGTCACAACAATCTATTCCACATACAAATGCTAATCCGGTATAATAAGTATTATACTTGATTCTGACCAAAAGGTTCGAAAATGTATGATTTGTATAATCTTCAAACATTTGAGGTCTATTTATACATGTTGTCAAAGTGTCGTCCTTCTCTAATAACCGATGTGGGATAACAAAATTCATATTTTACAAAATAATTAAGGTTTAGTAAAAAAAAAGTTATTGGCTTGATTCGAGATTTAGTAAAAAAATTTAATCCGATAAAAATATGGAGTCTTAATTTCTTTTTTACAAAATAATCAAAGATTCTGACTATCTTTTAAACAAATCTTGTAAAAACATAAAAAAGGATTTTTTTTATTATTCTTAATTATTTGTGCCGGAAAAGTGTTTATCAGTTTGTTTTATAAAATTTATATACTTTAATAAAAAAAGATTTTTTGACCAGTTTGTTTTCTGGCACAAAAAATAAAGATTAATTGGCCTATAAGATCTTGGAGAATCTCCAAAAAAAAAAAGTTACGTATAATTTTGAATAGCAATATGTTAGTTTAGTAAAAAAAGATCTTTTGGCTTAAAAAAATAAAGATTTATTGACCAAAAAATCGTGGGAGCTTCATTTGATTGCTGCTCCCACAGCGTGCCACGTCATCAAATCATGTACTCTCTTTTAGTATGTATAATAGATGTAGACGAAATATATATAGAAAGAGATATAATTGGTAAAACTAAAATTTTTAACTAGCCTATTTGAGTTTTGAAAACGAAAATCTAACGCCAAACTTCTTCTTCTTCCTTTTTTTTTTGTTTTTGACCCCTAATAAAAAATTTCAAAATTTTTGTTTGACGTTTTTAAAACAATTTTAAAATGAATCGTATTGCCATCAAACAAACATGACATCAGTTGTGTTGTCATCAATCGTATTATCATCACTTGCACTCTCACAATTATATTGTGAGAGTACCATCGTCAATTATATTGTCACCAAAAATACTATCATCAACTAGACTGTTAACAAATGTATTACCAACAACTATAAAGTCAACAAATAAATTGTCAACCAAAGTACCATCAACAAAATATCAACAAATATATTGCCGACATCAGCATCATCAACAACTACACTATTAGCACCAAAAATCCTATTTTTTGAAGCAAAAAATTATCAATATTTTTTGAAAATAAAAAATAAAAGTTATTTTATTGATTGAAGGATAAAAACCAAAAGATAAAAATTGGACACCAGACTTTTGTTAAATTTATTCAGTATAATTTATTAACTTCAAGAATATAATTGATATCAATGAATTAATAAGTTTTAAAACGTATTTTAAGAATTTTTTTTTTAGAAATACAAATAGAGATGAGAGAAAAGGGGAAGTAGGCTAATTATATATTAATGTAGATTAACTAGTCTCTTATGTAAAAATGTAGATAAAGTAGGCCCCTAGTAATTTTCTAATAAAGATAAATTTCCAAAAAAATTGATACCCCTACAGGAAATAAAAAAAAATGCTGATGTGGCAGTTTTTTAAATAAATATGCTTATTTAATATGGCCCCCCTACAAATCAGGATGCTGTCAGGAAAGCAAATATACCATCCTTGTGAACGTGATCCCAAAATCACGAAATTCCCCATTTCTGAAGCCATAACCACCATTTCTACAGATTTATTCGCTTACTGTCACCGACATTTTCTCTATTTTTTTGTGCGATTACTGCCGGTTTATTATGTTTTGATGATATGTTTCTTCAATCGCTACGGTTGTGTGATCATCAACATTCGGATTTTCAATCTGTAGATTCAATCGTTTGTTTTGTGCGATTTTTGGGACGAAGAACTCGATCTGTAGATCCAATCGTTTTGAGAGATTTTTGTCCCGATCTGTGAGGTATGTACGTTCAATCGTTTAATTGGTGGCCATTTCGCACATTTTCTCTGCGTAATTTATGTATATGGTTAATATTATGTATTTCGTAGATTTATATGTCGGTGATTTTTTATGTGCTGAGTGTCGGTAATGATGAAGAGGACGAACATAATTTTATGTCTGTATGTGTACATAAGTTTGATTATGTTTAAGTTTAAACCATTGTCGTTGAGAAGGTATTGTGATATGCCTGCGCAGTTTATGTATCTGCTTAATATTATGTAGTTGTTAAATTTATGTGTCGGTGATTTTTTAGGTGCTGAGTGTCGGTAATGCTGAAGGTGACGAACATAATTTTATGTGTGTATGTGTACATAAGTTCGGTTTATGTAATTGTTAAATTTATGTGTCGGTTATTTTTTATGTACTGAGTGTCAATAATGCTGAAGGCGAGGAACATAATTTTATGTGCGTATGTTTACATAATTTCGGTTTATGTTTATGTATAAGTGCGAAAATTTATGTTCATGTACTTGATTGTACATAGCTGTTGAAACTATAAATTTGGTTTATTTTTGTGTTACATAATATGTAAGTTGGTAAGATTATGTAGAGTATGTGAAATGTGTGAAATACTTATGTTAACATAAGTTATGTAATGTGTAAGTTATGTATTGTTTGACAAAGTAGTCATGTAGTTAACGACCAAAATGTTCTATGTATATGTGTACATAATGAAGGTTTATGTAATTGTTGGAAATATTATGTAAAGAGCGTGAGTAAGCTATTGACAAATTTCGAGCCTGTGACTAATATAACAATTTGATTTCAAATATTTACCTTTTTAATGCGATGAGCTTGAGCTTCATCTCTTTGTTCCTTCGTTTGATTTTTGACAGCCATTTGTTTCGTTCTAATCATTTTGTTCTTCAATCAAATAGTAAATAGAAAAAATTCCTAGTCATTTTCTGGCTAAATACTACATTACATAATTTATCTGTATGTATTGAATAACCTACATAATATTATGCACATAATAACTACATAAACATTGCAACAAAGAAAAAAAGCATTGTACATGACCTACAGTGGGTACATAATACAAATTCAAACATAATTATGTCAACCATAACTTGAGTCAGTCAAAAACTTGAAACATAAACTTAAAACAGACGACTACACTCAGTTCATAAAAAAATAAAGTACATAGTGTTCAAACATAGACTGAGTCAATCTGTAATTATGTACATAGTCCTCAAACATAAACTTATTACTTATGTGATACATTAGATACATAAATGTCTGAATCGTGCTGTAATTAGATACATAAACTGTGATACAGAGTGTATATAATACAAAATCAAACATATCAAATTAAGTACATAATCTTTAAGGATAAACTGAGATATTATGTAATTATGTACAAAACTGAGATACAGGGTGTAAAAGCCCACTTTTTAGGCGCGTTTGTGATATTTATTTTTTCGGCTTTTATCGATACTTTAATAGTTTACGAGTATTTTCAGTTGTAAAATTAAAGTTTACGAGTATGTTAATATATATTTATACATATATTTTTTCGTATATTATTCTCGGAAAAGTTTCCAATTCGAAGATCCCATTCCCATTAGTTTTCCGATCGAGTTTTTATTAATTTTATTTTCATTTCTTTTGTTTAATTATTTTTTTTTTAATTTTTTCCGTGCCTCTTCCCTTTCCATCATGGCATCTGAGCCTGTGATGTACCGCTCATACAGAGGAGTCATAGCTTCTGCCGCCCATCCTACATCCCTAGCTTTTGGTTCTACACTAGCCAACTACTGTTTGTTTTTTTACTCCTCACGTTACCTCCCTTCTCTTAGACTCCTCATCCCTTTGATTCTCATCTCTCCAACTCTCTGTACTCTCATATGACCACTCCTGAGCAGCTCTCAACTCTCACTCGTGCTCCTCAGCCCTCCCACACCTCCTCTGTCGAGCCTATCTCCCTTGTCGTTCGTCTCTCTCTCCTCGCACCACCGGAAACCAGAGCTGCCTACCACCGAGATGAGATGCCTTCGCATCGCCTTGCCGGAGACCTGCCTGCCTTCGTCCACCGGAGCTCCACCAGGAAGCCCTAGCCGCCACCCTGTGTGCTGTCTTCCCTGCCGCCTCGATGGACCTACCGCCTGGAGCCCTTGCCGAAGTGTTTGCAACCACCAGTGCAGTCATCCCTCCTCTGCACTGCCTTTTTTCCTCTACAGCCACCAAGTGGGAGCAACAGACGCCGGAACTCCAGTGCAACCGCCACAGGAAGAGCCATCCGCTGCAGAATCGACGCCGAGATTCCGCGTTGCCTTCTTCCTTCACTGGAGAAGCCTCTGTCGGCCGCCGCCTTGTTTTTTTTTCCCTTCCCCAGCCCTGCGCTGATGTACCAACATGAAGAAAACCCTTCTAGGGTTATTTGCAATCGGCCCCCTGAGTTTTGGTATAATTGCAAAATGTGCCCATCTTTTATTATTGCAGATTTGTACCCAAATTTTGAAAAGTCACAATAATGCCCTCTGCAGGAAATTAATTACAAAGGATGGCCAAACTTTTGATCACCAATTTATGTCCCATATTTATAAATTTTATTAATTGATGGAAAATGTATTTATGGGTTTTAAATTTGGGATTAACTTGAATTATATTCTTATTTATATATACCATATATATTAAGCTCATGTTGGATTAATTCCGGGTTATGACTCAAAGATTAAATTACGAGATTTTAACGTTGGCTTTGAAAACGAGTTTTACCTTGAGTTTATGATGTTATACAATTTGCCCGGAATATTATATTTATGGTTTTTAACTTGGGTTTTAGAAGTGAGTTTTCCTTAGATTATATATGTTCATTATTCCGTTCAAATTTAGCTTAAAAGCTAAATTTGTTTAGTTTGGTGCTAGGTTCGGAAGCGCCCCGATAAATGCCTAACGAGTCCAAGTCGACATCCGTTAAACGACTTTAGTCTTTTGACGTCGTGTGAGTATTCTTTCCCCTCGATCTAGTTATGTTAAGTTTTAGTATCATGCTAGGATGGATATAGCATAACTTAGAGTTAATGCCAAGTAGTGGCTTTGAACCTAGGTGAGTTTCGAGGATTTGATATTGTTTGATGGATTATGCTGATTCCAAGCTTGAGGTGTTGGTTATCTTCTGAGGTTGTTATAAGGCTTTAAGTTATATGGTTGATCTTGTGAGCGTTTTGAGGCTCGAGGTGGGCTTGTATGATCTTGTGCGATTTTGGAGTTAGGTTTGGCTTATCCTAGTTGCGTTGTGAGTTATGATCTTGCGAGATCCGAGGGTTTAGAAGTCTTAGAACTTCTAGCATGTGTTGAGTGTGATGTGAGCATGAGGGATTCTAGGATGTGGTCCTAGAATTGAGAGTCAAATGGTCTTGCGTAGATCATTTGTATAGAAGTCTAAGACTTCTATTGTGAGTGGGTTGTTGTTGATATAGTTATCTTCTTGTGAGCAGGTTACGGGCTTCCTTCCTAAGGAAGCGAGAGTATTGTGAGTTGAGTGTGGTGACGAGGTAAGTCTCCGGACTTACTTAGCTCATATTTCTTGTATTAGCATTGATGTGTGTTTGGTGGTGTGTGTTTATTCCTTATCGTTTATAACAACTAAACCGGTAATAGGACCACCGACCTTATATTATTTTGGCCCAAGTGTATGATAGCGGGCGGTGACATCATCTGCCTAGCTCTTGCGAGAGTCTAGGAGGTTCTTGGCGACTAGCCCGTGCTGGTTAGACGGTCGGAGGCATCCGTACCGTTCCATGCCGGTAAGTAGGGACCGAGGCGGGACCACGGTGGTCTCGTGTCACAAAACTAAGTTGAATTAGAACGGGATATGACTTAATAATAATAAAGATAATAAACCGGAATTGTGTGCTTTGAGAATGTTGTGTGTTTATGATGATTTACTTGTGTTTGTGCCTTTCCCATTGATTCTAATGCTTCGAATATGAGCTAACGATTTTATACCGATTGTTGTAGATTGTCTTGCAGGTTAGGAATGCGGTCGAGAGATCCGGAAGAGTGGGCAGCCGGGGTCCGTACATTTTAGGATTGGGGTTTTTGGTTGGAGTTGAGTATTGTTTTTATTGTATGTTGTATGGCGTTTGTAGTTGTTTTCGGCTGAAGTCCGTTGTTTGTTTTCTTTCGGGTTTTCATTGCATTGCATAAAATATATTTCATTTTGGTCTTTATTTGTGCCTTGTTGCAAGATCCGATGAAATTGTTGTCAGGCTAAGGGTCGGGACCCATTGTGAGGTCCCAACCCGTAGCATCCCGAGCCCCGCGGATTTGGGGTGTTACACAGGGGATACATAATCTAATATATAATAGTTTGTCATCCTCTGTTATGTACATAAATCTGATCCATTCTATAATTAGGTACATAAAATGGTATACATACATAAATCATACAATATTTGAAGTTACAGAACATACATTTACATTAATCAGACCATCGACCACAAAAATAACACAGTTTTTTGAGAAACTATCAGTACATAGGCTTCTTCTTCATATAAAACACATGCAAAACATAAATTATGTACATAATCTTTCATCACTGTTAATTCGAATACATAAATTTCACAAAAATGACTAATTTCAAAATTAAGTATGGATTTTAGGTAAAACGTGATACAGAGTGTATATAATACAAAATCAAGCATATCAAATTAAGTACATAATCTTTAAGGATAAACTGAGACATTCTGTAATTATGTACAAAACTGAGATACATGAGATACATAATCTAATATATAACAGTTTGTCATCCTTTGTTATGTACATAAATCTGATCCATTCTATAATTAGGTACATAAAATGGTATACGTACATAAATCAAACAATATTTGAAGTTATAGAACATACATTTACATAAATCAGACCATCGACCACAAAAATAACACAGTTTTTTGAGAAACTATCAGTACATAGGCTTCTTCTTCATATAAAACACATGCAAAACATAAATTATGTACATAATCTTTCATCACTGTTAATTCGAATACATAAATTTCACAGAAATGGCTAATTTCAAAATTAAGTTCCATAACAGCCTAAAACAAATCTGTTCTTCTTTGTGTGGTCGGATTCCAAAACCTAATCGAATATACATCACAAAATCATGCTTCATAACACCATGCAAGGCCGCGAAAATGAAAGGTCATGTAGTTACCGATCAACAATGACGGTTTTTAGTATGAATTTTAGGTAAAACGTTCATCAACTGTTTTCGGTTTGAACCAAAACCGAAGCCATTAAAATGGTATATTGTTCAGGGAATTTGAAATACTTACAAGGATTGATTGTTGTTACACAAAGAATAGATCAAACAGAAGGTTGAAGACGGTCGAAGATCACGATTTGAAGATGGAAGTTGCGAATGGAGAATCTCACGATACAATGGAGGTTCCGAATGACGCTTAATTTTTCGGATAAAATGTTTAGTAAAGAAGACGAACCGCCGATACCGTATCACACTAAACATGCTGTTGCCGTTTTTTTTATTTTATTATCTTTAAATTTTAGACAGTTATTATGCTACATTACTAATTTTCCCTTAAATAACTACCTTACTACCATGATTTATAATTTCATTTAAATTTATTTTTTAAAAGAAAATTAGAGCCCTTCTACACCAATTTCAATTTTCTCAATAGGAGATCTATAATTTATTAAATAATTATTTAATCTAAAACTAAAAGATTTGACGTCCGCCTGACTAATTGAGTAAGATATACCTATTAATCACATTCCTTAAATCTCGATGTATTCTGGTTCATCTATGAGTTCGCCCAACTGACTTGGATGCTTCTGCCGCTCTCCGCTGAGCAACGGTAGCGAGGTTGGGCCGAAACGGACTGTAAGAGGAAATTTGGATTGCCGGATCTCCTGCGACGTCGACGGAGGTTGAGGATAGTTGGAGGGGGAGCCGGGGTTGGAGGTTTGCAAAGTACTGTTAGAACATAGAAAAGACTGAAAAATCTGGGCAGGAACCCAAAGTTTCTAGATTCCAGGAAGAGATCATTGGTGTTGTTCTCTAATAAGGTTTACGCTTTCAACCCTTCTTCCTCTCCGCAAGAGAGAACCCAATTACGAATTTTACAGCTCAATCGATTACGACAAAGGTAATTCAATCGTTCATCTAATATCACTCTCTTTCAATTCTTCTATCGTAATTTATTGGTGATCATGATATATTATTGCGTCTGCTGGAACAATCGATGCAGGGTTCCAGAAGTTTGCATAATCGCGCAAATTGGGTTGAGTTGGCAAAAATAACCTTTCAATTTTGACTTTAGACTTTGGAGCCTTCTTTTAGGGTTTGCTTATTAATACAAGAGTTAGGGTTTTCGTAGGATCTTTGATGCTCGGTTGGACGCAAGATGTTCTTTGGGGGCTGTTTAATCAGTTGCATAATGTATGGCCATTTTCTGCACTTAAAGTTGATGACTTGAAATTGTCAGATAGATTGGTTCGACAATTACCGATTCCTGAGCTGACTAAACAGTTTGTTTTTGCGTTGCCTGTGCCTGAAACTGGGGCCGTTGTATACCTCCTGTGTGCACAGAATTTATCAGAGAGATCAGCCAGAGATGCTGAGATTCTTATTAGAGAGGTTCGGCCGGATGCTGTACTTGTTCAAGTCGGTGCTACATTACCCAATTATATGTTTCAAGAACACGGATCTGGGAATGAGATTGACAAGGGTAATTTGGTACCGACCTCTCCCTATAGTGTGCTCTTGAGGAGCTTTGTAGACAGAAAAGGTAAGGATGAATATGAGGATATTGCTGGCAGCTTGGTTTTGAAGGAAATATTTGGGGTCGGTTTTTACGGGCATTTGCTTGCTGCAAAGAGGATAGCAGAAGAGTTAGGATCGTCTTTCTTAATGTTGGATGCTCCATTGGTAAAGCCTGGTGATGATGTTGAGGCGTCTCCTACTCAAAGTGGGTTTGATAACAAGAATTTTCAAGCTTTGGGCTTGCAGCCAAACGGGGCTGCTCTACGAAATTTGGGAGGTGTTTCAACTAATTCGAACAGGTTTTTTACTTCCAATCCTATTCATATCCAAATGTTGAAGTCATTGTCCGGACAGTTGGATTTATCATTAACGTCCGAACAATCTTCAGCTGTTGGCTGCACGGAGCCAAGAAGTGATTATCAACCACCCGCATTTGCACAATCTGTTTATCCACTACTTGCTGATTTACATGATTTATTTTCTCATCTCCCATCAATGGGGAGAGCTCTTGCTTATTCTCAGAAAATGTTTGATGATATTGGAAAAGGACAAAAAGTGGATGTCGATAATCTTGCTGAAGTCTTTACTTTTCAAATTGCTGTTGAGTGGCTAAGAGTTGTTTTGAACAGTTCAGGGAGACTCCCGTTAAGTGAGATCGGAAATCATGAATCAGGAGATATTCAGTTTTCAGAACTTCCGGTAGAGGAGCAGTCTTCTTGCCTTCTTTCTCAAGTCCTTCATAGTCAAACTAAAAACTTCAAAACGATTGTTGCTGTTGTTGATGCAGCTAGACTAGCTGGTGTTAGGAAATATTGGAACGCTACTGTTCCTGAAGAAATCAGCAATATGATAGAAGATCTTGTTGTAGACAATAATCTTGAGTTTGAAATGTCCATGGACGGTCAAAGACGAGTTCTTTTGAAAGACAAACCGGTTGTTGCATTAGGAGCTGGAGCAACCGCTATTCTTGGCGCTTCATCTCTCACCAAAGTCTTCCCTGCATCTAATGTTTTAAAAATAGTAACCTTGAACATTCCGTCTTCTCTGAAGCTTTTCATTACACATACACATAAAGCCATCGTAGCAGTCAGTAAAATTCTTGGTACATCAAAAGCAGTGGCTCCGGGCCTGGCAAGTGGAGTGAAAACATCAACAGCTTGGAAGGCAGCAATTTCCGCAGAGAAAATCCGTGTTGTGACTCATAGTATGATAGCCTCAGCTGAGAAAACGAGCTTATCAGCGATGAGAACAGCTTTCTATGAGATTATGAGGAAAAGACGAGTCCAACGTGTTGGTTTTTTGCCTTGGGCTACTTTTGGATGCAGTATTGCTACTTGTGCCGGACTGATTACACATGGAGACGGGATTGAATGCGCAGTTGCATCTCTTCCTGCAGCTCCTGCGATTGCTAGCTTGGGTCGCGGCATCCAGAATTTGCAGCAGGCATCAAATGCTGTTAGTGAGACGAGTAGAACCAAGATTCAGAAGGCTATGGAGTCCCTCATGTACAGACTTAGAAAGATGAAGAAGCAGTAGTGAGAATAAACAAAATTTTGAGCAATGAACCCTAATATAATATCATTGCAATACAAGATTGTGAATTTCTATCTGCATTTGTTCGTATAGAATGCTATAGCTTGCCTACTGTGAAATCACTGCAGCTCATGAATTCGTCTAATTCAGTGTTTATTTTCCAACAATCGAGTATCCCATAACGGAAAGAAAATAAATCTGATCTACCAAATATTGAAAAACAAACTGTAGATTTCACCATTACTTTCTAACTGGCTTTGTGACTCTACATACGGGACGGGTATAAGTCGTGACCCTAGCAAGACGTGACCCCAGCAAGTCGTGACCCATTGCTTGGGATCCCCTCCCAATATCACTTTTTTCACCCATTTTTGGGTGATCCTCTCAATATCAGTTTTTTCATACATGCTACTGTCAAAGGAACTCGAATCTCCAGACTAACCACTTAAGGAGTCTAACACCACATCCCACTAGACCAACTGAGTATTGGTCTCTAACTCTAACTTACCTAAAACTGGTTGTGTATGTATATAGGTGTGAACTTGTGCACCAGAGAAACTTTACATTAACCAATTAATTTCAAAAATTAATGACAACTCAATGACATATGAAAAGTATCATATTGTGTTTCTTCATTTTCGACATTATCTTTCTTCTTATTATTGCATCAAGTTCATAAGAACATTTTAGTTAGGCCTGCGTTATTTTCACCCCAAATCAGTCAATAATTAGGTGTTTTTTTTATTTATTTGTTTTGTCCTTAACTTTTACTAAATTATAGATTTTAACCACAATTTTATATGTTTTACAAATTTATCCAAATTGACACAATTTAGTTTATGGACTTTATGTGGTACTTGCTACCATAATCTACTAACTACATTATAAATAATGAGTTTTATATGATCACACGCCCACCATGCTCCGTAACTAAGAAATTTATTTGATGGAGTTTTGATCGTTACCTGAACGTAATATCACTGGACCACCGGTTTTCTTGTAGCTTCCAGCTTTATAGGGGTGGTTAATCCTCAACCAGGACTACCTTAGTCCAAACAAAACACAAATCTGTTTCGTTTCCTACGTTAGACCGTAGTCTCTCACTAAATCTTTCTTTTATGAGGATGGAGGAAATGTAATCAAGAAAGCAAATTATTCAAAACATAGCTTTCAATGGAGTATCTTTCCCTTACTTAATAACAAACTTTTATTGAATTTGAAAGAGGATTACAAGCACTCAAACACAGTGAAAAAGACTCAACCCACTTCAAACACTTCAAGCTAGAAAGATTCATCAAAGTGTTTTGATCTTAGAGAGAAAAGGAACCACTACTCTATAAGCTCAAAATCGTTTCTCTTTCTCTTTCTAGATTGTGTGTTTCTCACTGTTAGACTCTATGAATTTCGATGTCTTACACTGACTCACAAGGGGTCTATTTATAGAGTTGAAGAGATATTGAATGACTTTGCTCTATTACCATTTTAGCCCGACATATCTTATGGACTTTGACTCACTTCACATGACCAACAATATCAATGTTCAATATTCAAAAAGTAAAAGAAAAAGTTAAAAGAAAGTGACAAACTTTGACACCGCACTCACGAGATTCCTTCAGGCTTGTGATGATGATGTTTGTGACTAATCCATGCAGTACTTGATGATGTACATACCTTCTTCTCCGATGCTATCTTCATATGATACATCAATATCCTCATTAATGGCTTCATAAATATTTTTTTTCATATTCATCATCCCAGCTTAAGAGGGTATCATAGAAAAAATATTGGCACTATGAAGACATGAATTTTCCCAGGTCTAAATCCCTCATGTAGTCTGAAATTAAATCTGAGAACTCGATAGCTTTTGAGAAGTATGGTCGTAGGATTTCAGGGATTACGACCGTAGTAAAACCAACCTTGAATATAATATTGTTCTTATCTTTCTAGTGTTGTTTGTGTAAGAGTCTTAGTCTTTATATGGACTCCGCCCCTGCGGTTTTGTATTGCCGCAGGTGCGGTGCACCGCCCCAGCGGCACAGAGGACCCACCCCTGCGGCTGAGGCTGTTGTAGCCATTTTCTTTGACCGTCTGACCCGTGCTTTCGGCCTTTGCTTCCTTTATAATTAAGCTTCCTCTTCTCTTCTGGATGAGGGTTGCTTCTCCAACCATGTTTCCTCTTCTTTTTCTTCTTCTTCTTCTTCTTCTTTCTCATCTCCTTGGTTCTTTCCTTGCTTCTCCAACTATGTTTCTTCTTCTTCTTCTTTCCTTGCTTCTCCAGCCATGTTTCCTCTTCTTCTCATCACGTTCTTCTTCTTCTTCCTCCTTTCCTTGGTTCTTTCCTTGCTCATCTTGGAAGATCTTCAAGTGGAGTTTGTGTGTTGTTTGACTGAGGCTGCTTTTGTGAGCTTTCTTCCTTCCTTAGCTGCAGTGGTAAGCTTCCCATCTTCTTCCTCTTTTCTTTCTCTCTTCTTCTACTTTAGCTTAGGAATCCACAAGCAATTCTTGTGTTGGATCTTTCCTGGACATTGATGGTGTATATGTATGTATATATGTATGTTGATTGCCTTTGGGGCAATGAAGAAGTGAAGAGGATCGAGATAAGGGTCGAAGAGAAGAAGATAATTGCTCTCTACATAGATAGCCGCCCCCGCGGATTGGAGCTGCCGCCCCTGCGGCTGATAGGTGATGGAATCACTATCATTTAAAATAGTTTTTAGAGTCTTTTTATTGCATTAGTGTCGGGTTATGCTACTAACTCCTTGGTCTAGAAGAAGAAGACTAAAAGAAGATAAAGAAGGAGTTATAAGCACTTAGGAGTGAAGATCATTCACGAAGCAAAGCTTCTGTTGCTTCACCGCCCCCGCGGAGCAGTGTCACCGCCCCTGCGGGTGACACCTTACTCCAAAGCGCCCCCTGCGCCTTCGCCAGCGCCAACCACGAAGACAGTCACCGCACCTGCGTCAACCCCTAGCGCCCCTGCGTGATTGCCCTGAAGAAGCGAAGACCAGCACCCCTGCGCCTTCCCCTGTGCCTCTGCCTGCCCCTCAACCTGGGAGCTGAAAGATGAAGAGTCAATGTCACCGCCCCTACGTTGACACTGGGACGCCCCAGCGGCTTAGCATCAAAAACGACAAGAAGTTGAAGAGTCGGACGTTTGAAGAGCATTAAAGATCCACCCCTGCGGAATTGCTTGGCCGCCCCTGTGGGCATGAAGAAGATCAAGCGTTTTTGCCTACACCGCCCCTGCGGATCTGAAGGCCGCCCCAGCGGTTCAACGACAGAAGCTTTACTCCGGCTGTTTACACCACCTTTATGGCATTACAGGTGGCTGTTTTGGGCCGGCCATTTACTCCTATTTAGTGTGATTTGTAGTATAAATAGTCCTTGACTGATTGCTAGAATCATCCATGATTATCCACTTAGAATCCAATTTTCTCATCACTTCCATTGTAATGAATTGCTAAATCCCTTGCTACATTGGGTTGGTTTGAAGCTGCATTGTTACTTTGGTTGTAAGTTATCTTTAATATAAGTTTTCATTCAGTAATGCTTTGTGTTTCCTTGATCTTTATTGTCTAATTGCATGTTTGATTTACACTTAAGATTGATCACCTTAGGTTCTAAAGTGCATGCAAAGAACTAGGATTAATAGATTCCGGGTTCGGGTCTTTAATCTAGTAGTAAACTTTAAGTAATAACGGGTTGTAATTACTTAAAGAAAAGGAACAAAAATATAAAGATAGGGTTAACGGTTTTAATCTATTCTTTATATCCCTTAGTCTTTATTTGAAAGCTAACTTGTTAATTGTTCTTGTAGGTTTACGGAACACTAACCTGTTAAGTTGTGTTGATGCCGGTTGGCTCAACACATATATATGATCGAGACGGGAGATTACTTAAAACTTGTAAAAGGAACTCACCAAAGTAGCATTTGCATGCTAAGAATCAACCTAGTGTAGATTCATCCATCACTGTCTTACTTGTTGCGTTACTCGTTTTTCATAAGTTTTGTGTGCGTCAATTCAACCAAACCCCCCCCTTTTGTTACTTGTTCTTATAATCAATAATTAAATTTAATAAAAATACCTTAACTCTCTTGGGTTCAACCCTTACTTAATCACTACACTTGTTTTAGTGCTAAGTCGGGATTATATTTTGATAGGGTATAGACGACCATAAAAATACCTTTAGTCAAATTTTGGCGCCGTTGCCGGGGAGTTTAGTATTCTTATTTTGTTATTATTGATCTATGATGCACGGACACTTCTCGAAGGCGGCGTGTCCCGTGTCCTGCCGTGTCGGAAACGAGGACACAACCGGACACGGCTCGGACACGGTCAAATATGACCGGACACGGTCAAGACACGTTTCCAAGGTTGGACACGTCTAGGACACGGTGAGGACGCGAATTGTGTCCAATCAAGACATGATCAACGAAATAAAAACTTATATACCGTAATATTTTTTCTTCTTTCCCATTTTTTTCGACTAAACCTAGCTCCACATGACCACTGCGAGATTGTGGTTGTCGGATGTAAGACACCGATCTTCTTCTCCGGCTCTAATGTTGAAATGTTGTTCCGCCGGCCGACTATTCTGTCCATTTTTCTTATGATTTTATAAATTAATTTTAAATCTTTGATTATTAATTTATTTTGTAATTTTTATTTGTTGAATGTTGACTATGTTATTCTAATTCTTTCACTTTTTATAAATCACAAATATTTATTATTATTATTTTCCTTTGTTGATCATGTTGTTCGGTTATTGTTGATTTGCAAATGAATGATTCATTCTTCAATTTTGATATTAAGTATGATTATTTCAGATTATAAAACTAAATATGTTTATTATTATGTTTTGTAAGACTGAAAATGTTTGTTTCTAAGCTTTTGTTTCGATTATTTTATCATTATGTTAATATTTTTATCAACTCATATATCATTGATTTTTTTCATATATATGTATCTCATTATGATATAGTAATTTATATTTCAATATCTTTAAAATAATATATTAATTATTTTACTCGCCGTGTCCCCGTTTCCTATACTTTTGAGGATTGCCGCTTCCTCGTTTCTCGCTGTGTCCGTTTCCCGTATCCGTGTCTGTGTCCGTGCATCATAGTTATTGATTATTGGTTTGAACCATTTTTATGGTTCAAACCCGTGCTACTAACTCCGGTTTTGCTTCTTTTGACCCATAAATTGAGAGGACGCACATCCGGCAAAAAAGACAACAACAACTCCACCAAATGGCTGATCGCACTCTTCGTCAACTCACTCAGCCCACTTTGGCTCAAAACCCTCTTGCGGTTACTATACCGGCATTAGGGGAAGGAATCAATTTCGAGCTCAAGCCGGGTCTCATTCACTTGCTTCCATCTTTCCATGGATTAAGTGGTGAGGACCCCATCAAGCACCTTGGAAAGTTTCATACCGTGTGTATGAGCATGAAGCCGGCCAACTTCACCGAAGAACAAATCAAGATGAGGGCATTCAGCTTCACACTCAAAGATTCAGCGGATGATTGGTATTACCACCTTCCATCCGGGAGTATTGACACTTGGGAGAACCTTCACAAGGCGTTTTTGGAGAAATACTTCCTAGCCAAGAAGGCAAATATCTTGAAGAAAGCTATAAGCAACATCGAGCAAGAGGCGGACGAAACTCTTTATGAGTACTTCGAAAGATTCGCACGCCTCCAATCCAGCTGTCCTTTCCACGGATATTCGACTCAAGATCTAGTCTTGTACTTGTACAATGGCTTGCTAGACAATGAAAGGAGGATCGTCGATCCAGCTTGTGGAGATAACATTCTTAACTCTACCCCTGACCTTGCTTTGGAAAAGATACAGGAACTAGCGGAAGGAACCCGAAACTTTGGAAGGACTCCTTCCAAGAGAGGCGTTCATGCTGTGAATTCCGGGAAGAGTGAGATCTCCACTGAGCTCGCGGAGTTGAAGGAAATGGTGAAGAGATTAACACTTATGGGAACCCCACAACAGCTGAAGGCATGTGGAGTGTGTGTTGACCCATACCATCCAACGGACATGTGTCCCCAAGTCCAGGATTATGATGCTGAGGTGAACGCAATGAGCTATGGACCGCCACAATAGCAAAGGCCTAGGAACGATCCCTATGCATAGAATTTCATGCCAAACTGGCGTGATCAACAAAACTTTCGTTGGAGCAATCAACAAAACCAACAACAACAGCCCCGACAAGGTAAGTATCAAACAACTGAAGATACGTTGCAGGTTTTGACTAAACACTTTGCTACTCATGTCCAAACAATATAATCCAGCATCAAGAACCTTGAAAAACAGGTTGGTCAAATGGCGGAAGCCATTACAAGGATTGAAACTAGGTCCTCCGGAGGATTACCTTCACAGACAGTTATAAACCCCAAGGTGATGCTGGAGGAGGCTCAATCATAGAGGTAGAGTCCTTACGTCGTGCCAACGACGTAAAACAAAGGCGCTGCTCGGGAGGCAACCCGAAGGAATAAGAAGAGGAGTTTCTGTCAAGAAAACCGCCCCATCGGTTCAGTGTCCCCGCCCCTGCAGTGACACCCCTGCCCAGCACCGCCCCCGGCGCTGGGCCTGTGTCTGCAACACACAAGCCACCGCCCCCGCGGTGACACCCTTACGTCCCTGCGTTCGCCACCCATGACATGTATCCTCAGCGCCACTCCCGACGTTGAGGCTGCACCCTGGCCTCTTCCTTGTCCCCGCCCCGCGGTGACAAACTTTGCCCCTGCGGTTTTATTAAGGAAAGAAAAAAATAAGCTTCCCAAAAATAACCTACACAATCCCAACAATCCCTCATTCTCACCTTATCTACCCTCGTCTCGCCCAAACACACGCCCCTGCGCCCTTCCCTTTTTCTGCAAACACTAGTGCTCCGACACCCCCTGCGCCGCCTCATCACCACTACCACCACCAACTCCGACGCCCCTGTGCCGCAATACCTCCTCTTCCACCTTTATTTCTCTCAAAACTCAACCCCTCAACACTTACCCTCTCACGCACTTCCTAAAACACCCCTTGAGCTCCTCCGACGACGCTTACACCAACAAAGAAGTCGCCGGAACAGCCCCAACACCACCACCTTCGTAGGCTCCCAGAATCGCCCTCTGCTCTTCTCCCGCCCCTGCGCCTGCAAGTTGCCGCCCCTGTGCAAGCTTCAGCCGCCCCTGCGGAAAACACAACAGAGGGTTCGTCTCTTAAACCAACTTCTAAACTTTCTAATTCCTTTACTTGTTCAACTGTAAGAAATGGAAAAACAAAAGAAATACAAGTTATCGGAAGCTAAGAAGGAGCGGTATAGGATTGTGCAAGGTCGGAATGTGTATGCAACTCGATTTCTGCACGTTCCTACTTTGGAAAAATTGGGCATTTTGGAGAGCATGCAGGCATTCCTCAACAATGTTGGGCTTGACAATTTTCTAGAAATGAATGCTCCAACATACCCCGAGCTCAGCCACCAATTCATCGCCACATTCACCATGGAAACGGTGGACCACATGTGTGTTGGACTTTCATTCAAGTTCAACAAGAGAAAGTATACATTGGACTACACCCAACTGCAGGAGGTATTAGGGGTGACTATTTGCGCCTCCGAAGACTGGTGGGAACCCATCCCGACACCCGACTTATGCGAGTTTTAGAAGGGCGCCACCAGATCCGAGTTTCATGCAGGGGTGAGTATTCCAACAAATTCACTCACCCCTGTTTGAGGCTCATCTCCAAGATCTTCATGAGTGTATTCTGTGGACACAAGGAGGAGAACAAGGTCGCCCTCAAGGACCTTCAACTGTTATACGCATGCCTTCCCACGAACGACTAGGTACCAGATTGGCCATACCTCTTCCTTACCGCTTTGAAGCGGATTAGGAAGAATGAGACATGAAACATTGTGGGAGGTGAGGTGATCTCCTTGTTGGCTGCACATGTGATGGATCTCCCTGATTTGGAGGAAGGTTTAGAGGCCCCACTGTATACGGAAGGGATGCTGAGGAGGTGCAGGCTCCTCAGGAGAGACGGGAAGAATCTCTTTTGGCTCTCATTGGCAGATGGGAGTGATATCACATACCTCCCCTGACCACTTCCACTTGGAGATGAGGTCTCCGAGTTATACATACCGGCTGACCTCTTTGCTCCGAGACGGCCTCAGGGGGACATTGTTGAGAGATATGCTGCGGGCTCCAGCCGGGCTCCTATTAGTGATGAGGAGATGCCTCCTGCAGCACCGGAGGAGGATCCGGCTCTTGCGAGCCTTCAGGCTCAGATGGCCGCCTTGACTACCCAGCATCAGGCATGGCAGACCGAGTACCAGCGGTCCATGCTTGAGCAGCAGCAAGCGTGGCAATCCAGCTTTGCCTCCTCCATGACCACCCATTTTGACCGCCAGCAGGATGCTTGGCAGGCGGCGCATCAGCAGCAATTAGAGACTCAACAGCTGGCTTGGCAAGCTAGCTACGAGACTTCATTTAGAGAGAGGTTGGATGCTCAGGAGGACCGCATCGACACGCTCTACCGCCGGAAGGAGCATTTCTTCCGCCACTTTCCATACCCACCGGAGGAGGGTCCGAATGGTCCAGCTCGACCATCCCATTAGGGGTATCTTTTCTCTTCCCTTTCCCACATTTATCTTTGCTTCATTTTCACTTTGAGGGCAAAGTGATCTTCAAGTATGGGGTAGGGACATATCATTGCATGTACAGTTTCTTTTGAGTTATTTCGAGTTGTTTTGCATTGAGTCTCGTAATTTCATTTGAAATTCATATATAAGAAAAAAGAGAAAAAGCCAAAGAAAATGAAAAAAGGCATGAAAAATCCTTAGATAATCCGAAAACCCGAAATGGCGGTTTAGGCAAAAAGAAGGTAGTCCGATCAACCTTAGGTTGGTGCAAAATTGGACTTGAGGGATGTCAGTTGAAAGTGAGATCATCAAAGAAAAGAAAAAGAGTGGCAAGGTGAAAACCCAAAAGAGTACCTTGGCAAAATGAGCGGCACCGAGTGTAGGTTTCCATTCCGGCGTTTGGCGACATAAGAAGGGGAGTCATAAGGAGGTTGTCCGGGTAGGCCACTCTTGGAGCAATAAGGATGGTAGTTTCTCACATTTTCCTCACATTTTCTCTCTTTTCCTTCTTTCTTTCTTGGCTTTTCTTTTGTTTTCATTGTCTTTTCTGCTTGCCCATGCTTCCTGAGGCCATTGAGTCTAGTTGGTGTCATATGTTTTACTCGGGGCGAGTAAAAGGTCTAAGTATGGGGGAGTTTGATAGGTGATGGAATCACTATCATTTAGGATAATTTTTAGAGTCTTTTTATTGCATTAGTGTCGGTTTATGCTACTAACTCCTTGGTCCAGAAGAAGAAGACTAAAAGAAGGAGTTATAAGCACTTAGGAGTGAAGATCGTTCACGAAGCAAAGCCTCTGTTGCTTCACCGCCCCCGCGGAGCAGTGTCACCGCCCGTGCGGGTGACACCTTACTCCGGAGCGCCCCCTGCGCCTTCGCCAGCGCCAACCACGAAGACGGTCACCGCACCTACGTCAACCCCTAGCGCCCCTGCGGTGACTTGCCCTGAAGAAGCAAAGACCAGCGCCCCTGCGCCTCTGCCTGCGCCTCAACCTGGGAGCTGGAAGATGAAGAGTGAGTGTCACCGCCCCTGCGTTGACACTGGGACGCCCCGGCGGCTTGGCATCAGAAACGACAAGAAGTTGAAGAGTCGGACGTTTGAAGAGCATTAAAGATCCGCCTCTGCGGAATTGCTTGGCCGCCCCTGCGGCCATGAAGAAGATCAAGCGTTTTCGCCTACACCGCCCCTGCGGATCTGAAGGCCGCCCCTGCGGTTCAACGACAGAAGCTTTACTCCGGATGTTTACACCACCTTTATGGCATTAAAGGTGGCTGTTTTGGGCCGGCCATTTACTCCTAATTTAGTTTCATTTTTCGTATAAATGGTCTTTGGCTGATTGCTAGAATCATCCATGATTATCCACTTAGAATCCAATTTTCTCATCACTTCCATTGTAATGAATTGCTAACTCCCTTGCTACATTGGATTGGTTTGAAGCTGCATTGTTACTTTGGTAGTAAGTTATCTTTAATATAAGTTTTCATTTAGTAATGCTTTGTGTTTCCTTGATCTTTATTGTCTAATTGCATGTTTGATTTACACTTAAGATTGATCACCTTAGGTTCTAAAGTGCATGCAAAGAACTAGGATTAATAGGTTCCGGGTTCGGGTCTTTAATCTAGTAGTAAACTTTAAGTAATAACGGGTTGTAATTACTTAAAGAAAAGGAACACAAATATAAAGATAGGGTTAACGGTTTTAATCTATTCTTTATATCCCTTAGTTTTTATTTGAAAGCTAACTTGTTAATTGTTCTTGTAGGTTTACGGAACACTAAGTTGTTAAGTTGTGTTGATACCGGTTGGCTCAACACATATATATGATCGAGATAGGAGATTACTTAAAACTTGTAAAAGGAACTCACCAAAGTAGCATTTGCATGCTAAGAATTGACCTAGTGTAGATTCATCCATCATTGTCTTACTTGTTGCGTTATTCGTTTTTCATAAGTTTTGTGTGCGTCAATTCAACCAAACCCCCCCTTTTTGTTACTTGTTCTTATAATCAATAATTAAATTTAATAAAAATACCTTAACTCTCTTGGGTTCGACCCTTACTTAACCACTACACTTGTTTTAGTGCTAAGTCGGGATTATATTTTGATAGGATATAGACAACTATAGAAATACCTTTAGTCAGCGGCCAACCAGTTTCGCTGCCCCTGCAGCTTTGTGTCACCGCCCCTGCGTTGTGTCGCCGCCCCTACGCCTTCCTGCTTCCGCAGTCCAGGACATACCTAGATTGATATGGTTCCTTCCTTTCCCTATTGGCTTAGCTTAAGAGTGTAGTTAGGCTAGTGTTGTGTATGTGAGCTTGATGATGATCATGTTGAGATAATGCCTTAGGCATTTGCAAGTTTGTTGAGATACCGAGGTTTAGATTCAAGTTATGGTTCATATATGATTATGAGGTGTAGGAGATGAGTCTCTTAACCTTGATAGTGATGTCGATATTATTGTACCTTGCTGATGCAGGCGCTGATCGTTTCCTCGAGGAGATACCGTGATGTGGTACAAGTTTACGTTGGTTTCAAGTAAGTCCATAGGACTTACTTAACGATCAATTGTGGATTCGAGTGATTGTGATAGTGGTGCTTTGGCATATGATTGTGCATTTATAACTTAAACCAGACTAGGAAGACCATAAGTATGTTTAAATGGCCCAAGTGTATTATAACGGGTCGTGTCCACTTGACCAAGTTTTACAGGTGACTGGGGGTGCTCTTGCAACACAGGCCCACAGGTAACGGGTAATACTGATCTGTTCTTGTCGGTAGACGGAAGCGGATGCGAGTTTCGGGAGATTCTCGTGTCACAAAAGAAGTTGAATTAGTAATGGAATAACGTCATTGAAGATAATAAACGGTTGTGTGTGGCGTTACATGTTGTGATGTGTTGATGTGTGTATGTGATATTCCTTTCATTCTTACTCATATTCTCTAGCTTAACGGTTTTATACCGTGGTGTAGATCTTCTACAGGATAGGAGGAATGCAGAGTGAGCGAGATGGGTGATCAGCCGAGGGCTTCCATACACTAGGTTGCGCGAGGGTTTTGGGATATTTTGTACACGTTTGTATACGTTGTTTCCGTTTTGTACTCGGCTATGTTTTGTAAACCTTGATGTATGTATTTATACAGTTTTATGTATTTAGTTTTATATCTATATGTGTCTTGTTGTAAGAATAGTGAACTTGTTGTCATGCTAAGGTCATGATCCACTGTGAGATCCTAGCCCCGTGACGCCCCGAGTCCCACGGGTTTGGGGTGCTACAAAGTTGGTATCAGAGCCTTAGGTTGACAACAATGGCACTTGCAATCAACGATAAAGGTCGAATAGATAAATAAACCGAACCCAAAAGGGGTCTGACTTTTCAAAAGGATTTTGGTTTGAAACTGTACCGTGATTTGGGATAGAGTGTACGGAAAACCATCACCCTTATGAGGATCTCGACATTATATATATATATATATATATATATATATATATATATATATATATATATATATATTTTATATATATATTTTT
>BSUD01000003.1:128910315-128951331 GCA_033239045.1 Fagopyrum esculentum | reverse complement strand
ATTTTTCGACTTTACTTTTGGAGTTATGGACAGAGGTGCACAAAAACCGAAGCCTAGGAGATTGGCGTTTCTCAATTTCGAGATGCCTCAAACCCTTGATGCACATACCATAATCCGTTAGGAATATCGCTCAATCCGACTTTGGCAAGACACAAACACCCGGCTATGTGAATGGTGCCGAGTTACTCATCGTCATGATTGACTTCCCCAAACCTATAATTTCTATTCTTTGAATGCAAACAATTGCTTTCATGGCCCTCCCACATCAAACATGCCAAAACTGAACTCTTCCTAGTTCCCGGATAGGTAAGGGAGGCAATTATTTTCATTGAGGGGCTAAGTGATCAAAGAAAGAAGTAAAAAAATCGAGGTGCCTTAATCATTTCAATAAGAAGTGTAAGAACTTATATGTGGTTTCAACCTTCAACACTCAACATGATTTAGAATGAAAGCAAATTATCAAACATGCATGAATTTCTAACAAAGTATTCAAATCCCACATATGTCATAAATCAATTCAAGCATATCAAAATCATCATAGCTATTCCACAAAATAAATGTTATCATAGAGATCATATCCATCCTAGAAGCACAAAACTTTTAAAATTTTTCAAAATTTTCAAAATTTTCAAAATCATATGATGCAAGACATAAAACATGTAAATGGTATTGCAAATACCTCCACCCCATACTTAAAACTCACATTGTCCCCAATGTGAAGAAAAGAAAAGATGGAAAAGGATACTCACAATATAAGATGGCGAATCAGGCAAGGCGAATCATCAATCGGGAGGTGGTGATGGAAATCTTTAGAAGCTCAATAGGGAATTCTGAATATTCCAATCATTGTCAAAGAACGAAGAAGGGGAACGTCTTTCCACCGAAAATTTTTCCGAAATTTTTTTTTTCGGGTCGGGAATTTCCACGGCCTGGTTTTGGCCGTGGAACTTTCTGTTGCTCTCCAAAATCACTTTCCACGACTTGATGCATAACCACGGTCGTGGTTTAGGTCGTGAAACTCTCTGATTGTGCCAAAATTCCAAGTTTCGTCATTCTTTTCGGCTTTTCTCATCTTCTCTTGCTTATTCCTTATTCCTGACATCCAAAAACACAAACATACCGGAAGGTATCGAAGAAAAACAAACAAAAACAACTACTCTAATCTAATCTAAGGAGAAGAAAAGGGGAAAATGATGCATTACCTTGGGTTGCCTCCCAAGAAGCGCTTTGTTTTATGTCCTTAGCTAGACCAATCTTCACAGATGACTCAATGCACCTTGAACATCTTGGATTGCTCTTCAAATCCATCATCAAAATCTTCCAAAAAATCTCTGGTTCCTAATTTCACCGGCAAGTGGTAAGATCTCCCACGTACAAGCTTGTACGGTTTGATTCTCACCGGAATCCTCCTAGCTTTCCTATACTTTAATGGGACATAATTCAGCCTTGCATCCCATCCTTTCCTAGACCGAGAAATCAGTTTCTCGAGAATCCTTCTAACTTCCCCATCTCCAGCTTGGGGATAATGTATGGTATTCGTCATATGAATGACCCCATACTTGAACAAAAAACACTTATTGGCATTGACGTTGAAGCGCTTGCCAAATTTACTCCTTGTAGTCCAAGGAGCATCTTCTTCCAGCAATTTCAATAGAGGTTTCATCTTCACCTTAGGAGGTTCTTTTGGAAGAGACCTCCAACTCTCCGGTGCATTCCTGAAAAAATTAAAAATTTTAATAGGAATATCAAAGGAAGTAAGACAATATACCTTGTTTTGTTCTTCAAGGCTTGGGACAAGTTTCATGTTGGCATGATGATCCACACATGAAATATCTCCCAACTCAGCTGAATCTTCTTCAACCTTGGCCACAGTTTCAGTAATTTGGCCAAGGTTCACCACTTCTTCCTCTTCTTCAAGCACAACCGACTCTTCTTCAATCTCGACCACAATATTAGCAATTGGGTCTAGGTGTTCCACTTCTTCCTCTTCTTCAATGGGAACTTCAAGAGGTTCTAGAGGAACTTCGGATTTGATAGGAGGAATGCTCGAAACTTGGAGTTCTTCCTCATAGGCTCTGAATTTTTCTTCGAGTATCTCAAATTTCTTTATCAATTCTTCAAGTTCCGAGTCCTCCGCATCTTTGGGAGGTTTCTTCTTAACCTTCTTTGGGTAGTGCAGCTTTTCCCATTTTGCAAATTCATATTCAATGGTTTGTTCACGTTCTCTTTCGCTGTCAAACCAATAGAATGCGTATTTCTCTACCAAATATTCGTAATAATTTGCTCTAGCCGTATGCTTCGCTACCCATATTGGATCGTATGGAGCCTTACAGCCCTTAACAGCCATTGGTGACCCTAAAAACTCAAAAACTCATTCCGAAAAGATTAAAAGCAAAAAGCTCTCAAGCCCGACAACCGATAACCGAATTCGGTCTAAACCAAATCCCCGGCAACGGCGCCAAAAACTTGTTCGCCACTTAGTGTGCGTGCAAATAAGTCTTAAATTTATAAAACTAGAAATCAAGCAAGCGAACCCGCAGTGTACGGATTGATATAGTTGAGCAAGAATTCCAGAGTATCGAACACAGGGATTTGGGGGGTTAAATCCAATTGTCGATTATCAAGCAAGTAAATGTAGAGCTTTTGTAAATTATTGGAAAAACAACAATTCTAAAGATCCAGAGATCCAGCTGTGGCAATCGATTCAAGATATACTAAAGATATAAGGACAGAGCTAAGACATGCAAAGGTATACGAATGTAAGGTAATCGTACGATGAAGTTCCAAAAACCCTATATGACCTACCTAAAAGACACTCTCTATAAAGGTTGTTGAGGCTTCAGTATAGAAGGGATCTAAAGGCAAGAATTAACATCAAATACCCAAACTTGTAATCCAAGGACCAAGACTAACTAAACCGATTGAGGTTATGACACTCACAATCGAGGTAGAGGTTGTTGAGGCTTCACTACCACCTAGAAAAGGTAAGCCAAGACTAAGTTAAAGCAAATCTTTAACTTTGGATTAAAGTAAAAGCAAAGTTCGTAAACTGAAGTAAATCACTGGTAGTTCTTGAGAATCACGGCCGTGGAAACCTAAGAACAGGCCGTGATTTAGGGTGTCGACGATATTTCTCTAACTCTCAGGGTCCAATCAAATTACGATCGATCTATAATTATCTAAGCCACAACTATCAACCCTTCACCTTAGAATTGCTAAAGGGTTTTAGCCAATAATCATAGTCATAGAATCAAATATCAAATATGAAAGGGAAAAAAGGTAAAACCTTGAAATCTCAATAATAAACTCAAAACAAATGTCAATCAAACACAATAATCGCAATCTGCGTTCAATGGATATAGAATCAAAGGAACAGAAAAACCTCACAAAATTTCTAGGGACAATGAAGAACGGGATGTCAATCCGCCTTCAAATGTAAACCCTAAGATCTTCCAACTCCAAAAATAGGAAAGTGCGTCCTTCCCCAAATCTTCCCTCCAAATAGCAAGACCTCCAAGTCTGCCTCTCTAAGTATCCCTTTGGAGAATTTGACTCCAAGTCCCGGGGTTGTCACCGTCCTCCTTCAATGTTGAAGGCTCTCGAATATATGTAGGGATAAATCTAGGGTTTTAAGATGAAACCCTAAATATTTGGGCTGAAAAGAAATTGAGCCGCTGGTATCAGAAAATACTCCGGGCCGCGTCAACAGGTATCGGAGAATACTTTGGAGCGTCCTAACTTCCTTTTATTGCTCCTTTTTGTCCCGCTTCAAGGCTTAATTCTTAAATATGTTATTTCGCTCCATAATTCGCCAAATTACCTACAAATGCAATAAAACTCTATGTAGACCTCTATTCTTGCAAAGTAGGTGAATATAATCATAAATCCCATGAATGTATGTCTATGCATGCAAAGTAAAGGGAAAATTTATATAAATACATGCCTAAAAATAGGTCATAATTCATGTCATCAGGACATGTTCCCATTACTGATCCGCCGGCAGTAGAGGACGTACACGAGGAAATTGTTGAGAGCGTCACTCTTTAGACTAGGAGCGGTGTAGATGCGAGACAGAGAACCCAACGCTTCCAGTCAGATGACTCGGATCATGTCTCTATGAGGGGACCAGAGTTCTGCGCGTATATTAGACGAGTGGATGTGGCTGCCAGAGCGGGTAGATGTGTCCCGGATCTGCCAGCACAGGAGGGATCGTCAGAGATGTCCCAAGGAGCTACTCAGGTACTAGTTACTCCGGCACGTGTTGCTAAGGTAGTTAGAGCTTCGGAGGAGTCTAGAGGGCCTCGACCAAACACTTGGTTGAAGGCATTCCACCTTATGGGAGTACCCCTTTCTATGGAAAGGTGGGGTTAGAGGTTGAGGTATGAATTGGACATGTAGACTCAGCCCTTGAGTCTATTAGATGTCCAAAGGACCATGCAAATCCGAGCCACCAACTATAATCAGATGCGGAGCATGATTAGAAAGAGTTTCTGCCCTGCCTCACTAAGGAGGGAGAAACTGCAGGAATTTTTCGAGGCTGGCTTTGAGGACGTGCCAATAGCAGATGCCATTAGTCGATTCCAAGAGGAGCTGACACTACTAGGACCAGCTGCACCTCCAGAGGACCAGCACATGTATTTGTTCTCCCACCGACTGAGGGAGAGTACACGTTCTTACATGGCGTGTTTTCATTGCGAGTCTTTGACAGACTATCACGACAGAGCCTCAGCTTACGAACGTGAGTGGGCTAGCCAGAGTAGGACTTTTCAGACTAGAAGGTCTGAGAAGAGATAGCGTACTAGGTAGACTGGTGTAGGAGCATCTGGGTACGGGCGAGGCCAGACTCAAGGCCGCTCGAGTTATCTAGTTTTTGCATAGACTTCCGATAGAGGCCGGTAGTGTCATAACTACGGAGGGTCGGGGTATTTCCGAGCTGATTGCCCTAGACCACCAATGACTTGCTTCTCTTGCGAGAAGCCATGACATAGGGCAATGTTTTTCCGTCAGGGCAAGGCATCGTCCCAACAGGGATCTTCCCCTGCGGGTGCAGCAGGAGGTGGGCAGAGACTGCCTCAGAATCGGACGCAAGGACAACAGAGAGTCCCATACCATCCTCCTACTCAGAGTTCCGCTCTAGGACCGAGTAATGGCAGAATTCATGATGGAGGTACCACTGATACCCGAGGAGCTAGAGGTAGAGTTTTTGAGTTGAGGAGCGCTGAGGAGCCGCCAGCGCCAGCTGCTACAAGTACCATTATGATTAATGGTTTACCTGTTAGAGTTTTGTTTGATATGGGTGCTAAGCACACTTTCATTTCTGATGTATGCATTTATAGACTGACCTTAGACACGGTAGAGGGGAGACCCTTTATTATAGGGTTACCCGATGGGGTCAGGTGAGAGGTACCCATGAGGTACATGGCTGCCCAATACGTCTAGGAAACCGTGATTTGGTTGTAGACTTCTTTGTCATGCCGCTAGTGCATGCGGAAGTAATTCTGGATATGGATTGGATGGATAGACATCGTGTTGTGTTAGATGTAGGTAGAAGGACCGTGACGGTCTCTACTGAGTTGAGTCGGATAGAGGTTTTCCGAGGTTAGGACCTTGGAAAGACGGGTATGGTTATTAGCGTAGTACAAGCAGCGAGGCTGATAACACAGGATGTGATGCCTTCTGGTGTTATGCAAAACATAATTTGTTCTCGGTCCACAACTCTACGACGATCCTGCATGTCATACGGAAGCATACTTAATACAATAATATAATAAACATAACATACTAATAAGCTAAAAGAATATTGAAACAAATAAGGTAACGGTGTTTGGACATATTACCGGGAGGGTCATGGTAAAGATGCCCATGCTAGTAGTTTCAAAGATTTCGATGTTCCTTGCGTAGGCATCCAATGCCAGCATGCGGTGCCATATGTACACTTGAACTTCATATACATATCTTGCAAGAAGAAGCATGAAGTGGCATTAACTCATGAGCAGAATGTAGCAAATCGGACTAAATTTACGTAATAGGAAAAAGCAAGCTAACTTGGGCTCGACTTTCTTCTTTATACCACAAGTAACACAATGGTATTCTTGCTCAAACTGAATGGAATCATCTATACAAGCTTTGCCGCATGCGTGATATCCAAATGATAGTTTGATTCTTTCATAAACAATCTTCGGAATATGTGCTTTAACACGGATAACATGCGCATCTATTATGTCGGACACCTATTCAGAAAAAAAACTGCATTAGTGTAACACCCCAAATCCGCGGGACTCGGGATGCTACGGACGGAGACCTCACAATGGGTTCCGACCCTTAGCTTGACAACAATTTCACCGGATCTTTTCAACATGGCACAAATAAAGGCAAATACCAAAATCGTTTTAATGCAATGCAAACAATCTCGAAAAGAAAGGTACAACTTGGAAACTAAGCAGAGTCCTCAAAACGACACAAATCCAAAACATAAATCCATAAGGTACAACATAATCCAAAAACCACGTCAACCCATAATCATCCCCGTCCTATAATGTACGGAGACCCCGGTTGTCCACTCCTCCGCCTCACTCGGCGGCATCCCTATCCTGCAAGGCATCTACAACAATATCGGTATAAAACCGTTAGCTAGCATTCAAAGCATTAGAGTCGAGGTGATGGTAAACACACATAATAATCGTAAACACACATAAATCATCACAACACAACAATTTTAACCTAAACACACACAAGTCGTTTTATTATATTCATTTAACGTTATTCCCTTACTAATTCACTTATGGTGTGACACGAGAATCCCTCGCCTTTGTCCCCTTTCACCATGCCGGGTTTGTACTTGATGATGACATGAATTATGACCTATTTTTAGGCATGTATTTATATAGATTTTCCCTTTATTTTGCATGCATAGACATACATTCATGGCATTTATGGTTATATTCACCTACTTTGCAAGAATAGAGGTCTACACAGAGTTTTATTGCATTTGTAGGTAATTTGGCGAATTAAGGAGCAAAGATGGCATATTTAAGGATTAATCCTTGAATCGGGACAAAAAGAAGCATAAAAGGAATTTAGGACGCGGCCCAAAGTATTTTCTGATACCGCCTGACGCGCCAAAGTATTATCTGATAACGTCGGACGCGGCCCAAAGTATTTTCTGATACCGTCGGACGCGGCCCAAAGTATCTTCTGATACTGCCTGACACACCAAAGTATTCTCTGATACCTGCTGACGCGGCCTAGAGTATCTTCTGATACCAGCGGATTCGACTTCTTTTCCGGCCAAATATTTAGGGTTTTATCTTTAAACCCTAGGTTTATCCCTATATAAATCGAGGAGCCTTCAACATTGAAGGGGAGTGAATTTCTCGAAAGGGAGAGTAGAAGCAGTTAATTTCTCGAAAGGGAGATTTAGGGAGATTCAATTTCTCCAACGGACGGTGACAACCCCAGGATTTGAATCCCTAAAGAGAGGGACGCTTGAAGGTTTTATTGCGTACAAGGAAGATTTGGGGAAGGACGCACTTTCCTATTTTTGGAGTTGGAAGATCTTAGGGTTTACATTTGAAGGCGGATTGACATCCCATTCTTCATTGTCCTTAAAAATTTTGTGAGGTTTTTCTATTCCTTTGATTCTACATCCATTGAACGCGATTTGCGATTATTGTGTTTGATTGACATTTGTTTTGAGTTTATTATTGAGATTTCAAGGTTTTACCTTTTCTCCCTTTCATATTTGATTATTGATATCATAAAGATGATTATTGGCTAAAACCCTTTAGCAATTCTAAGGTGAAGGGTTGATAGTTGTGGCTTAGATAATGATAGATCGATCGTAATTTGATTGGACCCTGAGAGTTAGAGAAATATCGTCGACACCCTAAATCACAGCCTGTTCTTAGGTTTCCGCGGCCGTGATTCTCAAGAACTACCCGTGATTTACCCCAGTTTACGAAACTTGCTTTTACTTTAATCCAAAGTTAAAGATTAGCTTTAACTTAGTCTTGGCTTGCCCTTTTCTAGGTGGTAGTGAAGCCTCAACAACCTCTACCTCGATTGTGAGTGTCATAACCTTAATCGGTTTAGTTAGTCTTGATCCTTGGATTACAAGTTTGGGTATTTGACATTAATTCTTGCCTTTAGAATCTTTCTATATTGAAGCCTCAACAATCTGTATAGAGAGTTTCTTATAGGTGAGTCATATAAGGTTTTTGGAACTTCACCGTACGATTACCTTACATTAGCATACCTTTGCATATCTCAACTCTGTCTTTATATCATTAAGTATATCTTGAATCGATTGCCACAATTAGATACCTGGATCTTTAGGGTTGTTGTTTTCCCAATATATTTGCAAAGCTTTACCCTTTTACTTGCTTGACAACTTTACAACTGAATTTGTTCCCCCCAAATCCATGTGTTCGATACTCTGGAATACTTGCTAATCTACGCCGATCCGTACACTGCGGGTTCGCTTGCTTGATTCTAGTTTTATAAATTTAAAGCTTATTTGCACGCACGCTTAGTGGCGAACAAGTTTTTGGCGCCGTTGCCGGGGATTTGGTTTCGGCCGAATTCGGTAGCCGGTTGTCAAGCTTGGGAGCTTGCTCTCGTTATTTGATATTACCTTGAGTGCATGCGCAGGTCTAGGAACACCGAAGATCTCTTACCTCTTGATCAAGAGCTAGAGAAAGCCTTAAGGCAAAAGCGAAAGGAAAAGAAGATGGCTGAAGAACACGAACGTGATCTTCAAGCGGAGTTGGCGGAGAAGGAAGCTCAACTCCAATGGAATGAGAACATTTGCCGGGATGAGATGGATGCCATCAATCTCAAGTTAACAATCTACAGGACATGATCTTCCAAATGAGGATAGAGCTAAGCGACCTTAAGAATAAGGGAAGCAAGAAATCCTCAAGGAGGGGATCAAGATCTAGAAGAAGAAGTCACTCATCCGTTGACGATAGTGATTCTTCCATGCCACCGCTAGAGGAGATTGATCCCATGATCAATGTGAATCCTTTCCATCCACGAGGAGCTGCTAATCGTCGTGTTCCACCTAGGAATGCGAGAATCGAACGTGTAGATGATGAGTCAAGAACTCTTGGCCAGCGGATGGATCCAACACAACAACCACGCCGCTTGGGCATGAATTTCGATGCTGAAGATGTACAAGGGTTTAGCTTCAACCCTCAAGTGATTACTCTTGTTCGTCAAAACCAATTTGGCGGGACAAGCGCTGAATCTCCACACTAACACTTACAAAACTTTGAGTGTATGATGGAGACAATGAGACCGAAGAGCGCTACTACCAACAACTATAAGCTCAAGTCTTTCTTCTTCTCCTTGAAGGGGAAAGCATTGTCTTGGTACCAAGCTCTTCTTAGGGGGAAACTAGACACGTGGGAAGACCTTTCCGCGGAGTTCCTCACCAAATTCTTTCCGCCATCCAAAACGGCAGAACTTAGAGGTAAGATCAATGCATTTTCCATGAGATCTAACGAAAGTTTGTTTCAATCTTGGGAAAGGTTTCAGGATTTGCTCTTGGATTGCCCTCATCATGGCATATCCAAACTTGCCTTGCTGGAGATCTACTACAAGGGGTTAGATGCGGGAACGCAATTCAACCTCCAATCCCTCTCATGTGGAACATTCATGGACATGAGAGAAGATGACGCTTGAGACTTCATTGAGAAGCAAGCAAGAGTCATAGAGAAGTATTCCCACCGGAAAGTGGAGGGAAATCGTGTGGAGCAAGGAGCAAAGCTCACACATGAAGCTCAAAATCAGATTTTCTCCCTCAACAATGAGATCAAAGAGTTGAAGGAGGCTATCAAGACCAACTTCCCAAAGCAACAAGGGAAGGATGTTGGTTATTTGGGCAACAACAATGGCGGCGACAACAATAACCGGAACAACAACCGAAATAACAATTAGAATGGAAACAACAACAACCGGAACAACAATTGGAACAACAATAGGGGTTCAAACAACAACAATTGGCGCTCCAATCAACAAAATTCCGGTAACTCTTATCCTTCCAATTCTAATTCACTAATTCCACCTTCCTCTTCCTCTACTCCTTTGAAAAGCCAGGGGCAATCATCTAATGGAGGAAACACTTCGGGGAAGAAGAAGTCCGATCCCATGTTGGAAACGATTTTGGGAAAGCTACAAGGGTTGGAGAGCCGCATCATTAAGTTTGATGATCAAATTTCCAAGGTTGACAAAGCTCAAAAAGTTTTGGAAAACCAAATGTTCAACCATGCGGAGGAAGTTCCTAGGAATCAAGGGAAACTTCCAGGAAAGACGGAGGACAACCCTAAGGGAAGGGTTATGGCAATCACAACTAGAAGCGGAGTGACTACCACCGATCCGCAACCAAAGTTTATTGAAGTCTCCGTAGAAAAGGACAAGGAGAAAGAGAAGGGGAAGGAGAAGGAAGATGTCTACGTTCCTCCTCCAGCTTATAAACCTCCCCTACCATTCCCTCAATCTAGAGCGCGAGCGCGCCTAGACAAACAATTCGGTAAGTTCATAGAACTCATGAGCAAGCTGCATATTAATATACCATTTATTGATGCTATTGTAGGTATGCCGGCTTATGACAAGTTCTTGAAGGAGCTCCTTTCTAACAAGAGGAAGCTAGAAGACTTCGGAGAGGTCAAGATGAGTTCGGATTCTTCGGATCTCATCAAAACCATGAAGGAGAAAATGCCCCCAAAGCTAAAGGATCCGGGGTCATTTTGCATTCCCATAGGAGTGGGAGATGTCACATACGATGCGTTATGTGACTTAGGAGCAAGCGTGAGCATCATACCACTTGCATTGTGTAGGAAGATCGGTTTAGGCGACCCTAAACCGGTGAAGATGACGTTGTACATGGCGGATCGATCCATCACTCGCCCCGTCGGTATTGTAGAAGACGTCCCGGTCAAGCTAGGTAAATTCTTTGTTTCCATTGATTTTGTCGTGCTTGACATTCCTGCAGATAGTCCGGTCCCGATCATACTCGGAAGACCGTTTCTTGCAACTTCCGGCTGCATAGTCGATTGCAAGAATGGTAGACTCGCTTTTGATATAGGAGAGGAGAAAGTAGAGTTCGTTCTTTCCACTCTAGTAAAGGAGCCAATCTTTGATGAGGATATTTTCAATATCCAAGATGAAGAAGGTTTGTCTAGGGAGGAGGTAAGTGCGATTCTCTTTAACGATCCTTTACAAAAGGTTATCACTATGAGTCTAACCAATGTAGGGGAAGAAGAAGAGTGCAATGAGGCAATTGAAGCCTTAGAAGCACAAGAAGAGATAGGTGAAGTGGAGTTTGAAAAACTCCACGATGAGGCATAAAACGTGAGAATCCACGGTTATACCCTGTATTCCACGGCCGTGGATTTCACAACCAAAACCGTGCCTCACTCCAGGGAGTTATACGGTCGTGGAGAAGATATGGCAACCGTATTTCCCTTCCACGCCCTAAACCACGGCCGTGGAGGCCATGAGGAACCCGTAATTTTAGGCGTGGAAACGAGTGATCGAGACACTTCTTCAACTTCTTCTGATTCTTCTCCCACACACTTATCACCCTTAGAAACTTCTAAGGAGACATCGGATGCTTCTCAAGGATCATTGGAAGCTCCGAAAGCAATGGAACTCAAACCACTTCCTACTCATCTAAGGTACGCTTTTCTAGGATCTAATTCTACCTTTCCGGTTATTGTCAGTTCCGATCTAAGCATAGATGAACATAATCAGCTCATGATTGTCCTTAGGAAACATAGGAAAGCTATAGGCTATACTATTGAGGACTTAGTAGGAATTAAACCCTCCTTATGCATGCATAAGATACTAATGGAGGAAGACTTTAGAACTTCAAGACAACCTCAAAGGCGGTTGAATCCGACCATGAAGAAGGTTGTCAAGAAGGAAATTCTTAAGCTTCTTGATGCAGGTATCATCTACCCTATCTCCGATAGTAAGTGGGTGAGTCCGGTTCAAGTAGTTCCGAAGAAGGGAGGAATGACGGTCATCACCAACAAAAACAACGAACTCATTCCTACCCGAACTGTGACGGGATGGCGGATGTGCATAGACTACCGCAAGCTCAACAATGCAATGCGGAAGGATCATTTCCCATTGCCATTCATTGATCAAATGCTTGAAAGGTTAGCACAACATTCACATTTTTGCTACCTTGACGGTTACAGTGATTTCTTTCAGATTCCGATACATCCGGATGATCAAGAGAAGACCACATTCACGTGCCCGTGGGGTACGTTTGCTTATAGGAGAATGCCGTTCGGGCTTTGCAACGTCCAACCACCTTCCAACGGTGCATGATGGCCATCTTCTCCGAATACATAGAGGAAATCATGGAAGTCTTCATGGACGACTTCTCCGTATACGGTTCATCTTTTAACGAGTGCCTTTCTAACCTCTCTCTTGTTTTACAAAGGTGTGAAGACACTAACCTAGTTCTTAATTGAGAGAAGTGTCAATTTATGGTTAAGGAAGGAATTGTATTAGGTCACTTAGTCTCTAGTAGAGGGATAGAGGTAGACAAGGCTAAGATAGAGACCATAGAGAAACTTCCTCCCCCAATTTCGGTGAAAAGGACAAGAAGTTTCCTAGGACATGCTGGATTTTATAGACGTTTCATTAAAGACTTTTCAAAGATATCAAAACTTCTCACTAATCTATTGATGAAGGATGCGGTTTTTGAGTTTTCGCAGGAATGTTTGGATGCATTTAACACCATTCGACAAGCTCTAATTTCAGCACCTATTATCCAACCCTCGGATTGGACTATTCCCTTTGAGATTATGTGCGATGCTAGTGACGTAGCTATTGGAGTTGTTCTTGGACAACGAAAGGAAGGGCGAACCCATGCCATATACTATGCTAGCAAGACGCTAGATGAAGCACAGCTCAACTACGCCACTACCGAAAAAGAGTTTTTAGCCATTGTCTATGCTATTGACAAGTTTCGCTCTTATCTTGTAGGTGCAAAGGTGATTGTCTACACGGATCATGCTGCGATCCGGTACCTCCTTGCGAAGAAAGATGCGAAGCCAAGGCTAATTAGATGGATTCTTCTCCTACAAGAATTCGATCTTGAGATCCGCGACAAGAAAGGTTCAAAAAATTCTGTTGCGGATCATTTGAGTCGCCTAACACATCTAGAGGACGACCATTTACCCATCGATGACTCCTTCCCGGACGAACACCTACACCTTATTGAAGAGTGCATCGATGTGATCTCCAAAGGTAACGAACCATGGTTTGCTGATTTTGTTAACTATTTGGTTTGTCAGGAGATACCGCCCGGACTATCCTACGCACAAAGGAAGAAGTTCTTTAAGGATGTCCGGGAATACTATTGGAACGAGCCTCTCCTCTTCAAGAGAGGTCCGGATGGCATCATTCGGCGATGTGTGCCGGAAGATGAGATGCAAAGTGTCATCCGTCATTGTCATTCACTACCTTGTGGAGGACACGCTAGTTCGAACAAGACTAGCGCAAAGTTATTGCAATCTGGATTCTTTTGGCCTACTTTGTTTAGAGATGTGCAATCCTTTGTTTCTTGCTGCGATGCTTGTCAAAGAACAGGCAATATCTCTAGGAGGAATGAGATGCCCCTCAACAACATCCAGGAGGTGGAGATTTTTGACGTTTGGGGTTTCGATTTCACGGAACCATTCTCATCCTCTTGTGAAAACCAATACATACTATTGGCGGTGGATTACGTTTCTAGATGGGTGGAAGCAATTGCCTCTCCCACCAATGATGCCATGGTGGTGGTTAAGTTCTTCAACAAGACCATTTTCCCGCGATTTGGGACACCAAGGACGATCATTAATGATGGAGGTTCTCACTTCATTGCACGGCGCTTTGAAGCTCTTCTAGCTAAGTATGGGGTTACTCACAAGATCGCTACCCCTTACCATCCACAAACAAGTGGACAAGTTGAGATCTCAAATAGGGAGATCAAAAGAATTCTAGAGAAGACGGTTTCGAGGACTAGGAAGGATTGATCTTTGAAGCTTGACGATGCATTGTGGGCATACCGGACTGCATACAAGACTCCCATAGGAACCACGCCATACAACCTTGTGTATGGGAAGTCTTGTCACTTGCCGGTAGAGTTGGAGCACAAAGCGTTTTGGGCTATCAAGTGGTTGAACTTCAGCATGAAAGAAGCGGGAGAGAAGCGTCTCCTAGACATCAATGAGCTGGATGAACTCCGCTTGAATGCTTATGAAAACGCTAAGATCTATAAGGAGAGAGCAAATCGTTGACATGATAAGCATATCATTCCAAAGGACTTCAAAGAAGGAGATCAAGTCCTCCTCTTCAATTCAAGGCTTCGTCTCTTTCCAGGTAAGCTTAAATCTCGTTGGACCGGACCTTTTCTAATTAAGCGTATTTTCCCCAATGGTGCAGTTGAAGTATGGGGTGAAGCGAGCGGAACTTTTAAGGTGAACGGCCAACGACTCAAGAAGTATACGCCGGAACTCCAAGCTGAAGAGTTCGCGCCTACCGCACTCGAATAAGTGCAAGATTGGTCTAGCTACGGACCTTAAACAAAGCGCTTCTTGGGAGGCAACCCAAGGTATTGCATTTTTGTTTTTATTTTCGATTCATAGATTAACTTAGTATAGACGTTTTTGCTTTGTTTTTGCCTCGATTTCTTCCGGTATGTTCGTGTTTTTGGATGTAGGAACGATGAAAAAGGGAAGGAAAAGGATAATGTTGAAGAAAAGTGACGAAATTTGGACTTTGGAGCTTTACAGAGGGTTCCACGGCCTAAACCACGGTCGTGACAGCTACAATACCTGTAATTTTCAAAAGCCTTTGAAAAATCACAAAAACCACGGTTCCGTACAGTTCCACGGCCGTGGAACACCCCGACAGACCGTGATTTTCAAAAATTTTGCCTGTGACTATATAAGCCACGTTCTTCACAAAAATCACCCAAAACCCCTCTTTCCACGCCCTAATTGCCGAAATCCACGACCCCTTCTCAAATCCTCGTTTCCTAATCGTTTCCAACGATTCTTCTTCCTAAACTGAAGCAAATTCAACCACAAACAAGATCCAAGCGACAAATCGAGCGGAAATTCACCAACGAACGCACAATTCGGATTTTTCAATCCGAAAAATAGGTTTTTTCTCTCTTCTTGATTCTTGCCAATTTGGTTCGTTTTTGTTAGAGATTTTTAGGAAGAACTGATTGAGATTGGCAGAAATTAGACTAGGACTGCCTGTTGTGGAGATTGATTGCTGATTTGCTGAGATTTGTGATTTTCTGAGACGAATCACGGTCTCTGGGAGAATTACGGCCGTGGTTTCCATAGAACAACCCGTAATTTTCAACAGAATGGACTTTGTAAGGAGAGTTTCGGGGATGATAAAAGAGAAGAAGAATGGTCAGAATAAGAAGAGGAAGGGTAATCCCTCCTCCTCATCCTCTAGGGCACCACCACCCTCTTCACCTTCACCTCCATCCTCACCTTCACCTCCATCCTCACCTCCTCACCCTAAAGTCCCGACCATACATGACGATCATCTCGATGCACTCGAGAGGATCAAGGAGAGGGCTGTGATTGACCCTAGATACTTGTTGTTGGAGGATCTAGTTCCTCTCAACATTGTTGATGACCTTACTTGGCTCTTGGATAGAGCCGGACTAGTTGTCTTCTCGGCTATCCGAGAAGACGCATATGAGGAGATTACACGGGAGGTTGTGACGTCTTTCGAGCACAACCATGTAGACAGGACCGTCTCTTTCCGTCTTATGGAGAGAGATTATCATTTTAGCATCCGTGAGTTTGGGACCATTTTCGGGTTTCATGAGACCTTTAATGATCGATTTCCGAGTGGCGTTTACGCCAAGAACTTTTGGAAGGAGATTGCGATGATTTACGCCGACGAGGACCGTTGGCAACCCGCTGATACCAAGGCTAGGTTGATGTACCACCTAGCCTTGAAGATAGCTCACCGTGTTCTTTCGGAGTGTCTCTTTCCTAGGACGGAGACGCCCCAAAAGATTAAGACGGATGAGCTGTTCTTGCTTTACTCTATGCTTTATGGACGCCGTGCTGATTGTGCTACTCTCTTGGCTGCTACTATGAGCAAGCTCAAGAACAAGAACAAGGGAAACATCGGATATGGTGGGATAGTTACCCACATTGCTAGGAGCTTGGTGTTGATTTTTCTTCTTGCACCCGCATACCGGCCGTACCTTTAGGGCTACATGCTTTCATGACTAGGGGTCTCATTTTCCCCACACATAGAGGTCCGCCTTATGCGGGCATGCCTTGGGAGAGCAGGACGGGTAGGGGTATAGAGTGGCTGCCGGAGTACTCCATTATGGCGGGACGCCATAATTGGAAGGAGACGTTCGCTGCTATGCATGCGAACAGGATAGTAGCTCCCCCTTATGTCCCACCACCAGTTGTCGAGGAGGAGGATATGGGAGATCAGTTTGAGAGTGGAGGAGGAGCCGAGCAGGAGTTTGGCACGTTTCCGGATCAGCCGGAGGCGGCCCCAGATGTACCTAGACGCTCTCCACGTCCAACTAGAGCCTCAGGCTCGTCTTCTCGCCGCACTAGCGTGAGTGAGAGGCCTACGTGGATGACCACACCTCCTACATGGTATGGCGTTCCCCCTCCTTGGTCCACAGAGCAGCCAGCAGCACCTCCACCAGCACCAGCACCATCCGACGCTCCAGCATGGTATAGTCAGGCCCCGGGATGGTACGAGCAGATGTCGGATTGGGCTACCGGCCTTTCAGAGAGAGTAGGAGCATTGGAGATCCGAGCCGATGCTAGAGACGGACGCTTAGACGACCTCGACCACATGATGAGGGACGTCTACCGCCAGCAGTTTGGGCGGTTCTATGATCCTAGCTTCTCTCCATTCCCGCCTCCGTCAGCACCGTAGTGATTTGATGCATGACCGTTCGCTTTAGACATTCCACCACCACTTTGTGAGTTTCTTTTTCTTTCCTTTCTTTTATTTCTTTCTTTTGAACATTAGGGACAATGTTCGTCCTAAGTATGGGGTGGGATGTACTAAAAGTTTGTAATAACTCTTACTCACTATGCTTGCTTCTATTCGAGACTATTTGCATGTTCATTATATTGTTGCATGTTTCATTATCGCATTACATGAAAAAGAACTTGAAAAACCCATAAAAATTGAAAAATTTTGAAAATTTTGTGCTTCTAATGAATTGAGATGATTTCTATGATAATCACTACTTGTGAATTGAGTTTGATGACAATTGCATGCTTAAAAGAATTGTGAATTGGAAAGAATTTGAATGAATTATACCTCTTTTGCAAGTTTCATAATGTGATGAATATTGTCTAAATCATATTGAAAAATTAAAGTTAAAATCACATTATGAGTTCTTATACTTCTTGTTGAGATGATTAAGGCAATTCAATTTTTCTTTCTTCTTTCTTTTGACCATTTTAGCTCCTCATTGAAATATTAGCCTCCTTTACCTATCCGGGAATTTGGAGAAGTGAATGAAAAAAGGCATGTTTGATGTGGGAGGGCCATGAGAGCAATTATTTGCAATCAAAAGAATAGAAAGAAATTCTAGGTTTGGGGAAGTCAATCATGATGATGAGTAACTCGGCACCATTCACATAGCCGGGTGTTTTTATCTTGCCAAAGTCGGATTGAGCGATATTCCTAGCGGATTATGGTATGTGCGCTAAGGGTTTGAGGCATCTCATGAAAATTTGAGAAACGCCAATCTCCTAGGCTTCGGTTTTTGTGCACCTCTATCCATAACTCCAAAAGTAAAGTCGAAAAATGAAAGGAAAAAGAGCGAAGCTCTAAGTTGAAGTGTTGCGGAAACCGCAAAAGAAGAAGAAGGTAGTTGTCCACTTTCCCGGATTCATGCACCACATTCCTTAAAAGTTTCCTTCCCTTTCCACATTCTAGACCTTTTCTTTGAAAGTCCTTAAGATCAAAAGAATGTTATATGACTTGGTGATCTAAATTGAAGTTTCTTATGATTGATTTTGATGATGTTTGAAGGTTATGATGCTTGTTTAGAAGTTTAATTGATTCATGAGTTTTCTTTGCTTTTTACTCTTTGATTAAGTGTGTGAAAGTTTGATAAACGATTGAAGCAAGGTTTGAGAATGATCTATTCTTTAGAATGCACATTCCTCCAAAAGAAGTATTGCTTTGAGAAGGTATACATATTTCATCCTAACTTTTGTTTAAAGCTTTTTGAAAGACCTTGCTTAGGGACAATCAAGTGTTAAGTATGGGGTTATTTGTTAGCATGAAATATTGTGATATTTTAGGCACGTTTTCTAAGTGTATTTGATTCATATTGATAGTCTTTGAATTAACAATGTTGCATTTGTGAGCTAGTTTGCCTATATTGTCGATATGGATGTCTACACTAGCTTTATGTTGATTATAGGTGATTGAGAGTCATTTCCGAACGGAATCGAGCAAAGAAGAGTTGATTGAGTATGTCCATGGATTAAGGGCATTCTTAGGAGCAAATTGGAGTTCAACTTGAGGAATGCACGAGGTTAGGGAAGAATCACGTTCTTGCCCTAAACCACGCTCTAAAATACGGCCGTATTACAAACCACGTTCAGTTCCACGGCCGTGGAACCTTGCAAAGAGAGGCGTGATGCATTCCAGTAACTATTACAGTCGTGGAATCCATGGTTCAAACCGTGACACTTTCCACGCTCTAAATTACGGTCGTGGAACCTTCCACGACCGTGATCTTGGCGATCTTTTTCGCCACATTTTGAAGTCACGATCTTTTAAAGATTGGGCCGGGCCGATATTTTATCTTGCCCTATAAAAAGACGGACGAAGCAAGATTCCGTCATCCCCGCTTAGACGCACTTTTGCGACCTCGCTTTAGACCTTGGCTTACGCCATCGCTTAGCGGCACAACTCTCGTTTGGAGACATTTACATCTCGTTGGAGATCGAAGTTCGTGTTGGGATTTACCCTAATCTCGCACTTTTGGTGGAGATTGTTGTTGAGATCTCCGGATTGGCGGAAGATTGAAGTTATTGGAAGATTGTTGCAAGAAGACTTCTCTTCTTGTTTAGGTTTGATTTGGAAGACGGATTGACATCCCGTTCTCCCTTCTTTCCTAAGATTGTGATTGTTTGCTTTATTCTGAATCTATTGACAACATTTGTTCTTGATTGTGACTTTGAAATTGGTTTGAAGTTTATTGAAAGTTTTCGGAAGTTTTCATCTTTCTATCTTTTAATTCTTGAATTTGATATCAACATGACTGTTATTGGCTAAAAACTCTTAACAATTCTAAGGTGAAGGGTTGATAGTTGTGGCTTAGATGATGATAGATCGATCGTAAACAGATTAGATCCTGAGAGTTAGAGAGAATCGTCGACAAACCCTAAATCACGGTTTGTTCTTGAGTTCCACGGCCGTGGAATCTCAAGATCTACCGTAATTTCTCTTAAGTTTACGAACCTGCTTTTACTTTAATCCAAAGTTAAAGATTTGCTTTAACTTAGTTTAGACTTGCCTTTTCTAGTTGGTAGTGAAGCCTCAACAACCTCTACCTCGATTGTGAGTGTCACAACCGTAATCGGTTACGTTAGTCTTGATCCTTGAATTACAAGTTTGTGTATTTGACATTAATTCTTGCCTTTAGAACCTTTCTATATTGAAGCCTCAACAACCTGTATAGAGAGTGTCTTGTAGGTGAGTCATATAAGGTTTTTGGAACTCCACCGTACGATTACCTTACATTAGCATACCTTTGCATATCTTAACTCTGTCTTTATATCAATAGTAAATCTTGAATCGATTGCCACAGCTGGATACTTGGATCTTTAGGATTGTTGTTTTCCCAATATTTGCAAAACTCTCATATTTACTCGCTTGATAATCTGCAATTGAATTTGTTCCCACCCAAATCCCTGTGTTCGATACTTTGGAATTCTTGCTTAACTACGTCGATCCGTACACTGCGGGTTCGCTGCTTGATTCTAGTTTTATAAATTTAAAGCTTATTTGCACACACCTTTATGAGCGAACACTTGACGCCTATCAGCATCACCCGTTGGACTGGTCGCAAGGCGCCTCCCAGTCGCCCCATTTTGGATTGGATAAGCGGTAAACTCCGTTATCATACACTTGAGCCAATATACACATAACACCGAGTCGGTGATCCTATTTCCGGTTTATCATCTTTTCATAACATAAACGGTACACACACAACCAATCACGCAATGAAGCTAATACAAAGAAGCTAGCTAAGTAAGTCCGGAGACTTACCTGTACCAGGTCAAGTTCAGTTAATGATATTCCTTGACTCCATATGAGTCTAATCTCAAATTCCTGATCATAGCATGAAACTTGTATCAATACATAATATCTAACATCTTAAAAGTTTTCACTTATAAGTTAACAACGATCATCTGAAAGAAAACACTAAAAACTAGCCTTACTTGGCAAAACGGCAGTTTTACCCCTAGACCCGGAAACTCTAAAGGGTCTATAAAGTTTCATGGCTACTACTAGAAACCCAATACAAGATGTCCAACTCTTAAGACGAAAGGATTTACTTGAGCTTTAAGGATGCCCGACATCCTGAGAAAAACCTACTCACGTACAACGCCATGTCTATTCCTATTCTATTAATTCATAAGGTCACACGAATCTCAAAGCCATCTCCAAGAACGCATAAATCTAACTCCAATCCTTTCATCTATAATGGGGCTTGCATTCTACCCTTGAGCATCACAAGATAAACTAACTTATCAAAATTCTATCCCACAATGTGTCACAACCTATAAGCATTCAATTCTAACATAAACACATCCTTATCTAATATATGTAAGTCTAACAAGCTCATCATATTTATCAACCATTCCTAACATACAATCAATTCGTAACGACTAAATCCATAAACAACCCAACAATTCCGCAATACAAAAATTACCTATTATAATAGGTCAAATTCCACCATCGTCCCAAACTTCACAAAAACTGCATGTACTTGCATTTATTCAATGAGACCACATAATTACACATAATTACATTCACATTTAAACTAAGCAAGCCTCCACAAACAAAATCCCCAAATTCATAAATTAGGGCTTACATCAGCACAAAACTCACCCAAAATCAACTTACTTTCGGATCTGCTCAAGAGGAAAAGTGACTAGTTTGATGGTGGTGCAGGGTCTTTGTCGGTGTCGATCCTGGTGGTCGAGTTGGCGGCAAGGAGAACCGGCAGCAATGGCGGAGAGGAAGCCTCACAACAGCAACAAAACCAACGGCAGTTGGTGTACTGTCAAGCCCTCTCCGGGTCCGCAGTCGACAGCACCTTGGTGTGGAATAGGCGGCGATGCTCCCGAGGAGGCAGTTGCCCTAGCGTGGTGGCCGGTGAATCCCAAAATCCGGCAGCTCGGTTGCAGGAGAGGCAAGTAGTGGCTTTCGAGGTTAATGAACTCTAATGAGATCAGAGGAACGAAAAAGAATCGGAGGTGGTGACCCAGCAGTGCGAGAAGTGGAGAGGAGAAGAAGACACGGTGGTGGAGAGGTGTCGCAAGTTGTGGCCGGTCAGGTGCAGCAGCAGCAGCGTCTCGCCAAGTGACGGTTCCAGTGGAGGAAGAGGGGTCGTGTGAGAAGTAGAAAGAGGGAGCAAGTGAGGCTTGTGAAGGAAGAGCCCCAACAAGGGTGCGGCGGCTGGGAGGAGAAATAAGCCTCTAAGGTTCTCAATTAGTGTAACCTACACATCATCCAATAATGGGCCCCGTTGACAGCCCGGATGGTAACATAATGTAAACTAAAAAAAACTGGGAACAAGTCCAAATCGGTAAGGTCGGTTGATTCGGAATTTATCGGAAAAAAAATTAAAATTACACCGTAAAAATACTCGTAAAAAATATACTTAAGTTATAAATAAATTAAAAATAAAATAAAAGAGAAATATATATATATATATATATATATATATATATATATATATATATATATATATATATATATATATATATATATATATATATATATATATATACATATATATCGAAAACACGCCTAAAAATTTTGGGGCGTTACATCAGGTCCCCTAAAACAAGTTTCGTCCCGAAACTTGCCATACACTAAACTTCTCGGCCCATAAGGCCGAGGTATGAACTCTCACTAAGAAGACTTAAACCTTATAATCTATACACACAATCTACTCAATTACCCCCGCAAGATATATCAGGTCATATAGCACATAACTCAACTAAGGGAAGAACTAGGTATAACCCGTCGATTCTATTGATACTACTAACTCAACGCAAAACTCAAACAAAAATATTGTCCTCCGTCTTTCAGTTAGCCTCATCGGTTCCTCGTTTGCCACTAGATTGTCATGACTGATAATACGTATCGAGTCATGTATGTACTCTCCCGATTTCCTTCTCGTGTCTTTCTCAATGTAGCATTCCCATTATGCTTCTCTTTGATGGTCTCTAACAAAGAGGATTGAACTTCCAAATTACACCGTTGGTTTTGGTTCTTGTCAAACTAAACTTTGATGTAACGTTTCTTCAACTCTCGTTTCAAGTTCCATGTAATGAAGGAAGTACTTTACTTCACATTGCTTCAACTAACGAGACACATGTCATTACTTTTACATCGTTCCTCAACACTCAATCAAGACCTTGTTTTGGAGAATCAAAACAGTTGCACCAATGAGTCTCCTCTTATCTCTTAAACAATTCCAATGTCAAATTTCGTCTCACTACATACTTCATGTCATCCGGAGTAGGTTAGCCATAGATGGTGTTACCTTGGAGAATCTCTCCACAAATTTGGTAATAACCAGCACACCCAAGAAAATTTGTAACTTCTTTCCCATCCTTCGGGGTTGCCATCATGAGACAACTTGTCATACAACTTCTCTTTTCTTCGAGAGTAGACCAAAATATCTTATCTGGGGTATTACTAAGCCCATATGGAATCACTACAACTTGTAGTGACCATGGTTTGTTTGGAATGTCGTATTTGCAATATCCTAGTCTCAAATTCTCAATTGGTGACAATCAGACCTTAACTCAAATATAGAAGAGATTACCGACCCTTGAAACCGGTCGAGTAGATCATTTATCCGTGGTGAGGGATACTTGTTCCTCATTGTTATCTTGTTCGGCTCATTGTAATCGATGTACAAACGGAGATAACCATCTCTCTTTTCGCAAATTGGTGTTCTCCATAACAACTTCAAATCAAAAGTTTAAGATATAGTTTAATATGACCTTCAAATCGAGAGCTCAAGATAACATTTGGAGTTCTCCAAAACATTTCACTAATTCTAATGAACTCTTATCAATAAGTTCTTGGAATTACTCATTCAATGGCTTCCACAACTCACGTCTCTTCGTAAGGTCATTTATTGATATCATTTTTTTACGGTGCTTTGGAAATTGGGGTTGGGTCAAGATCAGCCTCAATGGCAAAATCCACATTCCGATGTATAGGAATCCGTGATATCTCAGGTTCCATCTTTTCTTGTCTTGTCACATATCATAATAACCGACACAATCTTGTCTTATCACTTTACAAATGGTCATAACACAATTGATCTACCTCGATCTTTGATGTGACGTCTTTAAGACTCTGCATTGTTCCATCTTCAACTACAATGTCGACCGTCCTCTTTCAAAGATCTTTCACCTCTTGAACTCGAGGGACTTGCTCGAGTCTTCTGACTCTTGAAGCCATGGTTAAGCAATATTTCAACTTAATCCCATTTTCCCTCTTTGATGGCATGATTGTAAAAATATTTTAAGGTTTCTCACTTATGTGCAACCATAAGGATCCAATCTGCAGGGCTTAACCGTGCTTCGAAACATTTGACCTTAATTAGAATCCATCCGCGTTCCTATTGGTTGATATCTTAAGTTTTTTGATCAAAGCTTCTTGTTTCATCTTTCATCTTCTTGAGATCATCATCGATACACATTTCATTCTTCTTGGTGTTACTTAGTCCCACCACCATGACGGAAAACGGTAGACTCCAAATGGAAATTCTACTATGTGAACTTTCACCATGTGATCCTCCTCGTAACTCTCATATGTTTGAAGAAGTCACCCGCTTAGGATATCGTAAAATTGACACTTCATCTTCTAGTACCTCCGTAAGCTTAACTTACGGGTCTCTTAAATATTTTGTGATTGATTCATCCACACTTCTCATCTCGACTCCCATGCCTAGGAGCACCTAGGGAAAACTTTCACGTCTTAATGAAATACCCCTTCTACCCTTGCTAGAAGATACTTCTCTTCTTCTCGATACGCATCTTTGGTTTATCGGCACGCCACTTGGAGAAAATAATTAAATTTAAGTTCGTTGTCTAGAATCCACTTCATTGTTGCCCATCGTGGCTTCCTTGGAACCGCTCCCATATCATTTCCTTTCTTGTACACTTCCTTCTTAGTATGCTTAAACTAACTCGAGGTTCTCTTCCACTCGCTTGTCCTTCGTTTACGCCATCTCTAATCTTCCGATTCGACATCCACTTAAAAGGAGAAATACCAAGGTGTTTGTAAGAACATGATACTCAAACCGGTACTAGAGCATATATATCCTCATATGCCCACTATCCAAAGCCAAACGGCGTCATCCAAGAGGCGATGATGGCTTTCTATCATCTCAACTATAAGTTCTCGCATCCATATGCCACTATATATCCTAGTATACGTATATACGACTATAAAAGTCCTATGTCCACGTTACTACCAACATCACACATCCAAGGAACCACTCTCATAAAACAAGATCCAAACACTAATATAATCTTATCATGCCACATGTACAAACTCATCTCAATATAAAGGGCATACCACCATTATCACATAACAAGTCCATCATGCATAACTATAATTAACATATAACAATAGTTCAAAAACATCCTAAGTAAACAATACATATCTACACACACACACAGATATATATATATATATATATATATATATATATATATATATATATATATATATATATATACTAAAAATCCAATAAACTACGCTACCGAGATCCGCGGAAGGAGTGGAGGTCACGCACATTCTATCCCAAACCCGACTCATGCATATGATTTTGAAAATGAAAAGTCAGAACCCTTGCGGGTTCTGTTTATTCCTCATCCGACCTTTAAAAGATTGCGAGTGCCATTGTTGTCAACCTAGGGCTCTGATACCACTTTGTAACACCCCAAATCCGCGGGACTCGGGATGCTACAGACGGAGATCTCACAATGGGTTCTGACCCTTAGCTTGACAACAATTTCACCGGATCTTTCCAACATGGCACAAATAAAGGCAAATTCCAAAATCGTTTTAATGAAATGCAAACAATCTCAAAAAGAAAGATAAAACTTGGAAACTCAGTCGAGTCCTCAAAACGACACAAATCCAAAACATAAATACATAAGGTACAACATAATCCAAAAACCACGTCAACCCATAATCATCCCCGTACTATAATGTACGGAGACCCCAGCTGTCCACTCCTCCGCCTAACTCGGCGGCATCCCTATCCTGCAAGGCATATACAACAATATCGGTATAAAACCGTTAGCTAGCATTCAAAGCATTAGAGTCGAGGTGATGGCACAAACACGCATAATAATCGTAAACACACATAAATCATCACAACACAACAATTATAACCTAAACACACACAAGTCATTTTATTATCTTCATTTAACGTTATTCCCTTACTAATTCACTTATGGTGTGACACGAGAATCCCTCGACTTTGTCCCCTTTCACCATGCCAGGTTTGTACTTGACGCCTATCGGCATCACCCGTTGGACTGGTCGCAAGGCACCTCCCAATCGCCCCATTTTGGACTGGACAAGCGGTCACCGCCCCTTATCATACACTTGAGCCAATATACACATAACACCAGGTCGGTGATCCTATTTCCGGTTTATCATCTTTTCATAACATAAACGATACACACACACAACCAATCACGCAATGAAGCTAATACAAAGAAGCTAGCTAAGTAAGTCCGGAGACTTACCTATACCGGGTCAAGTTCAGTCAATGATATTCCTTGACTCCATACGAGACTAATCTCAAATTCCTGATCATAACATGAAACTTTTATCAATACATCATATCTAACATCTTAGAAGTTTTCACTTCTAAGTTAACAACGATCATCTGAAAGAAAACACTAAAAACTAGCCTTACTTGGCAAAACGGCAGTTTTACCCCTAGACCCGGAAAATCTAAAGGGTCTATAAAGTTTCATGGCTACTACTAGAAACCCAATACAAGATGTCCAACTCTTAAGACGAAAGGATTTACTTGAGTTTGAAGGATGCCCGACATCCTGAGAAAAACCTACTCACGTACAACGCCATGTCTATTCCTATTCTATTAATCCATAAGGTCACACGAATCTCAAAGCCATATCCAAGAACGTATAAATCTAACTCCAATCCTTTCATCTATAATGGGGCTTTGCATTCTACCCTTGAGCATCACAAGATAAACTAACTTATCAAAGTTCTATCCCACAATGTGTCACAACCTATAAGCATCCAATTCTAACATAAACACATCCTTATCTAATATATGTAAGTCTAACAAGCTCATCATATTTATCAATCATTCCTAACATACAATCAATTCGTAACGACTAAATCCATAAACAACCCAACAATTCCGCAATACAAAAATTACCTACTATAATAGGTCAAATTCCACGATCGTCCCGAACTTCACAAAAACTGCATGTACTTGCATTTATTTAATGAAACCACACAATTACACATAATTACATTCACATTTAAACTAAGCAAGCCTCCACAAACAAAATCCCCAATTCATAAATTAGGGCTTACATCAGCACAAAACTCACCCAAAATCAACTCAGTTTCGGATCTGTTCAAGAGGAAAAGTGACTAGTTTGATGGTGGTGCAGGGTCTTTGTCGGTGTCGGTCCTGGTGGTCGAGTCGGTGGCAAGGAGAACCGACAGCAAGGAGAACCGGCAGCAAGGGGAACCGGCAGCAATGGCGGAGAGGAAGCCTCACAACAGCAACAAAACCAACGACAATTGGTGTACTGTCAAGCCCTCTCCGGGTCCGCAGTCAACGGCGCCTTGGTGTGGAATAGGCAGCGATGCTCCCGAGGAGGCAGTTGCCATAGTGTGGTGGCCGGTAAATCCTAAAATCCGGCAGCTTGGTTGCAGGAGAGGCGAGTAGTAGCTTTGGAGGTTAATGTGTAAGATCCTAGGTTTTTGCCTTCACCGCCCTTGCGGTGAAGAGGGCCGCCCCCGCGGCCAGCCGCCCCTGCGGCTGTGAGATCTGTCCTTGCGGATCGTGCAACAGATCGCGCCGATCTGTTTTCGTCGTTTTATCTTTCTTCCATAGATAGAATACCCGATATTTTATCTTATGAGCCGTTTTTCTAATTTTCTTTCTAACCCTAGACACCCTTTCCGTCTAGTGTTCCAGCCCTCCCTATATATTCTCTTCCTTCTCTCCTTTTTCCCGTTCCTTGCTATCGTCTTCAAACCCTAGAGAGTTGCAGCCGTCCTGGCTTCCTACAATCCCGTTGAACGTGTATGTGCATCTTTTCTAGTTCTACCTCACGTTCTTTTAGCGCTGCATGCCTTCCCTTCTGTTTTGGTTTCTTCTGTCGTTCTTTTCTTTCCTTCTTCTCCAAGGATCAAACATGAGCCTTGATTCTTGTGGAGTGTTCCGTTGTTGACCCTTCGTTGTTCTCATGCTCTCTGGAGTGGAGTCTCGACGTGTTGGAACCAAAGGTTCGATCTTTGGTTGCCCCTGCTGTGAGATCTGTCGAAGAGAAGCCCGACAGTAACTTCTGACGAAGATCCGCCCCTGCGCCTCTGTCACAGCCGCCCCTGCTCCTGCACAGAGACGCCCCTGTGCCTCTGTTCAGCCGCCCCTGCGCATCTGTCTAAGTGTCCCTGCGGTTTGTCTACAGTAGCTCCCGTCTTTGGTGAGTTGCTTCCTTCCTTCCTTTTCTCGTTCCTTCCTTGGTTCCTTATGTTGTTCCTTGTTCCCCTGAGTTGTTGTAAGACTAAGGTTGAGCCCTTAGCATGTGTTGATCTCTTAGAGATCTTTGAGACTAGAAGTCATAGACTTCTAGCAACCATTCCGTTCCTGATTTGTGTTGCTTGTTCGTACAGGCTTTTCTTGCTCCTTTCCTGAGGGAAACTAGCTTCCTTGTGTGTTTCTGAGTTGTTCACTGATCTCTTGCGTTACCTTCATGTGAGGTAAGTCCCTTGGACTTACTTAACTTCATTCCGCGTATTAGTTAGATTGTTTTGGCTTGTTTGTGTTGCTATCATGTTTATAATGGATAATTGGAAATAGGATTCACCCTTTGTTATCCTTAACTGGCCCAAGTGTATTATAACCGGGCGGTGACCACTTGTCTAGTTCTACAGGAGACTAGAATGTGCTCTTGCAACCCAGACCCGTAGGTAACAGATAGTACTGATCTATTCCTATTGGTAGACGGAAGCGGAGGTGAGTTTTGGGAGATTCTCGTGTGACAAAAGAAGTTGAATTAGTAATGGATAACCTTAATGAAAGATAATACCCGGTTGATGTGTAAGCATGTTATGTGTTTTTCTTTACGTGATGTGTGTTTGTGCCTTTACACTCTTGCTTATACCTAGAATGTTAGCTAATGGTTTATGCCGTCGTTGTTGATGTTCCGCAGGTTCAGGATGCTGTTGAGTGATCCGGATGGTGTGGTCAGTCGGGGTTCCCGTACATTATAGGACGGGATTGAGTTTTTGTTTCGTTTGTTGTTTCTCTTTTGTTTTGACCCGGTTGTGGAGCTTTTGTGTTTTCTTCTGTTTGAACCTTTGGTTTTATATTAAGTTTTCGTTTTCATTCGTCTGTGGCTTGTTGTAAGATCCGTTTGTTGTTGCTACTCTGAGGGTCGGAACCCATTGTGCGATCCTAGCCCGTAGCGCTTCAAGTTCCCAGAACTTGGGGTGCTACAATATGGTATCAGAGCTCTAGGTTGGCAACAATGGCACTCGAAATCTTCTACAGGTCGGATGGATAAATAGAACCTGCAAGGGGTCTAACGTTTTCAAAAGGGGGTTTTGTTTTGACCTTTCGGTCTGGGATAGATGTACGGGCGACCACTACTACCTCCGCAGATCTCAGCAGTGTAGTTCTTTTGTGTTGGCCTTTATGTGTGTTTTTTTTGGACTTTTGCTTTAGCTGTAGCGTGGCCTTATATATATATAGTCTTATATATCTATCCTTATAGCAGATGGCGCGTACTAGAGCTACATCTACTATGAGGCAAGGAAGGGGTCGACCACCACTTCCACTTGCCGTCCGTGGACGAGGACGTGCAGGAAGACCTCCACTAGCTAGAGGTCTGGGCCAAGCCCCAGTTGCTGATCTGCCTATCGCTGAGGCGTTTGCTGAAGAGGTTGCTGAGAGCATTGTTCCTGAGGCTGGAGATGGGACCGCTGCTAGGTCTGGAGCACAGAGAGAGCCATCAACAGAGTCCGCACGAGTGTCTATCGGAGCTTTTGCATTTCGCGACTATGTGCAGAGGGTTGAGGAGGCTATCAGGACTGGAGGATCAGCACCAGTGCCGCCAGTTCCTGCGAGATCAGCTGAGGTTTCGCAAAGAGTTACACAAGCTGTTGCCCCACCTGCTAGAGTTGCTGAGGTTGTTAGGGCGCCGGCTGAGGAAAAATTGCCAAACCCTGACAGTTGGTTGAAGGCTTTCGAGCAGCTGAAGGTTCCCATCTTCGTGGGAAGAACTGGCTTGGAGGTGGAGCAGTGGCTAGGGCAGGTGGATTCTACCATGGAGGCTATCGGTTCCCCTGAGGGACGTCGAGTCAACATAGCACAGACATTGCTGAAGGATTAGGCTCATTCTTGGTGGAGAACCATTCGTAGTAAGGTCACCAGTTATGAGCAGATGAAGACAGTGATCAGGGATCGCTATTGCCTTGCAGCCATGAGGAGAGACCGTCTCCAAGATTTTCTTGAGGCTGGATTCGAGGATTTGCCTATTGCTGAGATAATCTTCAAGTTTCAGGATGAGTTGGCGTTGCTAGGTCCGTCTGCACCACCGGAGGATCAACATGTTTACCTTTTCTCTCGGAGGTTGAGAGAGTCGACACGCTCTTATCTTACTGGTTTCCGTTGTGACTCTCTAGCGGATTATCAGGATAGAGCTTCTGCGTATGAGAGAGACTGACCAGGTCAAAGGAGAGCTTCTCATACAGGAGGTCCAGAGAAGAGACAAAAGAATAGATTAGCCAGTGTTGGAGCTGGAGCAGCTGGTTTTGGGCGTAGTCAGACGCCTAGACGTTCTGGTTTTCAGCAGAGTTCTGATAGAGCACGGTAGTGTCATAACTGCGGAGTAGTTGGACACATCCGAGCTGACTGCAAGAAACCAGCAGTGACTTGCTTTACGTGCGGCAAACCCGGACACAGAGCGACGTTTTGCCGTCAGGGCAAGACGTTATCTCAACAGGGTTCTTCACCTGTCAATGTTGTTGGAGGAGGACAGAGATCTCAGTACCAGCAGCAGCAGCAGAGAGTTTCAGGTTTTGCCGCTCCTCAGGGTTCCACTCCAGGACAGGGGAGAGGTAGAGGATGTGTTGGTGGATCTGCAGACACCAGAGATACACCAGCCAAAGTTTATGAGTTGAGGAGTGCTGTAGAGCCGACAACGCCAGCAACTACAGGTACCATTCACATTAATGGTTTTCCTGTCAGAGTTCTTTTTGATATTGGTGCTACACATTCCTTTATATATGATGCATGTGTAGATAGATTGGCCTTAGTTACTGTAGAGGATAAACCCTTCTTTATATGATTACCCGATGGGGGTAAGATACGAGGTACGCGAGAGGTTCGCAATTGCCCTATTAGATTGGAAGGTCGCGATTGGCCATCTAACTTCTTCGTCATGTACTTAGTACATGAAGAAGTTATTCTGGGCATGGATTGGATGGATCGACATCGAGCAGTTTTGGACATCGGCAAGAGGACAGTGACGGTAACTATAGATGCAGGCCATGTTGAGATTTTCCGAGGATGGGATCTCGAGAAGACTGGTACAGTCATTAGTGCAGTACGAGCTGCGAGACTTATCAGTCAGGGATGCGAGGCTTTTTGGTGCTATGCCATGAAGGATAGTACTAGTCCAGCTTTGGAGGAGATTCCACTAGCTTGCGAGTTTGCTGACGTCTTTGGAGAGCCATCAGGTTTACCTCCACAATGGAGTGTAGACTTTGACATTGATCTAGAGCCCGGTACGATACCGATCTCTAAGGCTTCGTACCGCATGGCGCCTATCGAGATGCTTGAGTTGAAGAAGCAGCTTGAGGATTCAGCAGAGAAGGGCTTCATCCGCCCTAGTGTATCTCCTTGGGGTGCACCAGTTCTCTTCGTCAGAAAGAAAGATGGGTCAATGAGGTTATGTATCAACTACCGAAAGCTGAACAAGGTGACGATCAAGAACAAGTACCCATTGCCCCGTATCGATGAGCTTTTGGATTAGCTGCATGGAGCCTTAGTGTTTTCGAGGATCGATTTGAGATCAAGATATCACCAGCTGAGGGTGAGAGAGTAGGATGTAGCCAAGACGGCATTTCGGACCAGATATGGACACTACGAGTTTGTAGTGATGCCATTTGGGCTCACGAATGCGCCCGCAATCTTCAAAGAGTTAATGAACAGCATCTTCATCGACTTTCTAGACCAGTTTGTGGTTGTCTTCATCGACGACATTCTTGTTTACTCCCGAAGTAGAGAGGAGCATGCTGGACACTTGAGGATCGTTCTTCAGGTCTTACAAGATAGAGAGCTCTACGCCAAACTCTCTAAGTGCGAGTTTTGGATGTCCGAGGTAGCATTCCTTAGTCATATTGTTTCAGCTAAAGGGATCAAGGTAGATCCGGCAAAGATTGAGTCAGTAGCTTCCTGGCCGCCACCTAAGAACGTCAAGGAGGTTCGCAGCTTCTTAGGATTGGCAGGCTGCTACAGGCATTTTGTTGAGGGCTTTTCAGTTATCGCCCGACCGCTCACTTTCTTGCTGAGGAAGTCTACGAGGTTCGTATGGTCCGAGTCGTGCCTACGGAGCTTTGAGGAGCTGAAGAAGAGATTGAACTCTGCTCCTATCCTAGCTCAGCCAGAAGCATTGAGGATTTTGTGGTTTACAGCGACGCATCCAAGCTGGACTTGGGATGTGTTTTGATGCAGAGGGGAAAAGTGATCGCTTATGCGTCTCGACAGTTGAAGACATACAAGGAGAATTACCCTACCCACGATCTTGAGTTAGCTGCTGTTGTTCATGCTTTGAAGATTTGGAGACACTATCTGTACGGAGCCACGTGTTAGATTTTTACAAACCATAAGAGTCTGAAGTACATATTCACTCAGCGGGAGTTGAATAACCGCCAACGCAGATGGTTAGAGTTGATCAAGGACTTTGATCTTGAGATCTTATACCACCCGGGAAAGGCTAATGTGGTAGCAGATGCCCTCAGTAGGAAGACTTTTTGGGAGATGGTGATCGCTAGGCTGACAGCTCAGCCACAGTTACAGCGAGACTTGGCATGACTAGAGATGGATATCTAATTTCCAGATTCCGACAGCCAGTTGTCCACCTTGGAGGTAGTACCTGATCTGTTGGCCGAAATCCGACAGAAGCAGGGGAGTTGCCCAGCTTTGACACAGATCCGAGACCGGATGTCTCGAGGAGAGGCACCACAGTTTACAGTTGGTGCTGACGGAGTTTTGAGACGCCAGGAGCGTGTTTGTGTGCCGTCAGATCGAGAGTTGAGACAAAGGATCCTTTAGGAGGCTCACTCTTCACCTTACTCAGTACACCCTAGTGCGAGTAAGATGTATCAAGATATCAGACGCTCTTACTGATGGGGAGGTCTGAAGCCAGACGTCACGAGATATGTGGCTCAATGTGCGACCTGTCAGCAGGTCAAGATCAAGCATCATAGAGCGAGCTACTCCCACTTCCCGTTCCTCAGTGGAAGTGAGAAGACATCTCTATGGATTTTGTGACCGATTTGAGACCGAGTCGTGGTTTTGATGCTATCTGGGTCATAGTAGATCGATTGACGAAGACCGCACATTTCATTCCGATCAAGGAAACGTGGCCGGTGAGTCGATTGGCAGAGGAGTTTACGAGACAAATAGTGAGACTTCATGGCGTACCTAGGACTATTGTCTCTGACAGAGACGGACGCTTCACTTCGAGGTTCTGGCAGCAGGTTCATGCCGCTATAGGCACGAGCCTACAGTTCACTACTACTTATCATCCTCAGACCGATGGTCAGTCTGAGTGGACCATCCAGACTTTGGAGGACATGTTGCGAGCCTGTGTGTTAGACTGGGGACAGGTATGGCCAGATCACCTTCCCTTAGTGGAGTTTTTGTACAACAGCAGTTGGCACGCATCAATCAGGATGGCTCCTTATGAGGCTTTATATGGATAAAGATGTTGTACACCGCTGTGTTGGGACGAGCCTAGTAGAGCCAGCGGAATAGCACCTGAGCAGATTCAAGATGACATGGCTCGAGTAGCAGTGATCCGAGAGCGGATGTTAGCAGCACAGAGCCGACAGAAGTCTTACACAGATAAGAGGCGCAGACCTCTGGATTTCAGAGTTGGAGCTCAAGTTTGGTTGAGAGTATCCCCGACACGAGGCGTCAGACGTTTCGGTGTCAAAGGGAAGTTGAGTCCCAGATATGTTGGACCATTCTAGATTCTTGAGCGAGTTGGAGAGGCAGCTTACAGACTTGCATTGCCACCGACACTCGAGGGTGTTCACCCAGTTTTCCATGTGTCTCAGCTACGGGAGTACATACCTGACCAAAGACACATCATCAGTGTAATAGCTAGAATTTCCGAATTCTAACTAATGTTGATTAACTTAATCGTTGATAGTAATTGACATATAACTCGCGAAGATTTCCCAAGTGATGAGTATGAGTCCCACCGTTATGTTCCTCGCGTAATTTTGGATGTTTGGGGAAATTTTTACTTTTTCCCCCGGGTAATTAATTTTACCCTCCGGTGTTATTTGGAGCATTTGGGAGCTCCAATTAATAAAAATGCAGTTGAGAGAAATGATCAGGACATCGGATATGTCCTAGATATGAAATAACATGGAGAGGTAAAACGGCCAAAAGAGTCACTATTTCGTTTCTTAACGGCTAAGAAAGACGGCTTAGGAATACACGTTTTCCGAGGCACTTGTGGTATAATTATCCCTACAATATTCCAGATTTAATGTTCCAAACTCGAGAAGTTTGGAGAAAGAGGTTCGACCCGCCTTTTGATCGGTTAATGGATAATTATCGACTTTACTAAAGGATAATTATCGTCTTCACTATAAATAGCGGAAAATCCTTTATTAATTCATTTCCTTTCACATTTTCTCGTAAAAGCTCTGATTTCTCTCAACCTTCAAACTCAGATCTACTGTCCGTTTCTAATCCGATTTCAATTCCGTTTGAGTTTCTGGATTCCTCTCTTCATTCTCTTCATAACGGTACCGAGTTTCTGCATTTCCGAGTATATGGAGGGCTGGTCGAGCATATATGTCACCAGGACGGTTCCGTCGCTCAGATTCCGATGAATTTGATGCTGTCCATGCGTAGCCTGCGTCGTTGTGATTCCGAATCTTCTTTCAGATCGTCAATCGGGTTAGTAACGAATAAGTTATGAATTTATTCGTTTTCCGTACTGTGATTTGGCCTAAATTGACTTTAGGTTTGTCAAATAGGACAATTAGAAATTCCATTATGGTCGTTATATTATTCTGGTGATTATGGGTTCTTGTTTGATGAAATCTGATGACAGGGGGTTTAGAAATTGCCTGCGGGCAAAACGTTATTCTGGCGAAATCTAATTAATTAATTAAAGGTTAATTAATTAAATTAGGATTAAAATTGAGTTTGAGGAATGTTGATTAGATACTACCTTGAGATTTGAGGAATTGTGAGCTATGTTGAGATATTGAGGTTTAGTTGGTTGTGAGGCTCATAGATTGAGTATGATCCTTATGGATCCCTTTGGGTCAAGGTGTGACCCCTTTGATGAATAGAGGTTGATATATCTCTTTATGCCTTTTTATAGGCCGTGTTGTCCCTCCAGTGTAGAGGTGATCGTGGTTGATTTTGTACGAGGTTGAGGTAAGTCCGTAGGACTTACTTAGCTACCATCCCTATATTGGGTGTTTGCATGAGTGATAGCATGAATTATAGTCTATATTTTAGGGTGCGTTTGGACGTTTTATCTTTCATAATCTGCATGTTTGTATGTACATTATGTGATTTTACTACCATTTCATCTACCTTTGCGGGAATCGAGGTCTACACCTAGTTTCGTTGTAATTGCAGGTAATATGGTACGTTTTGCATCAAGAAGGAGCAAAAGGAGTCAAGAGTCATTTGGAGCTACATCCAGGAAGCATAACCATGGATTAAAGATTTGCTTTGGACCAGTTTTGAGAGATTCTACATTCAGTTGTGAGTCACCTCGGTTGACCAGAGATTCATCTCGACCGAGGCGATCCAGAGACGCCGACTCGACCGAGGCGAATACCTAGGACGCGGCAAGAATATTTTATTCTTGGCTGGGATCTTTTAAAATTGGAAAGTGATCTCATATTTTTGGGCTTGGCTTCTAGAAGGAAGGAGATATGCAGAATATATATTTTACCTATATTTATGGGAGAATATCTTTTTAAGATTTATTATCTTTGGAGGTTTATTTTCCTATAAAAAGGGTTGGATTTTCACAAATCGAAGAGGCCGCTATCATCCCGCATACGACGCAGCATACCACACACGCAGCAGCAGCAGCCGCAGTATACTCCAATTTGGGAGTTTTTGAAGAACCTTTTTGAAGGTTGAAGGAAGGTTGAAGATCATAGCTTTTTATAGCTTTTTGAAGGGTTTTGTAAGATTGTCTTCAATTCCTTTCCTTGTTGTCTTGTCTTGTTGGATTATTATCCAAGGAACGCTTTGTTGTGATATTTGATTCAGTTATTGAAGTCTTTTTCCTTAAATTCTTCTTTGTTCAAATATTCACCTTCTTCCCATATATTTTAATACTTTCATTATGATGATGAGTGGCTAATTTCCTTATGTGATTCTAGGGTGATTGGCTGAAGGTTGTGGGAAAAACAATGATAGAATAATCTTAGATTCCAGTAGGATCCTGAAAGTTCGAGTCTTTAACCTTAACCCTAAGCATCTCGTTCGGTTGATGAACATCTCGGCCGGGGTGGAATTCTTCTGACCGAGGTGACTTATCTGATCCTAAACTGAGAGTTAAGTGTTAGAGTTTGCTAAATCCTATTCTTATTACACCTTCCTGGTTCAATGCAAGCTTAGGATGAGACTTACCCGGTAATTCCTTAGTTTGTGTACCAACGATCATAAGTGTAGGTAATAAAGGTTTATCCTTTATTGGGGTTTGAGTGTGCTTCCATCCCATCTTTGTGAGTTAGCCTGAGACTTACCCGGTAAAGGTTGATTCTATTCCCTTAGATGGTGTGTTAGTTTGAGGTTATAGTTCTATATCTTGATTCCTTGAGACTTACCCGGTAATAGGAGTTACGGTTTAGGATTAGTGTGTAGTGAGACTTACCCGGTGATCTACTCCACTTTAGTAATACCTTCCCCAAGCAAAAATCTCAGCTTTGTCCGCTTATCTATAGATCTTGAGTTGGAACCACAACTTGATGCTTTAATCCCTAGAATTGCATGTTTGCTTATTTGACATCTTATTCATCTTTGATTGTGTTAATCGCTCTTGTGGTTAGAATTAACGTAGCATACCGTTTTGACTTTGTTTCACCAAGTCCCTGTGATCGACCCCTGGAATTTTCTTGCTTTTACTACGATTGACCCGTACACTGCGGGTTCGCATCCTTGTTTTAAGCTTAAGTCTAGGGTTATAAATTTAAAGCTTGCACACACCGTTTGGAGCGAACAAGTTTTTGGCGCCGTTGCCGGGGACTTGGTCTAGACCGAGCCGGTACGGTTTGCTCTTGGGGCATTTGCCCCGTTTCATCTAACCACTCTACTTGAGTGACGATCTTTGCAGGTTCTTTCTTAGGTATATGCGAAGAACCCGCGCTGGGAAGGAAATCGTTCCTTACGATCCCGAACCAGAAAAGACATACAAGCGACGCTTAAGAGAAGCAAAGATGGCCCAACAAGACGATCACGATCTTGCGGCCCAATTGAGAGAGACGCTGGAGCTGCTACGTCTCAGTAAAGAAGAGCTAAGGCAAGAGAAAGAAGAGAATCATGCCAGGACTGCAGCAATCGAAGCTGAGATTGCAGCCATTCGGAACCAGATTCTACTTCGACCGATGCAGGATCCAGTAGTTGATCCTCGACCGAGGCAGATTCCAGTACCTGACGCCCCGGTCGATGTACATCCACCTCGGATACCAGTCCGAGATGTTCTTCTTGCAGGAATCCCACAAACCCTAGGTCAAAGGATGGACCCTAATCAACAGCTGAGGCGTCCAGGAGTGAACCTAGGAGATCCAGCGGATCATGACTACGAACTTCGACCGCAAGTTCTAGCCATGATTCGCCAATGTCAATTCGGAGGGCTAGAGAAGGAGTCGCCGCATCAACATCTTCAAAACTACGAGATCTTGATGGAGACCTTGCGACCTCCCAGAATTGAGAATAACAACTACAAGCTAAGACCTTTTTACTTTTCTTTAAAAGATAGAGCTCTTACTTGGTATCAATCTCTTCCTCCAGGAAAAATTAGCACATGGGAGGAGATGACTACGGAATTCTTAACCAAATTCTTTCCACCCTCAAAGACCGCTGAAATGAGAGGGAAGATCAATGCTTTCATCATGAAGGACAAGGAGAGCTTGTCCAAATCTTGGGAGCGGTTCAAGGATATTCTTTTGGATTGCCCACATCATGGGATTCCAAAGATCGAGTTGTTGGAGATCTACTTCAAAGGGCTGGACGGAAACACCCAGTTCAATCTCCAACTACTCTCCGCCGGTACGTTCATGGACATGGCGATTGATGAGGCTTGGGACTTCATTGAGAAGCAAGCCTTACATATGGAGAAGTATACCCACCAAGGAGCTGAAGGTGGAGTTAAAAGAGTCAACTTTCAAGAGACTCAACCCAACAACAATCAACTCACATCATTGAAGAATGACGTGAAGGAATTGAAGGAGCTCTTGATGGCTCAAACTAAGAAGGAAGAGCAAGGGCAAAGGAGCAACAACAACAATAATAACGGGTACCGTAACAACAACAACGGACCCCGAAACAACAACTACAACAACAACAATAGAGGATCCAATAGCAACAACTGGAGGGCGAATAATCAAAACCACAGTAACAATTATTCAAACTCCAACTCTAATGATTCCTCTAACCCTTTCCTCTCTTCTCCTTCTTCTTCTTCTTCTACTCCATTGAAAAGCCAAGGGCAAGGATCAAGTTCGTCTCAGCCGGAAAAGAAGGACGCAGTTCTGGAGGCAATCTTGATCAAGCTTGGCGCTATGGAGAATTCTATGACTTCATTTTCGAGGGCCCAAAAGTCCCTTGAACAACAACTTGCTAATAGGGCAAATGAAGCGCCAAGAGATCCAGGGAAGCTTCCAGCAAAGACGGAAACTAACCCTAAGGGCCAATGCATGGCCATAACGACGAGGAGTGGACTCAAAACTGCTGATCCAGTACCTCGCTCGACGCAGACCACCTCGGTCCAGATCCAGTCGAAGAACACCTCGACCGAGATGCCAACCGAGGCAGAGCAACAGAATGCAGGAGGAACGACAGAAACTTATGTTCCACCTCCTGCATATAAACCACCACTTCCATTCCCTCAATCCAGAGCCAGAGCACATCTAGACAAGCACTTCGGTAAGTTTCTTGACTTGATGAATAAGCTACATATTAATATTCCTTTCCTTGATGCTATTTTAGGTATGCCCGCCTATGGGAAGTTCTTAAAAGAGATCTTATCAAGGAAGAGGAAGCTGGAGGATGTTGGTGAAGTTAGGATGACATCTAAATCTTCGGAGCTCATCAAGATTATGAAAGAAAAGATGCCACCTAAATTGAGAGATCCCGACTCATTTTGCATTCCCATTCAAGTTGGAGATGTCACTTGTGAAGCCCTTTGTGATCTAGGAGCCAGCGTGAGCATCATCCCGCTGGAGTTATGCACTAAGATCGGTCTTGGAGAGCCCAAGCCGGTCAAGATTCGACTTTACATGGCGGATCGTTCCATTACCCATCCCGTGGGCATTTTGGAAGACGTTCCGGTCAAGTTAGGTAACTTCTATCTACCTATAGATTTTGTCGTACTTGACATTCCCGCAGATTATCTTGTTCCTATCATTCTCGGGAGGCCATTTCTAGCGACTTCGGGTTGCAATGTGGATTGCAAGAACGCCAAGTTGAAATTCAACGTTGGTGGCGATGAAGTGGAATTCACACTACTTGCAGCCATGAAAGGGGAGCAACTAACTGATGATATCTTCAACATCTACGATGAAGAAGAATCAAGAGAATTGGTGAGCTCTATCCTTATTAACGATCCACTCGAAAGAGTTATTAGCTTCAGTTTAATGGAGGAAGGTATAGATGCTTCTTGTGATGCAGATATACGGAGCTTGAAGGCACTGGAAGAGGATCCAGGAGCTAAAACTGAGAAGCTAGTCCAAGAGACGAAGATTTCCAGCCTCGGATCCAGTAGCAGTACCTCGACCGAGGCACTTTCTGGACAGAGCGAGGCGTCTGAAGAACACCTCGGTCAACGCCTTTGCGCCTCGACCGAGGTCGACAGCGAGACGATTCAAACTGAGATTGCATCTAGTCCAGTTTCTGACACCACTCCACTGGAAAGAGGAAGCACGGATCCCTCTCAGAAAGCACCCCCAGTTGTGGAGCTTAAACAACTCCCTAGTCACTTGAGGTATATCTTTCTTGGGCTGGATTCTACTTATCCCGTTATTGCTAGTGCTTCCCTTTCCGATTCTGAATTATCTAAGCTAATGCATGTCCTGAGAAAGCATCGAAAAGCCATAGGTTACACCACGGATGATCTTATTGGCATTAAACCTTCTTTCTGCATGCATAGAATTCTAATGGAAGATAATCATAAGACTTCACGGGAACCTCAAAGACGGTTAAATCCAATCATGAAAGAGGTTGTGAAGAAGGAAGTTCTTAAGTTGTTGGATGCAGGTATTATTTATCCTATCTCGGACAGCAAGTGGGTTAGCCCGGTGCACGTCGTTCCGAAGAAAGGAGGGATGACCGTTGTGACAAATAAGAACAACGAGTTGATCCCAACGAGGACCGTTACGGGCTGGAGAGTTTGCATCGATTATAGGAAACTGAACACGGCAACTCGGAAGGATCATTTTCCACTTCCCTTCATTGATCAAATGCTCGAACGGTTGGCCCAGCATTCACACTTTTGCTACTTGGACGGCTACAGTTGATTCTTCCAGATTCCTATCCATCCGGATGATCAGGAGAAGACCACTTTCACTTGTCCATGGGGGACGTTTGCCTATCGGAGGATGCCATTTGGATTGTGCAATGCACCAACTACCTTCCAGCGATGCATGATGGCTATCTTTTCCGAGTACATAGAGGAGATCATGGAGGTATTCATGGATGATTTTTCTGTATATGGTTCCTCTTTTGATGATTGCCTATCTAACCTTTCTCTAGTGCTTAAAAGATGTGAAGACACTAACCTTGTTTTGAATTGGGAGAAGTGTCATTTTATGGTTAATGAAGGCATTGTGCTAGGACACCTCGTTTCTAATCGAGGTATTGAGGTCGATCGAGCTAAGATCGAGACTATTGAGAAACTCCCTCCTCCTTGTTCTGTTAAAGGTGTGAGGAGTTTTCTCGGGCATGCAGGTTTCTACAGGAGATTCATCAAGGACTTCTCCAAGATTTCTAAA
>BSUD01000003.1:128867131-128910305 GCA_033239045.1 Fagopyrum esculentum | reverse complement strand
GCTCCCATTATCCAGCCTCCTGATTGGACCTTGCCCTTTGAGGTCATGTGTGACGCTAGCGATGTAGCCGTAGGAGCGGTGCTCGGACAGAAGAAAGATGGACGGACCACCGCCATTTACTATGCTAGCAAGACGCTAGATGAAGCACAACGCCACTACGCTACCACCGAAAAGGAGTTATTGGCGGTTGTATATGCTTTCGAGAAGTTTCGTTCCTATCTAGTAGGGGCGAAAGTCATTGTCTACACCGACCATGCAGCCATTCGTTACTTGATGGCTAAGAAAGATGCCAAGCCGCGTCTTATTCGATGGATTCTCTTGCTTCAAGAGTTTGACCTAGAGATCCGCGATAAGAAGGGATCCGAGAATTCAGTTGCGGATCACCTCAGCCGGCTACCGGAATCTTCCCGCGAGACGGATAACCCACCCATAGACGATTCATTCCCCGATGAGCACTTGCACGTCTTGGAGCGTTTGATGGATCTACTTACTTCACCCCACGATGGAGGTGAAGTATGGGGTGCGGGCACCTCCCACCTCCTTTGAGACGCATCATGGTCCAGCTAGCGACCTTAAATCAAGCGCTTCTTGGGAGGCAACCCAAGGTATTGCTCTTCTTTCCCGTTTTCTAATCTAGCTTAGATAGTTTTTGTTTTTGCTTTTGCTTTGCTTTGCTTTGTTTTTGGCGTTCTGGACAGACAACAGGGAAGAGCACATCTGGAAGGACAGAAGTTCGAGATTCTGAGAAGACAGAAGCACCTCGGTTACTGTCAGAACACCTCGACCGAGTTGATTCTTGAAGCAACCGAGGCGACTAGGGTTTCTGCAGAACCGCCTCGGTCCATAACACCTCGGGCCAGTCGAGACCATCTCGACCGAGGTGACAGCAGATCTCGCGACGGTATAAAAAGCGAAAATTACTTTTCACTTTTTATTTTTCACCCATTTCGACCGCGGCGACAGAGCACCTCGTTCTCTCTCGTTTCTCGCTCTTTTTCGACGATTTCTGCTTCCAAACTGCAATTGAAGGGTAGAGGAGCCGATTGCAACTACAGATCTGCAAGAAATCTGAGCATTTTCGACCGAAACGAGATGAGTTCAGATAGGATACTAGCCCTTAGAGACAGAGCAGCACACCGACGGATTGATGACCTGACAGATCAGGTTATCGACACTTATGCTGCACTTTCGCTGGATATCCGGGAGATGCAGGAGCGTCAGCATCATCAGCACATGATGGCTCAGCTACAGTTTGAGCATATCATGGGCCATCCCTATGACCCTACTTTGTACCCCTACGTACCACCACCACCACCGCCGGATCAGGACTACTGAGGAGCTGCAGGATTTTATTTATTATATTTTTATGCAGTTCGGCTCTTTATCCGGTGAGTCCTCCTTTCTTTCAGACTTTATTTACACCCACTGGGACAGTGTGTCTCAAGTATGGGGTAGTTGATGTATTATCTGACTTATTTGACCTTTGATGTATTATTTATCGGATATTTATATTTATGCTTCACTTTTGCATTTATATGTTTATCTGAGATTGCATGCATACTTACAGGTTATTTGATTGAGAAAAACGTCGAAACCGAAAAAAAATGGTTTTAAAAAATTTTTTTGACCTCGACCGGGACAGTTCTGGCAAAACGAGGTGTTTCACCTCGGTTGAACCAAGAACACCTCGACCGAGGTGGGTTAACTGTGAGTTTTCGAAAACGATTTTTGTGTTACTTATCTGGATATGATCTCAGTGAAGATTCTGTTTACCGACTGGATTTAAATTCTTTATATGTTTGAAATGTTTTATGATATGTTTAAGTTGCTAAATGCTTTGTTTAAAATTATTGGCATGTTTAATACTTTGTTTTTATCCAAATTATGTTGAATTTGAAGGTTGACACCGCAGGTTAAGTTCTCTCACTTTCTTCTTGGAAAGACCAAGGCAATTCATTCTTCTTCTTCTTCTTCTTGATCATGCTTAGCCCCTCATATACATATTGCCTCCCTTTACCTATCCGGGAATTTGGAAGCAAGCGAAGTGGTGAAAGCAAGTCAAAAGTTGAGAAGTGGCTGAAAGTGAAAGTATTAGAAAGCAATAATAGGTTTGGGGAAGTCAATCATGAAGATGAGTAACTCGGCACCATTCACATAGCCGGGTGTTTGTGTCTTGCCAAAGTCGGATTGAGAGATATTCCTAACGGGTCATGGTATGTGCATCAAGGGTTTGATGCATCTCGAGAAATTGATGATTGCGGATTTCCTAGGCTTCGGTTATTGTGCACCTCTGTCCATGCATCCCAAAAAGTAAAGTAAAAAGAAAAAGTGTGAAATAAGCAAAGCTTATTGGTGGAAGGTGTTGCAAGTCAAAATGGAAGTGAAGTTCATCCTTTTCCCGGATTCTAGCACCACATTACCTTACATACATCCCTACCCTACACGTTTCTTGCCCTTTTCCTTTGGGAAGCCCTTGAGACCTTGAGCTTGATGATTGACTTAGCGGTTTAAATCGGATTATACATGATTAATTTTGATAATTATGATTTATTATGCATTCTATGATTTTATGCAAAGATGAACAACTTTCCTATATTTATAAAATGTTTTGATCATATTGAGTTTTTAATTTCCAGGAAGTACTCTCTTAGAGTGATCTATGATAATTCCACACCATAAAAATGTTTTTGAAAGACTTTTCATTGATTTTCTTGACTTATAATCCATTCTATCTTGATTTCTATATGAGGAACTTGCTTAGGGACAAGCAAGGGCTAAGTATGGGGTATTTTGATAGCATGAATTATAGTCTATATTTTGAGGTTCGTTTGGACGTTTTATCTTTCATAATCTGCATGTTTGTATGTACATTATGTGATTTTACTACCATTTCATCTACCTTTGCGAGAATCGAGGTCTACGCCTAGTTTCGTTGTAATTGCAGGTAATATGGTACGTTTTGCATCGAAAAGGAGCAAAAAGAGTCAAGAGTCATTTGGAGCTACATTGAGGAGCAAGAAGGAAGATTGAAGACTATAGCTTTATAGCTTTTTGGAGGGTTTTGTAAGATTGTCTTCAATTCTTTTCCTTGTTGTCTTGTCTTGTTGGATTATTATCCAAGGAACGATTTTTGTGTGATATTTGATCCAGTTATTGAAGTGTTTTCATTAAATTCTTCTTTGTTCAAATATTCACCTTCTTCCCATATATTTAATACTTTCATTATGATGATGAGTGGCTAATTTCCTTGTGTGATTCTAGGGTGATTGGCTGAAGGTTGTGGGAAAAACAATGATAGAATGATCTTAATCACAGTAGGATCCTGAAAGTTCGAGTCTTTAACCTTAACCCTAAGCATCTCGTTCAGTCGATGAACATCTCGACCGGGGTGGAAACTGGCTGACCGAGGTGGCTTATCCGATCCTTAACTGAGAGTTAATGTGTTAGAGTTTGCCAAATCCTATTCTTATTATACCTTTCTGGTTCAAAGCAAGCTTAGGATGAGACTTACCCGGTAATTCCTTAGTTTGTGTACTAACGATCATAAGTGTAGGTAATAAAGGCTTGTCCTTTATTGGGGTTTGAGTGTGCTTCCATCCCATCTTTGTGAGTTAGCCTGAGACTTACCCGGTAAAGGTTGATTCTATTCCCTTAGATGGTGTGTTAGTTTGAGGCAATAGTTCTTTATCTTAATTCCTTGAGACTTACCCGGTAATAGGAGTTACGGTTGGGATTAGTGTGTAGTGAGACTTACCCGGTGATCTACTCCACTTTAGAAACACCTTCCCCATGCAAATATCTCAGCTTTGTCCGCTTATCTATAGATCTTGAGTTGGAACCACAACTAGATGCTTTAATCCCTAGAATTGCATGTTTGCTTTATTTGACATCTTATTCATCTTTGATTGTATACTTGCTCTTGTGGTTAGCATCAACACTAGCATACCGTATTGGACTTTGTTTCACTAAGTCCCTGTGATCGACCCCTGGAATTTTCTTGCTTTTACTACGATTGACCCGTACACTGCGGGTTCGCATCCTTGTTTTAAGCTTAAGTCTAGGGTTATAAATTTAAAGCTTGCACACACCGTTTGGAGCGAACAGAAGTTCTTAAGTTGTTGGATGCAGGTATTATTTATCCTATCTCGGACAGCAAGTGGGTTAGCCCGGTGCATGTCGTTCCGAAGAAAGGAGGGATGACCGTTGTGACAAATAAGAACAACGAGTTGATCCCAACGAGGACCGTTACGGGCTGGAGAGTTTGCATCGACTATAGGAAGCTGAACACGGCTACTCGGAAGGATCATTTTCCACTTCCCTTCATTGATCAAATGCTCGAACGGTTGGCCCAGCATTCACACTTTTGCTACTTGGACGGCTATAGTGGATTCTTCCAGATTCCTATCCATCCGGATGATCAGGAGAAGACCACTTTCACATGTCCTTGGGGGACGTTTGCCTATCGGAGGATGCCATTCGGATTGTGCAATGCACCAGCTACCTTCCAGCGATGCATGATGGCTATCTTTTCCGAGTACATAGAGGAGATCATGGAGGTATTCATGGATGATTTTTCTGTATATGGTTCCTCTTTTGATGATTGCCTATCTAACCTTTCTCTAGTGCTTAAAAGATGTGAAGACACTAACCTTGTTTTGAATTGGGAGAAGTGTCATTTTATGGTTAATGAAGGCATTGTGCTAGGACACCTCGTTTCTAATCGAGGTATTGAGGTCGATCGAGCTAAGATCGAGACTATTGAGAAACTCCCTCCTCCTTGTTCTGTTAAAGGTGTGAGGAGTTTTCTCGGGCATGCAGGTTTCTACAGGAGATTCATCAAGGACTTCTCCAAGATTTCTAAACCTCTAACTAACCTCTTGAATAAAGATGTTGTTTTTGAGTTTTCGCAGGAGTGTCTTGATGCTTTTTACAGGATTAAGGAAGCGTTGATCTCCGCTCCCATTATCCAGCCTCCTGATTGGACCTTGCCCTTTGAGGTCATGTGTGACGCTAGCGATGTAGCCGTAGGAGCGGTGCTCGGACAGAAGAAAGATGGACGGACCACCGCCATTTACTATGCTAGCAAGACGCTAGATGAAGCACAACGCCACTACGCTACCACCGAAAAGGAGTTATTGGCGGTTGTATATGCTTTCGAGAAGTTTCGTTCCTATCTAGTAGGGGCGAAAGTCATTGTCTACACCGACCATGCAGCCATTCGTTACTTGATGGCTAAGAAAGATGCCAAGCCGCGTCTTATTCGATGGATTCTCTTGCTTCAAGAGTTTGACCTAGAGATCCGCGATAAGAAGGGATCCGAGAATTCAGTTGCGGATCACCTCAGCCGGCTACCGGAATCTTCCCGCGAGACGGATAACCCACCCATAGACGATTCATTCCCCGATGAGCACTTGCACGTCTTGGAGCGTTTGATGGATCTACTTACTTCACCCCACGATGGAGGTGAAGTATGGGGTGCGGGCACCTCCCACCTCCTTTGAGACGCATCATGGTCCAGCTAGCGACCTTAAATCAAGCGCTTCTTGGGAGGCAACCCAAGGTATTGCTCTTCTTTCCCGTTTTCTAATCTAGCTTAGATAGTTTTTGTTTTTGCTTTTGCTTTGCTTTGCTTTGTTTTTGGCGTTCTGGACAGACAACAGGGAAGAGCACATCTGGAAGGACAGAAGTTCGAGATTCTGAGAAGACAGAAGCACCTCGGTTACTGTCAGAACACCTCGACCGAGTTGATTCTTGAAGCAACCGAGGCGACTAGGGTTTCTGCAGAACCGCCTCGGTCCATAACACCTCGGGCCAGTCGAGACCATCTCGACCGAGGTGACAGCAGATCCAGGAACGGTATAAATTGGGAAAAATTTTACTTTTCACTTTTTATTTACCCTCCTCGACCGCGGCGACAGATCCACCTCGCCTCCTTCGTTTCTCGCTCGTTTTCGAAGATTTCTGCTTCCAAACTGCAATTGAAGAGTAGAGGATCCGATTGCAACTACAGATCTGCAAGAAATCTGAGTGAATCGGCCGGAAAGAGGTAAAAACGTTCGAAAACCTAAACTCGTTCGTTTACTGCATATTGGGCTTTGGTTGCCCTTGATTCTGTTGAGGAAATCTATAAGTACCCCTTAGGAAGCATCGGTAGTGATTTTAGGGGGAAAAGAACTGAAAATCAGAGAGTGGAATCGCGACTGTCTTCGCCTCGGTCCAGTCGTTCTGCACCTCGGTCGAGGTGATTCTTGGAGTTGTCAGTCGACCGAGGTAATCTGACAGTGTGTTTTGAAGATGAGTTCAGATCGCCGTTTAGCTCTTAGAGATAGATCCTCCCCTTCCCCTTCTCCTTCCTCATCCCGTCCCTACCGCCCGGCTATCCACGAGAGATGCCGGGTAGACTATGAGAGGATAGCTGGCCGTCCAGTCATCGCACCACGATTTCTGGATGTGTCATCTTTTGACTGCCTAGGGTTAGATGCTGACCTTAGGAGGATGATTGCTACCGTCGGGCTGGATCAGTTCACTGAGATCCGAGCCCCAACTTACCTAGAGCCGACACTCGAGTTTGTTAGCTCCTTCTCCTACCTTCCCACAGAGCGATCTGTGAAGTACCGGTTGATGAGCCGGAACTTCATAGTTCCTTTAGAGATTTGGAGAGAGATCTTTGGCTTTCCTACCCCCACTGCTGTAGACTTTCCCTCCCGATCCGTAGCTAGGGAGTTCTGGGGACAGATAGCCCACATTACTACACATGCAGACAGATGGCGCCCTGGAGATTCCAGGGAGAAGGTCATCTTTCACCCAGCCTTCAGACTTGCCCACAGGATCTTTAGTGAGACACTTCTGGCGCGTACTGAGACGCCCCAGAAGATCAGACAGGGTGAGCTCTTCAGCCTCTATTGCATGGTTACAGGAGGCTTCCCAGACTTTGGCTTGCTCCTAGCAGAGGATCTGCATAGGATCAAGGCCAAGGCGAAGGGAGATATTTGCTGTGGAGGTCTAGTCACCCACATCGCTACTTACCACGGGATGGACCTCAGCGTTTGCACATTGGCGGCGGCTCCGAAGCCGCTGGGATTACAAGAGATGATCACGCGGAGGATTCTAGTTCCCCGTGGTTTGACCACTCCATACGTCGCCATGCCTTGGGAGCGGACTGCACCTCAGGGCATCAGATGGTCTGCACAGTTCTCTGTCTCCGACCCGCATTTCTGGCAGACAGCATGGGCTCCACTTATGTAGGATTACAGAGAGGGAGCAGCTGCCCCTGCGGAGGAGGCTGAGGAGGCTGATGAGGATGACGACGATGATGAGACAGTGGATGAGAGAGGAGGCGGCGTCCCGATGGACACAGGTACAGATACAGCTGGGACGAGCGCGCCACCCATTATTGATTTGGATGAGGATGAGGAGGACACTGAGCCGGCGCCAGCTGAGACTTCTCCGGTCCGACCTGCTAGACGCAGGAGGCGGGGAGTGAGGGATAGGGCTGCACACCGACGGATCGATGACCTGACGGATCAGGTTATCGACTCATATGCTGCACTTTCGCTGGATATCCGCGAGATGCAGGAGCGTCAGCATCATCAGCACATGATGGCTCAGCTACAGTTTGAGCATATCATGGGCCATCCCTATGACCCGACTCAGAACCCCTACGTACCACCACCACCACCGCCGGATCAGGACTACTGAGGAGCTGCAGAGTTTTATTATTATATTTTTATGTAGTTCAGCTCTTTATCCGGTGAGTCCTCTTTCATTTAGACTTTTATTATACCCACTGGGACAGTGTGTCTCAAGTATGGGGTATTTGTCTGTATTATTTGACTACGTGACTACTTGATGTATTCGATACTTTTGATGTATTATATTCATCGGATATTTTCATGTTTATGCTTCATTTGCCTTTATATGATTATCTGATATTACATGCATACCTACAGATTATTAGATTGAGAAAAACGTCGAAACCGAACCGAAAAGAATAAAAAAATTGGTTTTAAAAAAATTTTTTGACCTCGACCGGGGAGATTCTGGCGAAACGAGGTGTTTCACCTCGGTTGAACCAAGAACACCTCGACCGAGGTGGGTTAACTGAGAGTTTTCGAAAACGTTTTTTTGTTACTTATCTGGATATGATCTCAGTGAAGATCTTGTTTACCTACTGGTTTTAAATTCTTTATGTGTTTGAAAGGTTTTATGATATGTTTAAGTTGCTAAATGCTTTGTTTGAAATTATTGGCATGTTTAATACTTTGTTTTTATCCAAATTATGTTGAATTTGAAGGTTGACACCGCAGGTTAAGTTCTCTCACATTCTTCTTGGAAAGACCAAGGCAATTCATTCTCTTCTTCTTCTTCTTGATCATGCTTAGCCCCTCATATACATTTTGCCTCCCTTTACCTATCCGGGAATTTGGAAGCAAGCAAGTTAAAATTGAGAAGTGAGATGGAAGTGAAGTGTTAGAAAGTAATTTTAGGTTTGGGGAAGTCAATCATGAAGATGAGTAACTCGGCACCATTCACATAGCCGGGTGTTTGTGTCTTGCCAAAGTCGGATTGAGAGATATTCCTAACGGGTCATGGTATGTGCATCAAGGGTTTGATGCATCTCGAGAAATTGATGATTGCTGATTTCCTAGGCTTCGGTTATTGTGCACCTCTGTCCATGCATCCCAAAAAGTAAAGTAAAAAGAAAAAGTGTGAAATAAGCAAAGCTTATTGGTGGAAGGTGTTGCAAGTCAAAATGGAAGTGAAGTTCATCCTTTTCCCGGATTCTAGCACCACATTACCTTACATACATCCCTACCCTACACGTTTCTTGCCCTTTTCCTTTGGGAAGCCCTTGAGACCTTGAGCTTGATGATTGACTTAGCGGTTTAAATCGGATTATACATGATTAATTTTGATAATTATGATTTATTATGCATTCTATGATTTTATGCAAAGATGAACAACTTTTCTATATTTATGAAATGTTTTGATCATATTGAGTTTTTAATTCCAGGAAGTATTCTCTTAGAGTGATCTATGATAGTTGCACACCAAAAAAATGTTTTTGAAAGACTTTTTATTGATTTTCTTGACTTATAATCCATTCTATCTTGTCTTCTATATGAGGAACTTGCTTGGGGACAAGCAAGGGCTAAGTATGGGGTATTTTGATAGCATGAATTATAGTCTATATTTTAGGGTGCGTTTGGACGTTTTATCTTTCATAATCTGCATGTTTGTATGTACATTATGTGATTTTACTACCATTTCATCTACCTTTGCGGGAATCGAGGTCTACACCTAGTTTCGTTGTAATTGCAGGTAATATGGTACGTTTTGCATCAAAAAGGAGCAAAAGGAGTCAAGAGTCATTTGGAGCTACATCCAGGAAGCATAACCATGGATTAAAGATTTGCTTTGGACCAGTTTTGAGAGATTCTACATTCAGTTGTGAGTCACCTCGGTTGACCAGAGATTCATCTCGACCGAGGCGATCCAGAGACGCCGACTCGACCGAGGCGAATACCTAGGACGCGGCAAGAATATTTTATTCTTGGCTGGGATCTTTTAAAATTAGAAAGTGATCTCATATTTTTGGGCTTGGCTTCTAGAAGGAAGGAGATATGCAGAATATATATTTTACCTATATTTATGGGAGAATATCTTTTTAAGATTTATTATCTTTGGAGGTTTATTTTCCTATAAAAAGGGTTGGATTTTCACAAATCGAAGAGGCCGCTATCATCCCGCATACGACGCAGCATACCACACACGCAGCAGCAGCAGCCGCAGTATACTCCAATTTGGGAGTTTTTGAAGAACCTTTTTGAAGGTTGAAGGAAGGTTGAAGATCATAGCTTTTTATAGCTTTTTGAAGGGTTTTGTAAGATTGTCTTCAATTCCTTTCCTTGTTGTCTTGTCTTGTTGGATTATTATCCAAGGAACGCTTTGTTGTGATATTTGATTCAGTTATTGAAGTCTTTTTCCTTAAATTCTTCTTTGTTCAAATATTCACCTTCTTCCCATATATTTTAATACTTTCATTATGATGATGAGTGGCTAATTTCCTTATGTGATTCTAGGGTGATTGGCTGAAGGTTGTGGGAAAAACAATGATAGAATAATCTTAGATTCCAGTAGGATCCTGAAAGTTCGAGTCTTTAACCTTAACCCTAAGCATCTCGTTCGGTTGATGAACATCTCGGCCGGGGTGGAATTCTTCTGACCGAGGTGACTTATCTGATCCTAAACTGAGAGTTAAGTGTTAGAGTTTGCTAAATCCTATTCTTATTACACCTTCCTGGTTCAATGCAAGCTTAGGATGAGACTTACCCGGTAATTCCTTAGTTTGTGTACCAACGATCATAAGTGTAGGTAATAAAGGTTTATCCTTTATTGGGGTTTGAGTGTGCTTCCATCCCATCTTTGTGAGTTAGCCTGAGACTTACCCGGTAAAGGTTGATTCTATTCCCTTAGATGGTGTGTTAGTTTGAGGTTATAGTTCTTTATCTTGATTCCTTGAGACTTACCCGGTAATAGGAGTTACGGTTTAGGATTAGTGTGTAGTGAGACTTACCCGGTGATCTACTCCACTTTAGTAACACCTTCCCCACGCAAAAATCTCAGCTTTGTCCGCTTATCTATAGATCTTGAGTTGGAACCACAACTAGATGCTTTAATCCCTAGAATTGCATGTTTGCTTTATTGACTTCTTATTCATCTTTGATTGTGTTAATTGCTCTTGTGGTTAGTATTGACATAAGCATACCGTATTGACTTTGTTTCACCAAGTCCCTGTGATCGACCCCTGGAATTTTCTTGCTTTTACTACGATTGACCCGTACACTGCGGGTTCGCATCCTTGTTTTAAGCTTAAGTCTAGGGTTATAAATTTAAAGCTTGCACACACCTTTTGGAGCGAACAAGTTTTTGGCGCCGTTGCCGGGGACTTGGTCTAGACCGAGCCGGTACGGTTTGCTTTCGGGGCGCTTGCCCCTGTTGCTACTAACTACTCTTTCTATGAGTTTTGTAGTTTTCAGGATTTCTTATGGCTATGTTTGATCCAGCCTGGATAGCAAGACAAAGTGCTAGGGCAGATCATTATGAATACTTGGAGGAGAAGTACTCCTTCTATTGGTTCAACAATGAATGGGAAAGAGAAGAGGCCATTCAGCATGAACTTGCGATATGGGATGAGAAGAATGTCCCTAAAAAGACTTATGAGCTACCTCTTGAAGATTCTCTCGAATCTAGGTTGGAGAAGTTAATGAAGAAGGTGACGGAGCTCAAGGAAAGCACCCTATCCTATGCTAAACCGGAAGAGGAGCATAAGGAAGTGTTGCACGTTTCGAGCATACCTCCAGTCAAACCAGAAGTTTCTCCTGAAGCTTCTGAGGGAGAAGATGTGGAAGATCTCGATCTGACTGTTGAGACCTCGGTCGAGGTAGAAGAGACCTCGGTCGAGATGATGGAAGAATCTGCAGAACCGGAAGAGGCAGATGCAGAAGACTTTAGCCAAATTACTGAGATTATGGTCAAGGTGGAAGAAAGACCAGCAGAACTGAGAGAGATTTCGTGGGTGGATTATCAACCCAACACGAAACTTGCCTCAAGCTTTGGAGAACTTTGCAAGGTACGTTCTCCTACTTCATTTGAATTCCCTATTAATATTTCTGAATTTTTCAGGAATGCACCGGAAAGTTGGAGGTCTCTTCCGAAAGAACCTCCTAAAATCAAGATGAAGTCTTCCTTGAAATTGTTGGAAGAAGAAGCTCCTTGGATTATAAGGAGTGAAGTTAACAAGCGCTTCACCGCTAAGGCAACGAAGTGTTATTTGTTCAAGTATGGGGTCCCTCGCATGCTCAGGACCCTGTACCATCCCCAAGCTATAGATGGGGAAGCTGCTATGATTCTCGAGAAACTATTTTCTCGATCAAGGAAAGGATGGGACGCAAGGCTAGATTATGTCCCATTGAAGTGCAGGAAGTCTAGAAGGATTCCGGTGAGAATCAAACCGTACAAGCTTGTACGTGGGAGATCTTACCATTTGCCGGTGAAATTAGGAACCGGAACCTTTTTGGAAGAATTTTATGATGGATGTGATGAGCACTCCATGGTGTTCAAGGTACATTGAGTAATTCTATGGAGAAGGGTCCAGCTAGCGACCTTAAACCAAGCGCTTCTTGGGAGGCAACCCAAGGTATTGCTTTCTTCTCCCTTTTCTAGTTTAGTTTAGATAGTTGCTTTGTTTTTGTTTTCCTCTAGACAACAACCAGGTATTCCAAAAGGAAGGATCACAGTTCAGGAGCTACACTAGAAGAACGAAGTTTCGAGAGTTTTCGAAAACGTTTTTTTGTTACTTATCTGGATATGATCTCAGTGAAGATCTTGTTTACCTACTGGTTTTAAATTCTTTATGTGTTTGAAAGGTTTTATGATATGTTTAAGTTGCTAAATGCTTTGTTTGAAATTATTGGCATGTTTAATACTTTGTTTTTATCCAAATTATGTTGAATTTGAAGGTTGACACCGCAGGTTAAGTTCTCTCACATTCTTCTTGGAAAGACCAAGGCAATTCATTCTCTTCTTCTTCTTCTTGATCATGCTTAGCCCCTCATATACATTTTGCCTCCCTTTACCTATCCGGGAATTTGGAAGCAAGCAAGTTAAAATTGAGAAGTGAGATGGAAGTGAAGTGTTAGAAAGTAATTTTAGGTTTGGGGAAGTCAATCATGAAGATGAGTAACTCGGCACCATTCACATAGCCGGGTGTTTGTGTCTTGCCAAAGTCGGATTGAGAGATATTCCTAACGGGTCATGGTATGTGCATCAAGGGTTTGATGCATCTCGAGAAATTGATGATTGCTGATTTCCTAGGCTTCGGTTATTGTGCACCTCTGTCCATGCATCCCAAAAAGTAAAGTAAAAAGAAAAAGTGTGAAATAAGCAAAGCTTATTGGTGGAAGGTGTTGCAAGTCAAAATGGAAGTGAAGTTCATCCTTTTCCCGGATTCTAGCACCACATTACCTTACATACATCCCTACCCTACACGTTTCTTGCACTTTTCCTTTGGGAAGCCCTTGAGACCTTGAGCTTGATGATTGACTTAGCGGTTTAAATCGGATTATACATGATTAATTTTGATAATTATGATTTATTATGCATTCTATGATTTTATGCAAAGATGAACAACTTTTCTATATTTATGAAATGTTTTGATCATATTGAGTTTTTAATTCCAGGAAGTATTCTCTTAGAGTGATCTATGATAGTTGCACACCAAAAAAATGTTTTTGAAAGACTTTTTATTGATTTTCTTGACTTATAATCCATTCTATCTTGTCTTCTATATGAGGAACTTGCTTGGGGACAAGCAAGGGCTAAGTATGGGGTATTTTGATAGCATGAATTATAGTCTATATTTTAGGGTGCGTTTGGACGTTTTATCTTTCATAATCTGCATGTTTGTATGTACATTATGTGATTTTACTACCATTTCATCTACCTTTGCGGGAATCGAGGTCTACACCTAGTTTCGTTGTAATTGCAGGTAATATGGTACGTTTTGCATCAAAAAGGAGCAAAAGGAGTCAAGAGTCATTTGGAGCTACATTCAGGAAGCATAACCATGGATTAAAGATTTGCTTTGGACCAGTTTTGAGAGATTCTACATTCAGTTGTGAGTCACCTCGGTTGACCAGAGATTCATCTCGACCGAGGCGATCCAGAGACGCCGACTCGACCGAGGCGAATACCTAGGACGCGGCAAGAATATTTTATTCTTGGCTGGGATCTTTTAAAATTAGAAAGTGATCTCATATTTTTGGGCTTGGCTTCTAGAAGGAAGGAGATATGCAGAATATATATTTTACCTATATTTATGGGATAATATCTTCTTAAGATTTATTATCTTTGGAGGTTTATTTTCCTATAAAAAGGGTTGGATTTTCTACAATTTAATCATCACGCTATACCACCGATCAAGGTTTACAAGCGCAGCAGCCGCAGTATACTCCAATTTGGGAGTTTTTGAAGAACCTTTTTGAAGGTTGAAGGAAGGTTGAAGATCATAGCTTTTTATAGCTTTTTGAAGGGTTTTGTAAGATTGTCTTCAATTCCTTTCCTTGTTGTCTTGTCTTGTTGGATTATTATCCAAGGAACGCTTTGTTGTGATATTTGATTCAGTTATTGAAGTCGTTTTCCTTAAATTCTTCTTTGTTCAAATATTCACCTTCTTCCCATATATTTTAATACTTTCATTATGATGATGAGTGGCTAATTTCCTTATGTGATTCTAGGGTGATTGGCTGAAGGTTGTGGGAAAAACAATGATAGAATAATCTTAGATTCCAGTAGGATCCTGAAAGTTCGAGTCTTTAACCTTAACCCTAAGCATCTCGTTCGGTTGATGAACATCTCGGCCGGGGTGGAATTCTTCTGACCGAGGTGACTTATCTGATCCTAAACTGAGAGTTAAGTGTTAGAGTTTGCTAAATCCTATTCTTATTACACCTTCCTGGTTCAATGCAAGCTTAGGATGAGACTTACCCGGTAATTCCTTAGTTTGTGTACCAACGATCATAAGTGTAGGTAATAAAGGTTTATCCTTTATTGGGGTTTGAGTGTGCTTCCATCCCATCTTTGTGAGTTAGCCTGAGACTTACCCGGTAAAGGTTGATTCTATTCCCTTAGATGGTGTGTTAGTTTGAGGTTATAGTTCTATATCTTGATTCCTTGAGACTTACCCGGTAATAGGAGTTACGGTTTAGGATTAGTGTGTAGTGAGACTTACCCGGTGATCTACTCCACTTTAGTAATACCTTCCCCAAGCAAAAATCTCAGCTTTGTCCGCTTATCTATAGATCTTGAGTTGGAACCACAACTTGATGCTTTAATCCCTAGAATTGCATGTTTGCTTATTTGACATCTTATTCATCTTTGATTGTGTTAATCGCTCTTGTGGTTAGAATTAACGTAGCATACCGTTTTGACTTTGTTTCACCAAGTCCCTGTGATCGACCCCTGGAATTTTCTTGCTTTTACTACGATTGACCCGTACACTGCGGGTTCGCATCCTTGTTTTAAGCTTAAGTCTAGGGTTATAAATTTAAAGCTTGCACACACCGTTTGGAGCGAACAATGAGTGGTGTGTGCTTTATATGTTTGCTATGATATCATGAGTTGTCGTTTTTATCGACCTATGTTCTATTGACTGCCCCACTGCGTGGCTGTGATAACCTTTCCCTTTCATCCCGCCGTGGAGTCTGGGAGGTTCTCTGATGTCGGGCCAGACTGGTTTACAGGAAGGGCGCAATCCACTCCCATAGGGTACACGGATTGTGTGACCGATACTCGTACAGCTGGACATTGTACTCAGAGGCGGGGATGTATCGGTCCTCGTGTCACATACTTTCATCTATATATATATATATATACGGTTTTTGAGTGAATGGTAATTATATAAAGATAATAAATGGGTAAATTTGTGATAGCATGCTGATGTGTTTATCTTTCATGATTGTGCTTGTGCTTATGCATTACCTCATATATGTATGGTTAGCTAACGATTTCATACCTTGTTGTAGATGTTTACAGGTTAGGCGCTACTAGGTGATCTGGCAGGGTGACAGGCCGAGGACTCTCGTACATTAGGTGGTTGGTTTGGGGTTGTTGTGTTTCCCCTCCTGTGTGAGGATGATATTTTGTACCTCCTATGTGAGGATGTCGTTTTATATACTCGGCTATGTTGTTGTTTACTTTGGGTCGTACAGTTTATACTGTTTTATGTATTTGTTTTATATCTGTTAGTGCCATGTTGTAAGGTCTAGTGAACTTGTTGTCAGGCTAGGGTCAGGATCCATTGTGAGATCCTAACCCAATGTAACATCCCGAGTCCCGCGGATTCGGGGTGTTACAGAGTTGGTATCAGAGCCCAGGTTGACAACAATGGCACTTGCTACCTGCAATGAGGTTTGATAGGTAAAATAAACAGAGCCCACATGGGATCTGACGTTTTCAAAGGTTTTGGTTTTAAGTGTGGTTTTGGGATAGAATGTACGAGAAGTCGTCACCTCTGCCATGGATCTCTGCAGCGTAGATATGTATATATATCTGTGTGTACTATGGATTATGTGGATTTATTATATACATATCGATACCTATGGCATATATATAGCCTTATAAGATTAGGTGCGTATATCCTACACATGACTAAGACTAGAGCAGTATCTGTAGTGGGATGAGGTAGGGGTACACCCCCTCTTTCTCCAGTAGTGATAGGTCAGGGTCCAGTTTCCGCTGTTGTTTCGCCTATGGCAGAGAACGAGTTTGAAGAGGTTGATCGTGTCTCCATGAGTAGATCCGAGTTTCAAGAATATATGTAACAAGTATATGAAGCGGTGATAGCGGGTAGATCAACACCGGATTTACCAACAATTGTGAGATCAACTGAAGCTTCTGAATCCAGAAAGAAGCAATGGACTAAATCAGTTACTGGAGAAGCAAAGATGATGAATAGGGAACCAAGTCCAATATCAGGACAATCTAGTGATCCTTTGGCTATGAAGATGATTGGCAAGGAACTACAGTGTTTTAATTGCGTGGAAGTTGGGACATTGGCGAGCTATGTGCCCAAAGGCGGCCATCATATGCTTTACAGGTTCCCTTCAAGAGTGAGATCATTTTAGGTGGACGACGAAGGTCGAGTTACCCTTCAGATGCACAAGTTGCAAGGATAGGACGATTATGTTTCAATTGTGGCTATCCAGATCATTTGCGTTCTGTGTGCCCTTTGGCACTGATAGCTTGTTTCACTTGTGGTGAGCTAGGCCATCTGGCCCTTTTCTGTCAACACAGTGGTGTTTCTTCCCAGCAAGACCTTCCTCTTTCCGGTGTAGAAAGAGTGGAAGTGGAGGTTATAGTAATGACCTCAGTGATACCTGAGGAGCATGGATTTGACATTGAGTGATGATATGTAGTGGAGCTACGAGTGTTAACTGTTATAGGTACCATTCTCGTTAATGGTTTACCTGGTGGAGTTTTGCTTGTTGTGAGTGTTATGCACTTCATGTCTTTCGATGCATGCGTTAATGGTTGACTTTTGGTATATAGTAGAAGGTGGATTTTCCTTTACAAGATTACCTTTTTGGGTCTGAGATACCCGTGAGATGCGTGTTTGTTCCCTTATTTCAGGGACCCGTGTATGGTTGCAGACTTCTTTGTCATGTCGTAGGTGCATGAGGAAGTCATTATGTGTATGGTTTGGATGAATAGATATCATGTGGTGTTAGCTTTTAATAGTAAGACTATTATAGTCTTTACTGAGTTGAGTTAAATAGAGGTCTTCTGAGGTTAAGATCTTTAAAGAGACGGGTTTGTCATCAGGACTGTACGAGCAGCGAGCTGGTAGCATAAGGATGTGACGTCTTCTAGTGTTATACCATGAAGGAGCGAGATAGTCCAACATTGGAAGGTATTCTAGTTGTTTATGAGTTTATAGACGTGTTACTGAACCGTCTAGTTGCCACCTCAGCGGAGTGTGGACATTGTTATCGAGTTGAAGTATGATACAAGATTGAATGGGAAAGTCACACTATATGGTGCTTGTTGAAATATTGTACTGATAACTTGAAAATTTGACTGAAACAGGCTTCTTTTACCCTAGTGGGTTCCATGTTCTGTATTGACGACCTGATGAGTTATCTTCAAGAAGCAAGTGTGTTTTCAGGATTCCTTTGTGCTCAAGATATCCCTAGTCATGGATGAGAGAGCAACATGTGTATAAGATAGCATCCCATACCCGTTATGGACACTACGAGTTTGTAGTGATATCATTTGGATTGACGAATGTTTTAGTAGTTTTTATGGAGTTGATGAACAGTATCTTCATCGACTTCCTTGATTAGTTGGTGGTGGACTTCATTGATGACATGTCGGTATACTTTCATAGCATAGAATAGTAGACCAATCGTCTGAGGACCGTTCTGCAGATTTCGAGAGATAGAGAGTTGTATGCTACGCTCTCTAAGTGTAAGTTGAGATGCTAGTGGTAGCCTTTTTAGGCCATGTTGTCTCCGCCAGTGGGATCATGGTTGACCAGGCGATAATTTAGTATGTTGTAACATGGGAGATATTGATGAACATTAAGGAATACGTAGTTTTCTCGGCTCAGCCGATTGCGACCAATGCTTTGAGGAAGGATTTTATATGATTACATATTCATTTGCGAGTCTTTTGAGAAGACCACCATAACTACGTGATGAAAGCAGTGTGTCTATGTTCTGAAGAGTTGAGGAGGCATTTGACCTCTCCTTCCATTCTATTGTAATTAGAAGATTTTTGGAATCCTGTGATTTACGGTGATACATCCCAGCTAAGTTTGAGATGTGTATTACTACAGAGGAGTAGGGTCATTGATATGTGTGTTTACAATTGAGAACGTATGATGAGAACTACCCGACTCACGATTTAGAGTTAGTAGTGGTAGTTCAAGCCTTTAAGTTTTGAAGACCTTACCGGTGTGATCTTCATGTCAGATTTCTATAGATCATAGAAATCTGAAGTATATTTTATGCAACAGGGGTTGAATAACCGCCAGTGTTAAGAGCTTAAGTTGATCAAGACTTTGACTTGAAGATTCCATATCATTCAGAGAAGTTGAACGTTGTCACCGATACCTTGAATGGAAAGACGCTCCAAGAGAAGATGATTGTGAGACTGATAGTTCAGCCTCAACTTTAGAGAGATCTAGCTTGACTAGAGTTGGACAATCAGTTCCTTGATGAGGATACCCAGTTATACCTCAGAGGTTCTAATTGGTTTGTTAGATGAGGTCCAACAGAATCAGGAGACTTGCCCGGCCTTGACAAGGTTTAGAGAAAGGATGTCTCGTACTGAGGCACCGTAGTTATCCATGGGAGTAGATGGACTGATGAAGAGTCATGACCACTTTTGTGTACCTGCTGATGCAGATGGAGACAGAGAATATTACGGTATACCCACTATACGCCTTATTTAGTACATTCAGGAACGAGTAAGATGTAACACGAGATGAGACGATTATATTGTATGAAGCCGATATAACCAGATTGGTGATACAATGTGTGACCTGTTAGCAGGTCCAGATAGAGTATTTCCGATCTAGAGATAATCCCCCACCCACTACCAGTACAGTAGTAGAATTTGGGAGGACATCTTTATGGACTTTGTTATGGGATTGTGACCCTGTAGAAGATTGATGTTATTTGGATTGTTGGTAACAAATTAATGAAACCGGCACGTTTCATTTCTATCAGAATGACGTGGCTAGTGAATGAATTGGTTGAGGAGTACACTAGACAAATAGTGAGACTCCATGGTATACTGAGAACGATCATTTCTGATCGAGATGGATGTTTTTACTTTGAGATTTTAGGCAGCAGATTCAGAATGCTTTAGGGACGAGTCTGTACCTCATGACTACACTTCACCTCCTAACAGATGGTCAGTTAGAGAGGATCATCTAGATCTTAAAGATCTATTATGAGTTATAAGTTGAATGGGAAATGTGGATGGTTATATTACCTTCCATTAATGAGTTTATTATATAACAATGAAGGACGTGCATCTTTCTGGGATGGCCTATGAGGCAATATATATAGACATAGATGTCGTATATCCTTATGCTAGAAGTGATCTAGCAGTACTAGTGAAATAACACCTGACCAGATTCAGGATTTTATAGTTCAAGTAACGTTGATTGAAGGAAGAATGCTGGCTGTACAGAGTCGCCAGATATCATATGTAGACAAGAGGCGTTAACCTCTAAAGTTCAAGCGAGAGTTCATGTCCGGCTATAAGTATCTCAGCTGCGAGACGTTAGACATGTTAATATGGAAAGGGAATTGAGTTTCCAATATGATGGTTTATTTGAGATCGACCAGTACGGAGAAGGTAGCACGATGTTTAGCTTTGCCTATGAGATTAGAGGATATCCACCCAGTGTTTCTTATGTCTCAACTGAGGAAGTATATACCAGACTCGAGACACCTTGTGAGTTACGTTGATTTGGTGGTTGAGTCCAACCACACTTTTGTTGAGCATTTGATTACATTCTTGGAATAAGATATGAAACGCTTGCATTCGAAAGACATTCCCATATTGAGGATATAATGGTCGGGATGAAGACCTAAAGAGGCTATATGAGAGACTGAGGATAGTGTCCTGAGGAACTATCCAGAGTATATGTTGGGACAAACCCATTTGTGGGAGCACGAGTATATCTTAGTGCTATCTTGATGAATGTTGTGCTTATGTGCTTATATGCTTATATGTCTTGATGTGTTATTCCATGCTAGTTGTGATGTGATTTATGATCTTAGTAGATCTTGATGTGCTAGCGTGATGTATGCTATAGCTGGAGATGATTACTTCCTCCACGCTACCTGAGTATGATCATATTTATAGCTGGAGATGGTTCTTTCCTCCATGCTATTTGAGTGGGATTAGGATTCAGCTAGAGATGGTTCTTTCCTCCATGCTACCTTGATGGACATAGTTCAGTGGAGATGTGATTCCTCCATGCGATATATATGTTTATGGGTTGGCTAGAGACGCATTTCCTCTATGCATGTGATATGTTTTGGCTAGAGATGTGCTTCCTCTATGCCTTGTGATGTGGTATGGCGAGAGACGTGATTCCTCTACGTCTTTGGGTAGCGTTATGGCCCTATTTCCTGGAGTGATGATTCCTCCATGTTTATACTTGAGGTTATAGATTGTTATAGGTTGTGATCTTTTGAACGGAGATGTGATACCTCCAATAGAAAGAGTGAGAGTTATACCTCGGCGTATGGGTCCGAGAGGATTTGGGAATTTTCAAGTTTCGGGACGAAACTTTTTTTAAGGGGTGTGTGATGTAATAGCTAGAATTTCCAAATTCTAATTAATGTTGATTAACTTAATCGTTGATAGTAATTGACATATAACTCGCGAATATTTCGCAAGTGATGAGTATGAGTCCCACCGTTATGTTCCTCGCGTAATTTTGGACGTTTGGGGAAATTTTTACTTTTTCTCCCGGGTAATTATTTTTACCCTCCGGTGTTATTTGGAGCATTTGGGAGCTCCAATTAATAAAAATGCAGTTGAGAGAAATGATCAGGACATCGGATATGTCTTAGATATGAAATAACATGGAGAGGCAAAACGGCCAAAAGAGTCGCTATTTCGTTTCTTAACGGCTAAGAAAGACGGCTTAGGAATACACGTTTTCCGAGGCAGTTGTGTAATAATTATCCCTACAATATTCCAGATTTAATGTTCCAATCTCGAGAAGTTTGGAGAAAGAGGTTCGACCCGCCTTTGGATCGGTTAAAGGATAAATATCGACTTTACTAAAGGATAATTATCGTCTTCACTATATATAGCGGAAAATCCTTTATTAATTCATTTCCTTTCACGTTTTCTCGTAAAAGCTCTGATTTCTCTCAACCTTCAAACTCAGATCTACTCTCCGTTTCTAATCCGATTTCAATTCCGTTTGAGTTTCTGGATTCCTCTCTTCATTCTCTTCATAACGGTACCGAGTTTCTGCATTTCCGAGTATATGGAGGGCTGGTCGAGCATATATGTCACCAGGACGGTTCCATCGCTCGGATTCCGATGAATTTGATGCTGTCCATGCGTAGCTTGCGTCGTTGTGATTCCGAATCTTCTTTCAGATCGTCAATCGGGTTAGTAACGAATAAGTTATGAATTTATTCGTTTTCCGTACTGTGATTTGACCTAAATTGACTTTAGGCTTGTCAAATAGGACAATTAGAAATTCCATTATGGTCGTTATATTATTCTGGTGATTATGGGTTCTTGTTTGATGAAATCTGATGACAGGGGGTTTAGAAATTGTCTGCGGGCAAAACGTTATTCTGGCGAAATCTAATTAATTAATTAAAGGTTAATTAATTAAATTAGGATTAAAATTGAGATTGAGGAATGTTGATTAGATACTACCTTGAGATTTGAGGAATTGTGAGCTATGTTGAGATATTGAGGTTTAGTTGGTTGTGAGGCTCATAGATTGAGTATGATCCTTATGGATCCCTTTGGGTCTAGGTGTGACCCCTTTGATGAATAGAGGTTGATATATCTCTTTATGCCTTTTTATAGGCCGTGTTGTCCCTCCAGTGTAGAGGTGATCGTGGTTGATTTTGTACGAGGTTGAGGTAAGTCCGTAGGACTTACTTAGCTACCATCCCTATATTGGGTGTTTGCATGAGTGGTGTGTGCTTTATATGTTTGCTATGATATCATGAGTTGTCGTTTTTATCGACCTATGTTCTATTGACTGCCCCACTGCGTGGCTGTGATAACCTTTCCCTTTCATCCCGCCGTGGAGTCTGGGAGGTTCTCTGATGTCGGGCCAGACTGGTTTACAGGAAGGGCGCAATCCACTCCCATAGGGTACACGGATTGTGTGACCGATACTCGTACAGCTGGACATTGTACTCAGAGGCGGGGATGTATCGGTCCTCGTGTCACATATGTTACGCTAAAAAGTGTGCACGCAATAAGCCTTAAATTTATACTCGTTATATTTATCCTAACTTCTAGCGCACCCGCAGTGTACGGGACGTTTGTAGTATGGTTAGTATTCCGAGGTCGAACACAAAGACTAAGGTGAAATTGATTCGGTTTTGTGATTAAGTTTAGTGAAGGTCTAAGGTTAGAAAAGGAGGAAACAAAGAAATGAAAACCTCAATTGTTTTTGGTCGGTTTTTGGTGATCAATCAAAGATCACAATTCATGCAAAGTGAACAATCAAACTAAACTAAAAGTCCGCACAAATGAACAAATCAAACAAGATAATGATCAAGGAAAGAAAAGACGGATTCTAGGGGTCGGAAATTCCGGTTATGGCATAGAACTCAAGTTATCTAATCGTTCTTTGGATTAACTATGATATGTTGGGATTAAGTGTATCTAATTTGGGATCAATTACCGGGTAGGTCTCATGGTCCAACTAGTCCACACCTAAGGTCTCATTACCGGGTAAGTCTCTAAGATCCTAAGGATAGGAATTCTACACAAACCGGATTGTTAATTAGGGATCTAACCTATCCTTACCGGGTAAGTCTTGGAAAGGGAAGTCCTAAGCAACTATCCTAGCACATCTAATCCAATGGCGGCTTATTAGGCTCACCACTACCTAAGGTTTGCTATTTTAGATTCTAAGGGTAAGGATCATCGGGTAAGTCTCTCCTAACACTTAGTCACTACACTAGGTCACCCTAGGGTAGGTTAAACTCAACAAACACTTAGGGTTTCAACATTTTATAGGTCTAAGGCAAGATCCTTCGAACCAGGGAGAATCACGGTTTGTTCTAACTAAACCACGGCCGTGGTTCTTCAAGAACTACCCGTGATTTCTAACAGCAGCTACGTTCATAAACAAAAGTCATCCAAAGGTAAATCTAAGTCCGTCCTATCATAGCTCTAGCCATAACCATCCTTTCCTTACCCTAGAACCACATCAATTTAGCCTACAACATTCATAATGGAAATCAAGGCAAACAAACATAAAATCATAACATCCATTGCAAGATAATGGAAGAAAAGAGATGAACAAGTGAACTTCAAAAACAAACCAATCTGAAAATAGAGTTAGAGCAACTTACAACCCTTCCAAAAGAAGGTTCAAGGGTTCACAAAACTCTAGAAATAGAATCCAAAATACAAGAAAGCTATGATGTGTGTTCTTCTCCTCCTCTTCAATGGATCCCTTCTTCTTCTCTTTGACACTTTCCTTCCTAGAAAAAATCTTCTTCTTTTGAGAATATATTTGTTAGAGAGAAATGGATAATGGATGAGCTGCTCCCAAACTACCCCCCCCCTCAAACAACCCATGAAGGACCACTTTTATAACAAATCTTGCATGAGCTGGCCATGAGAGTCGTGACACAGCTATCACGAGAATCTGGCAAAATCCACGGTCACTTCCACGGCCTTGGTTCGTCAGAGAACCGTGATTTTATGCAGAAACTTCGCCTTGGATCATTAAACTGTGATTTGGTGCATGGCTAGTGTTGGTAAGGCTCCATGAGTCCTCCTCAGCTCTTGGCTTGTGTCCTAATGCGTCCGGGAGTGTGTCATCTAAATGAACGATCCTCAAACGCACCGTTTAAGCTCCTAAACTTCCCGAAATACCTACAAAACGCGCACAAGTCCGTGTAGACGTCTATCTCGACAAAATACGTGAATTGGGTGCAAAACGTCTTGGACTAACGCTAGATCATGCATGAATGAGCGAGAATTCTATCTAAATGTACACCTAAAACTATGTTATAAATCGTGTTATCAAAATACCCCATACTTAAGGTCTGCTCGTCCACGAGCAAATTCCCAACTATAGACTAAGAGATGACATGATTTATGTATGCAGAAAAATGGCAAAATATTTTTGGGTTTTGTGCTTCTACTATTGGATCACCTTCATAGTCATGATCAATGGCAATTTGTTAAGCAATTATGTATCGAACAAGAAAAGCATGGAAAGACAATTGTACTTAACTCAAATCATGCATAAAATGTGAGGATGAAGAGGTCAAGAAGATCAAGAGTCTATCCAATCTAGATTACTAAGTCTTACGAACATGCAAGTAGGTCATAAGGGCTTGTGACATAAAAGGCCAAGAAACGTTGCAATTGGGTGGGGAATTCTCTTAGGTTATGTGATGCTAATCCGGGAATGGAACTAACTCCACATCCTTGTCCTCGATCAACTTCCCCCAATTGTATATTTTTCCCTATCTTGCTTTCTTTTCTTTTTTCTTTAACTCATTTTTGAGACAATGGCATTGGTGTACAATAGCCGAAACCTCGGTGATTAGCCATCCTCGGGCTTTTTCTCTTTTTCGAGGTGCATCCACACCGGGCACACATACCAAAGCTCGTTAGGGCTATTGGTTCATTTGATTTTGGCAAGGCACCAACACCCGATTATGTGAAGTGTACCGAGTTACTTGTCATTTAAACCAACGCCCCCAAACCTATATTTTGGCTACACTTCCACAATAATTTCAGCATTTCATTCACAACATTCTTTTCATTACATCTTCACCCCGCACTTGCTTTTCACACATTTCAACACACTAGCATGCTCCTATTCCCGGATGGGTTTAAAGGAGGTCGATTTTATATCAATTGAGGTGCTCAAGCAATCATGATCAAGATGAGAAGTAGAGAAAGATGAAATGCCTCATTCATTCCTAGATGGTATGCAAGAACTATCGTGTAATTTCGACTTTCAATACTCAATCCATTCTAGGCAATCATCATGATCACAAGTCATTCATAGAATTTAAGAGAAGTAATTCAAGTCCACATATGCATTTATCAATTCAACACATAAGGCCATCCATAGCCAATCACAAGACAAGTTTCATCATTAGGATCATATCCAAGCCTAGAAAGCACAAAAAATTTTTAAATTTTCTGATTTTTTATGGAATTTTTGTTTTAAGTATGTACAATGCAAGACATGTAAAGATTTTCAACTATTCTAGATGCTCATCATGCAAAGGATCATGAAACCCCACCGCATACTTAGAAACACATTGTCCCCAATGTGTAAATGAAGTAGAGAGAGTGAAAGAAGGTTCTCACAATGTAAAATTGTTTGCTATGGTATTTGGGAATTCTCAAGTGAATTGATGTTGGATGATCCTTTCAACCATGGTAGAGAGCTCTAAGCATCCTTCAAAGCTTCGAAACCCGCGCTAGGCACCGCTAGCCGTCCAAGTTCCGCGTCCGCTCCACCCATAATTGGTGAGGGATTCATCATCATCATTCATATGTCAAGAAAGGCTTCCAATGCCACTAATGCTTCTAGCATACATACGAAGTAGACAAAGCACACACAAAGCACACAAAAACAGAAAAAAATCTAAGCAAAAATAAAAAAATGAAAAGGGAAAAAATGTTACCAATGGGTTGCCTCCCACCAAGCGCTTCTTTAAGGTCACTAGCTTGACCAAACTCGGGAGCGTCTATTCAAGGTGAAGCGGGGCAATCATGTTTATCGGGGCTCCCGGAATATACTTCTTCAAGCGATGCCCATTCACTTTGAAATTTCCACAATGCTCCCCTCCTATTTCAATAGCTCCGTGGGGAAAGATCTTCTTCACCACATATGGCCCGGTCCATCTTGATTTGAGCTTTCTGGGAAAGAGCCTTAGCCTTGAGTTGAAGAGAAGGACAAGATCTCCTTCACTCAACTCCTTGGGAATGATCCTCTTGTCATGCCACCTTTTGGTTCTCTCCTTGTAGATCCGGGCATTCTCATAAGCTTCCAACCGGAGCTCCTCGAGGGCGTTTATATCAAGCAACCTCTTTTCTCCCGCTTCCTTGAGGTCAAAATTTAGCCACTTAATGGCCTAATAAGCTCTATGCTCCATTTCCACCGGAAGATGGCAAGACTTGCCATATACCAACTTGTAGGGGGTGGTTCCAATTGGTGTTTTGAAGGCGGTTCTATATGCCCATAGTGCGTCATTGAGCTTCATAGCCCAATCCTTCCTTGTCCTAGACACCGTCTTCTCAAGGATGGCCTTGATCTCTCGGTTAGAGATCTCCACTTGACCACTAGTTTGGGGGTGGTAAGGTGTTGCCACCTTATGAGTCACCCCATACTTGGCCAAAAGTGCTCCAAAGTTCCTATTTGTGAAGTGCTTCCCTCCATCACTAATGATTACCCTTGGTGTTCCAAACCTAGGGAAGATCACCCGGTTGAAGAATCGCACTACCACCTTGGCATCATTCGTAGGAGAGGCGATTGCCTCTACCCATCTCGACACATAGTCCACCGCCAATAGGATGTAGAGATTGCCACATGAAGAAGGGAATGGTCCCATGAAGTCTACACCCCACACATCAAAAATCTCAACTTCTTGGATGTTATTCAAGGGCATTTCATTCCTCCTTGAGATGTTGCCCGTCCTTTGGCAAGCATCACATGCCGCTACAAAACCTTGCATCTCTAAACAAGTTAGGCCAATAAAAACCGGATTGCAATACCTTTGCACACGTCTTGTGTGAGCTAGCATGGCCTCCACATGGTAAGGAGTGACAATGCCGGATCACACTCTCCACTTCATCTTCCGGTATGCATCTCCTAAGCACCCCATCCGGGCCTCTCTTGAATAGAAGTGGCTCACTCCAATAGTAATGCCTTACATCGTTGAAGAACTTCTTCCTTTGTGCATATGTAAATCCGGGAGGCACTTCCTCACACACTAAGTAGTTTACGATGTCGGCGTACCATGGCTCACTTCCTCTAGCCACTTGGAACAAGCATTCTTCCACCATTTGCAATTGTTCATCTCGGAATGAATCATCTATCGGGATGTTGTCTTTCCCAAGCTCCAATGGTGGGAGTCTACTAAGGTGATCCGCCACGGAGTTCTCGGATCCCTTCTTATCTCGTATCTCCAAATCAAACTCTTGAAGAAGAAGGATCCACCGAATCAACCTTGGTTTGGCATCCTTCTTTGTAAGTAGATAACGGATCGCCGCATGATCCGTATAAACTATGACTTTCGCTCCAACAAGGTATGAGCGGAACTTCTCAAATGCATACACCACCACCAACAACTCCTTCTCGGTGGTAGCATAATTGAGTTGGGCATCATCTAGCGTCTTGCTAGCATAATAAATAGCATGAGTGCGCCCTTCTTTCCTTTGCCCTAAAACGGCCCCAACGGCCACATCACTTGCATCGCACATGATCTCAAATGGTAGACTCCAATCCGGAGGTTGCATGATAGGTGCGGAGATCAAGGCGTTCTTCAACCTACAAAAGGCTTCAAGACAATCCTTGGAAAAGACAAATTCAACATCCTTCATTAGTAGGTTAGTGAGAGGCTTAGAAATTTTAGAGAAGTCTTGGATAAACCTCCGGTAAAAACCGGCATGCCCTAAGAAACTCCTTACCCCTTTCACCGAGGTAGGTGGTGGCAACTTCTCTATCGTTTCAATCTTAGCCCTATCAACCTCAATGCCACGGTTAGACACCAAGTGTCCTAACACAATCCCTTCACTTACCATGAAGTGGCACTTTTCCCAATTTAAGACAAGATTTGTCTCCTCACATCTTTGCAACACTAGTGATAAGTTAGCCAAGCAATCATCGAAAGAAGAACCATAAACAGAGAAATCATCCATGAACACTTCCATGATATTTTCTATTTATTCCGAAAAGATAGCCATCATACACCTTTGAAAGGTGGCGGGTGCATTACACAACCCAAATGGCATTCTCCTATATGCAAAGGTACCCCATGGACATGTAAAAGTCGTTTTCTCTTGGTCATCGGGGTGGATAGGGATTTGGAAGAATCCACTATATCCATCTAAATAGCAAAAATGAGAGTGTTGAGCTAACCTTTCTAGCATTTGGTCAATGAAGGGGAGGGGGAAGTGATCTTTCCTAGAGGCCATGTTCAATTTCCTATAATCAATGCACATCCTCCACCCGTAACCGTCCTAGTCGGTATTAGTTCATTGTTCTCATTAGTTACTACCGTCATCCCACCCTTCTTAGGCACTACATGAACGGGGCTAACCCACTTACTATCCGAGATAGGGTAGATAATTCCCGCATCTAGCAACTTAATGATTTCCTTTTTGACCACCTCTTTCATTATAGGATTCAATCTCCTTTGATGTTCAATAGAGGGTTTGTGGTTATCTTCCATCATTATCTTATGCATGCACAAAGATGGCTTTATGCCAACCAAATCATCAATAGTATAACCAATGGCTTTCCTATGCAATCTTAGTTCATGCAGCAATTTAGCAAGTTCATCATCACTCAAGCATGCATTAACAATCACAGGATATGTAGAATTATCACCAAGAAATGCATACTTTAAATGAGAGGGAAGGGGTTTAAGTTCAAGTGAGGGAGGACCTTTATCGGTTGAAGATGATCCAAATAAGGTTGGATGAGATGAATCCAAAGCAAAGGAAGACTCCCCATGACTCCTAGAAGCTTGATCATCATCAAGAGCTGATTCAGGAAAAACCACGGTTGGAAACACGGGTTGCTCATCTTCCACGGCCGTGGTACTTGCCAAGCTTGCTTCTCGGAGTTGTCCAGAAAGTTTGACGGCCGTGGAACTTAAATCTCGACCGTGGAACTTGCAGCTGTTCACCACCTCTTCGTGGCTCTCAAATCCAACTCTTGGCTCCTCTTCTAAGGCTTCCAAGGCCTTGATCTCTTCATTGCAGGCCTCTTCAACACCTCCCTCCATCATACTTAAGGTGAGAACCTTTTCCAAGGGATCCTTGATCAAGATCGAGCTCACAATTTCTCTAGATTCTTCTTGCTCGACTATGTTGAAGATGTCTTCATCAAGGGTTGGCCCTTTCATCATTGTGGACAGCTTGAACTTGATGTTCTCTTCCCCGATGTTGAAGGAGAGAGTCCCGTTCTTGCAATCCACTAAGCATCCGGAAGTGGCTAGGAAAGGTCTTCCTAAGATGATAGGAACCGGATAATCCGCCGGAATGTCCAACACTACAAAGTCAATAGGCACGTAGAAACCTCCTAGCTGCACCGGAATGTCCTCTAGAATCCCAACCGGATGAGTGATAGAACGGTCCGCCATATAGAGGGTCATCTTGACCGGCTTTGGCTCTCCTAGTCCGACCTTGTTGCTAAGTGCAAGCGGTATGATGCTTACACTCGCTCCAAGATCACAAAGGGCCTCGTACTTCACATCTCCCACTCCTATTATACGCAAAAAGAGCCCGGATCCCTTAGCTTGGGAGGCATCTCTTCCTTCATGGTTTGGATCAATTCCGAGGATCTCTTGGTCATTCTTATCTCTCCATACTCCTCCAACTTCCTTTTGTTGGAGAGTATTTCCTTCAAAAACTTGCCATATGCCGGCATTCCTAAAATGGCATCCATGAACGGAATGTTAATATGTAACTTGGACATTAGTTCAAGGAACTTACCAAAATGATTGTCTAAACGAGCTCTCGCTCTTGATTGTGGGAATGGTAGTGGTGGCTTGTATGGAGGCGGCGCCACATAGGTTGGCTCTACATCCTTGCTCTTGCCTCCATCTTCTTGCTTTCTTCCCTCTTCTACCACTACTTGCTTTCCCTTAGCTTGGTCCTTTGGCAAAGGATCCTTCATACTCAATCCACTCCTTGTTGTGATAGCCAACACTTGGCCTCTCGGGTTGTCTTCGGTTCTTCCGGGAAGCTTTCCCGGATCTCTATGTGCTTCACCCGCCTTTTGGAAGACTTGTGCTTCCAAGACCTTTTGAGCCTTAGAGATTGAAGTTACAGTGCTCTCAAGACCACTCAACCTTCCAAGCAATTGCTCAAACATGACTTCGGTCCTATCCTTTGAAGGTTGAGAAAAACCGGGTGGAGGCTCTTGTGAAGCTCTTTGTGGTGGAGTTGTGCTTGTGGAGGCGGGAGGGTTCAAGGCTCCATCCGGGTTAGAGTAAGAAAATCCGAGATGGTTGTGGTTGGGCCGGTAATTGTTGAATTTCCGGTTGTTGATGAAATTTCTTGGGCCTTGGTAATTGTTGAAGTTGCCCCTTCCCATATAATTCACATCCTCCTCCTTGGAAGACAAGTTAGCTTGTGGAAGCACTTGAGGAGTTGCTTGGCTCTTCAAGGTTGTTGTACACAACTCTCTCAAGGATTTCAACTCGTTGTTGATGGCGTCAAGCTTGAAATTGCTCATGGTGACTTCGCTCACCTCATATGCTCCCGCCTTTCTTCCTTCACTCTTCCTATGAGAGTACTTCTCAATCACTAGAGCTTGCTTCTCCACAAACTCCCAAGCATCATCTACATGTTTCTCCATAAATGTCCCACCGGAAAGAGATTGAAGCTTGAATTGGCTATCTTCATCAAGCCCCTTGAAATAGATCTCCAATAGCTCAATCTTCGGTATGCCATGGTGTGGACAATCTAGGAGAAGGTCTTTGAATCTCTCCCAAGACTTGAACAAACTTTCTCTATCCCTCATCACGAAGGCATTGATCTTCCCTCTTAATTTGGTGGTCTTGGAAGGTGGGAAGAACTTGGTCAAGAACTCGGTTGTCATCTCCTCCCAAGTACCAACTCGCCCTTGTGGAATAGATTGATACCAAGCCAAGGCTTTATCCTTAAGAGAGAAGGAAAAAGCCCTAAGCTTATGGTTGTTGCTCTCCAATCTTGGCGGCCTAAGAGTCTCCATCAAAATCTCATAGTTCATCAATTGTTGATGAGGAGACTCTCCTTCCATCCCTCCAAACTGATTATGCCGGATCATTTGTAGAACTTGAGGGCGGAGCTCATAGTTGTGAGTTGCGGGATCCCCTAGATTCACACCCGGGCGGTGTGCTCTTTGTGCCGGATCCATACGTCTCCCTAGGGTTTGTGGCTCCTCAATGGCAATGGGAACAACCCTAACATTGGCCGCCGGCTGCGGTTGTGGTGGAAGAGGTGGAGGTTGTCGGCGATTAAGCTCTCCTTGAACAAGGGCTTGCCTAATCTCTTCAATCTCCCTCCTAGTTTCCTCTTGCCTCTCATTGGCAAGTCTCCTTTCTTCCTCCAAGAGCTCATCTCTTAGCCTTACTTGTTCTAAGGCTTCATCCAACTCAGCTTGAAGATTTCTACCGGCCATCTCTTTCTCTTTTCGGATGTTCTTGGATCTAGATCGAAGGGTTTTCTCCGGTTCGGGATCGAATGGAGCTAAATCCTTGCCACGAGATCTTCGCATACACCTAAAGAGTAATAGATGTCCTGAAAAGCAAAGACACCAACCAAAGAGAGATCAAAAGCAACAAGAAAGATCTACACTAGAAACAATCACAAAATAGACTCAATCTAGACCTAGTCCCCGGCAACGGCGCCAAAAACTTGTTACGCTAAAAAGTGTGCACGCAATAAGCCTTAAATTTATACTCGTTATATTTATCCTAACTTCTAGCGCACCCGCAGTGTACGGGACGTTTGTAGTATGGATAGTATTCCGAGGTCGAACACAAAGACTAAGGTGAAATTGATTCGGTTTTGTGATTAAGTTTAGTGAAGGTCTAAGGTTAGAAAAGGAGGAAACAAAGAAATGAAAACCTCAATTGTTTTTGGTCGGTTTTTGGTGATCAATCAAAGATCACAATTCATGCAAAGTGAACAATCAAACTAAACTAAAAGTCCGCACAAATGAACAAATCAAACAAGATAATGATCAAGGAAAGAAAAGACGGATTCTAGGGGTCGGAAATTCCGGTTATGGCGTAGAACTCAAGTTATCTAATCGTTCTTTGGATTAACTATGATATGTTGGGATTAAGTGTATCTAATTTGGGATCAATTACCGGGTAGGTCTCATGGTCCAACTAGTCCACACCTAAGGTCTCATTACCGGGTAAGTCTCTAAGATCCTAAGGATAGGAATTCTACACAAACCGGATTGTTAATTAGGGATCTAACCTATCCTTACCGGGTAAGTCTTGGAAAGGGAAGTCCTAAGCAACTATCCTAGCACATCTAATCCAATGGAGGCTTATTAGGCTCACCACTACCTAAGGTTTGCTATTTTAGATTCTAAGGGTAAGGATCACCGGGTAAGTCTCTCCTAACACTTAGTCACTACACTAGGTCACCCTAAGGTAGGTTAAACTCAACAAACACTTAGGGTTTCAACATTTTATAGGTCTAAGGCAAGATCCTTCGAACCAGGGAGAATCACGGTTTGTTCTAACTAAACCACGGCCGTGGTTCTTCAAGAACTACCCGTGATTTCTAACAACAGCTACGTTCATAAACAAAAGTCATCCAAAGGTAAATCTAAGTCCGTCCTATCATAGCTCTAGCCATAACCATCCTTTCCTTACCCTAGAACCACATCAATTTAGCCTACAACATTCATAATGGAAATCAAGGCAAACAAACATAAAATCATAACATCCATTGCAAGATAATGGAAGAAAAGAGATGAACAAGTGAACTTCAAAAACAAACCAATCTGAAAATAGAATTAGAGCAACTTACAACCCTTCCAAAAGAAGGTTCAAGGGTTCACAAAACTCTAGAAATAGAATCCGAAATACAAGAAAGCTATGGTGTGTGTTCTTCTCCTCCTCTTCAATGGATCCCTTCTTCTTCTCTTTGACACTTTCCTTCCTAGAAAAAATCTTCTTCTTTTGAGAATATATTTGTTAGAGAGAAATGGATAATGGATGAGCTGCTCCCAAACTACCCCCCCCCTCAAACAACCCATGAAGGACCACTTTTATAACAAATCTTGCATGAGCTGGCCATGAGAGTCATGACACAGCTGTCACGAGAATCTGGCAAAATCCACGGTCATTTCCACGGCCTTGGTTCGTCAGAGAACCGTGATTTTATGCAGAAACTTCGCCTTGGATCATTAAACTGTGATTTGGTGCATGGCTAGTGTTGGTAAGGCTCCATGAGTCCTCCTCAGCCCTTGACTTGTGTCCTAATGCGTCCGGGAGTGTGTCATCTAAATGAACGATCCTCAAACGCACCGTTTAAGCTCCTAAACTTCCCGAAATACCTACAAAACGCGCACAAGTCCGTGTAGATGTCTATCTCGACAAAATACGTGAATTGGGTGCAAAACGTCTTGGACTAACGCCTGATCATGCATGAATGAGCAAGAATTCTATCTAAATGTACACCTAAAACTATGTTATAAATCGTGTTATCAACATACTTTCATTTATCTATATATATACGGTGTTTGAGTGAATGGTTATTATATAAAGATAATAAATGGGTAAATTTGTGATAGCATGCTGATGTGTTTATCTTTCATGATTGTGCTTGTGCTTATGCATTACCTCATATATGTATGGTTAGCTAACGGTTTCATACCGTGTTGTAGATGTTTACAGGTTAGGCGCTACTAGGTGATCTGGCAGGGTGACAGGCCGAGGACTCTCGTACATTAGGTGGTTGGTTTGGGGTTGTTGTGTTTCCCCTCCTGCGTGAGGATGATATTTTGTACCTCCTATGTGAGGATGTCGTTTTATATACTCGGCTATGTTGTTGTTTACTTTGGGTCGTACAGTTTATACTGTTTTATGTATTTGTTTTATATCTGTCAGTGCCATGTTGTAAGGTCCAGTGAACTTGTTGTCAGGCTAGGGTCAGGATCCATTGTGAGATCCTAGCCCAATGTAACATCCCGAGTCCCGCGGATTCGGGGTGTTACAATCAGTCATGAGGATCTAGTGATCGAGCCAGACCACACATTCGTAGAGCACCCGATGGCTGTCTTAGAGCGTAGTACAAGACGCTTGCGTTCGAAGGACATCCCAATGACGAAGATACAGTGGTCGATGCGAGGAGCTGATCAGGCGACTTGGGAGACAGAGGATAGTGTCCAGAGGAACTATCCGGAGTTTTACGCTGAGCTTGTTGCACCGTTAGCTTAGTATGTTGTTTGGTTTTCCTTTGTTGCGTTGTGAACGCTTTTGTGTGACGTTTTGTGTTACGTGCCCCGAGTGGGAATATATGAGCTTAGTTGTTGTTTTTGTGTTTGGCTTTTGCAAGTTTCGGGACGCAAACTTCTTTTTAGGGGGATCTAATGTAAGATCTTAGATTTTTGCCTTCACCGCCCCTGCGGTGAAGAGGGCAACCCCCGCGGCCAGCCGCCCCTGCGGATCGTGCGACTGATCGCGCCGATCTGTTTTCGTCGTTTTATCTTTCTTCCATAGATAGAATACCCGATATTCTAATTTATGGGTCAGTTTCCTTTTATTCTTTCTAACCCTAGACGCCCTTTCCGTATAGCGTTCCAACCCTCCCTATATATTCCCTTCCTTCTCTCCTTTTTCCCGTTCCTTGCTATCGTCTTCAAACCCTAGAGAGTTGCAGCCGTTATTGCTTCCTACAATCCCGTTGAACGTGTAAGTGCATCTTTCCTGGTTCTTCCTCACGTTCCTTTAGCGTTGCATGTCTTCCCTTCTGTTTTGGTTTCTTCCTTCGTTCTTTTCTTTCCTTATTCTCCAAGGATCAAACATGAGCCTTGATTCTTGTGGAGTGTTCCGTTGTTGACCCTTCGTTGTTCTCAGGCTCTCTAGAGTGGAGTCTCGATGTGTTGGAACCAAAGATTCGAGCTTTGGTTGCCCCTGCTGTGAGATCTGTCGAAGAGAAGCCCGACAGTAGCTTCTGACCAAGATCCGCCCATGCGCCTGCACAGAGCCGCCCCTGCGCCTGCACAGAGCCGCCCCTGCGCCTGCACAGAGCCGCCCCTACGCCTCTGTCACAGCCGCCCCTGCGTCTACACAGAGACGCCCCTGCGCCTCTATTCAGCCGCCCCTGCGCATCTGTCTAACCGCCCCTACGGTTTCTCTGCAGTAGCTCCCATCTTTGGTGAGTTGCTTCCTTCCTTCCTTTTCTCGTTCCTTCCTTGGTTCTTTATGGTTGTTCCTTGTTCCCCTGAGTTATTGTAAGACTAAGGTTGAGCCCTTAGTATGTGTTGATCTCTTAGAGATCTTTGAGACTAGAAGTCATAGACTTCTAGCAACCATTCCATTCCTGATTCGTGTTGCTTGTTCGTACAGGATTTTCTTGCTCCTTTCCTGAGGGAAACTAGCTTCCTTGTGTGTTTTTGAGTTGTTCGCTGATCTCTTTCGTTACCTTCGTGTGAGGTAAGTCCCTTGGACTTACTTAGCTTCATTCCGCGTATTAGTTAGATTGTTTTGGCTTGTTTGTGTTGCTATCATGTTTATAATGAATAATTGGAAATAGGATTCACCCTTTGTTACCCTCAATTGGCCCAAGTGTATTATAGCCGGGCGGTGACCACTTGTCTAGTTCTACAGGAGACTAGAATGTGCTCTTGCAACCCAGACCCGTAGGTAACAGATAGTACTAATCTATTCCTATTGGTAGACGGAAGCGGAGGCGAGTTTCGGGAGATTCTCGTGTGACAAAAGAAGTTGAATTAGTAATGGATAACCTTAATGAAAGATAATAACCGGTTGATGTGTAAGCATGCTATGTGTTTTTCTTTACCTCATGTGTGTTTGTGCCTTTACACTCTTGCTTATACCTAGAATGTTAGCTAACGGTTTATACCGTCGTTGTAGATGTTCTGCGGGTTCAGGATGCTGCTGAGTGATCCGGATGGTGTGGTCAACCGGGGTTCCCGTACATTATAGGACGGGATTGGGTTTTTGTTTCGTTTGTTGTTTCCCTTTTGTTTTGACCCGGCTGTGGAGCTTTTGTGTTTTCTTCTGTTTGAACCTTTGGTTTTATATTAAGTTTTGGTTTTCATTCGTCTGTGTCTTGTTGTAAGATCCGTTTGTTGTTGCTACTCTGAGGGTCGGGACCCATTGTGCGGTCCTAACCCGTAGCACTTCAAGTTTCCAGAACTTGGGGTGTTACATAATGAACTCTAATGAGATCAGAGGAACAAAAAAGAATCGGAGGTGGTGACCCAACGGTACGAGAAGTGGAGAAGAGAAGGAGACACGGTGGTGGAGAGGTGTCGCCGGTGGTGGCCGGTCAGGTGCAGTAGCAGCAGCGTCTCGCCAAGTGACGGTTCCAGTGGAGGAAGAGGGGTCGTGTGAGAAGCAGAAAGAGGGAGCAGGTGAGGCTTGTGAAGGAGAAGCCCCAACAAGGGTGCGGCGGCTGGGAGGAGAAATAAGCCTCTAAGTTTCTCAATTAGTGTAACCTATGTAACACCCCGAATCCGCGGGACTCGGGGCGCTACGGGTTGGGACCTCACAATGGGTCCCGACCCTTAGCTTGACAACAATTTCACCGGACCTTTCCAACATGACACAAATAAAGGCAAAAACGTAAATCATTTTTAATGCAAATGATGAGAAACCCAAAAGAATGTAACAACAACTTCAGCCGAGGTACAACTCAAACCAAACGCCAAACAAGCGGCACACGAAACGTAATAACCGAAAGACAAAACACATGACAACTCCAACTCAAAGCCCTTCCTAAAATGTACGGACCCCGGCTGCCCACCCTTCCGGATCTCTCGGAGCATGCCTAACCTGCAAGGCAAACTACAACATTCGGTATAAAACCGTTAGCTCACATTCGAAGCATTAGAATTAATGGGAAAGGCACAATCACAAGTAAATCATCATAGTCACACAACATACTCAAAATCACACAATCCGGTTTATTATCTTTATTATTATTAAGTCGTATCCCGTTCTAGTTCAACTTCTTTTGTGACACGAGAATCCTCCGAAACTCGCCTCGGTCCCTTCTTCCGGCAATGGAACGGTCGGATGCCTCCGACCGTCTAACCAACACGGGCCAGTCGCCGAGATCCCCCTAGCTCTCACGGGGAGCCAGGCAGTGATGTCACCGCCCGTTATCATACACTTGGGCCAAATAATATAAAGGTCGGTACTCCTATTTCCGGTTTTAGTTGTTATAAATAGGAAAATAATAAACACACACCACCCAACACACAATAATGCTAATACAAAGAATACGAGCTAAGTAAGTCCGGAGACTTACCTGCACCAAGTCCAATCCATTCAACATTAACACTCGACTCAACTGGAGTATAACCTCACTTGCCTGATCACAACATGAAACTTGGATCAATATAGCTTATCCATTGTCTATAAGTTTTCAACTTCTAGGTTACCACAAATATCCGAAAACCATACTAAACCGACCCTTATGAAAGAAAAAAACATTTTATCACTGGATCCGGAAAACCCTAAAAAGTCTAGAGCGTCTCAAGAACTTTCATTGAAATCCCAATACCTAAAGTTCAACTCTAAAATGAAAAGATCTAGCAAGTTGGAAAGATTTCTGACTTTCACACTTCTTAGGAAACATACTACGGTCATACCTTGACCTAATTAAAGCGCTTCAATCAATCCCAAAGAATTCCGATGAACACCTAAGAGCACCAACACCAAGCATGTATAACTAAAAGCCCCAAAAATGTATCATTAAGATCTCACAAGCATTCATCTATTACCATCATACTTTCTTATTAACAAGATTCATCTCCTATACCGATTATACAATTATTCTAAAGATAAATCATTATTTTCTTAGAAAGTCTCAAGACGTACATCACCATTCCGACTACCTTTAAACCACCACTCTCGGACCACATTTATCATTCATTGCAACACACACAACAATCCCATACAATGTCGAAAGAAACAATTTACGAATCAGTAACCAACACATATTCCCAACAACACTAATTAAGACCTAATTACCAATTAATAACCCTAATAAGCAAATCTAGGTTTCTAACAACCATACACCAACATACTAACTTTACAGGTTCATAGCAATACGAGGTAGACTCACACTCGACGGCAAGGCTCCAGCTTGGTCACCGGCGGCAAGGCACAACGACGGCAACCTTGGAGGCGGCAAGGCACCGCTCTGCAGTGAAACAAGATCCACGGCGGCGTCCTGTAGCGATGGAGGTCCTCGGCGGTGGATCTGCTTGTCCGGTGTCGGTGACGCCACGTCCTGGAGTGCAGATGAAGAAGGTCGAGACAGGCCAACCAGCCTCTTCGACAGCTTGAAACAGACGGTCGGCCTAGGGGAGAGGAGGAAGGTACGGGGCCTGAGACGACTCAGGGAGGACCCAAACCCTAGCGTCAGTATTGGAGGCGGAACCGGAGGCACGACGGCCGGAGCAGAAGGAAGGAGAGGACATGTGCGGCGGGAGACGTCCTCCGGCCTAGCGTTGCACGAGGTGGTCGAGCCAACCGCTTCCTTGGCCACTGTCAAAGTGCAATCACGAAGGGAAGGAGATGGGCGGGTTAATTTCTGGAAAGAAGAAGAATGGGGGAGGAAGGATCCGGCACAGAGGAGGAAGAAGGAAGGTACCGACGGCCGGTTTCCACCTCAACGTGAAGGACAAGGAGGAGGTACGAGGTAGGCGGCCGGCTTGCGTGTGGGAGGTAAGGTTTGAGGGAGTAGGGTTAGGAAGAAAGGAGGCTGGAAGGGGAAGAGTCACCCATGAGGGAAGGGGCCTCCTAACGGGCTGACTTCCTTCCTTCTTGATGGGCCGGCTTGCTTCTTTCGTAATGGGCCCAATTGGCTTCTCTTGACGGGCCCAACTGCCAATCTTACTGAGTTAAAATAAACAAAAGAATTGCGCGACAGAAAGGTCAAAACCGGTTAAATTCCGGATAGCCCCGGAATTTACCACAACAAAATTTTTGGTTATTACATCAGATCCTCCTAAAAACAAGTTTCGTCCCGAAACTTGCTAACGTCGAACTCACGGCATAACTACCTCGGTAACAACTCAAAACCATAAACGACAACTCCGTTCAATAACCAAAACATACTCATGTACCATCACAAGGTCTCAGAAGGCACACATCATATACTCACATGAAACCAATACATCACGACACATCAAGATCTACCCAATCACACAACATATTCCCGCTCGAGAACAAAATACCTAAACTCGTGCATGCACATAAAAATCTAACCCACGGGCCAGATCGATGCAACTAGCTCCCCGCATAAATTCAAACACATGCAGATACTATACCATGTCCTCCCGGTAGCCTCATCGGCTCCTCGTCTACCACTAGATCATAACGACTTTCATCATAACTCGAGTAATGTTGTCATGTATATACTCTCATGACTGGTACGATAGAAACATCAGAAAACACTCTCCACTCTTGGTGGCAACACCAATTTGTAAACCACTCCCAAACTCGCATCAATATCTCAAAGGTCCGATAACTCGAAAATTCAACTTTTCCCTTTTCGTGCCCACAATGTATGACGCTTTGCGTCTATGGTACTCTAAACTAGATCTACTCCATATCAGAACTCTAGAGGTCTGCACCTCTCTTCTATCAACGCCATCAGGCGACTCAACCCAGCTATCACCACATATACTATCCAATTCTAAGGTTACGGTGTACTATAATTCTGTTCATAAAATGCCTCACAACGGCCATCATAAACACATCTTAACTATCATAACATGTGAACTCATTCCCCGGAAGTGTCCGGATCACACTTGTCCTCATTTTAGCATGGAGGCTCTTAACGCGTCCTTTATGACTTGAAAAGCCCTCCCCAACTGACCATACGTCTGCGAATGAAAGTTGTCATGAAAGAAAATTGGGCCCTAAGCGGCACTATCCCGCTGCTCAACAATTCTCGAGATGAAACATCCACCTGAATTTGAAACGATGGAACTTGGTACCCCAGGTAGTCTCACTATTACTTAGAAGATTCCACAAGTATCTAACTTGCCGGTCTTGTTTCCCAATAGGGTGAAAAATACGTTATCTCCGTCGGTCGGTCCATAATGACCCGAACACGCCACAACTGTTACATGGTCTCAAACCGGTGATAACCTATATGGAGGTATCTCCCAACTCCCACGGCATAACTTGCGGTGGATGTAGTCTTCTTTCTCGTCTTAAGGTGTTCAACTCGACCTAACGACGGGGCACAAAATGGCTACACACTTAGCCACCTCAAACTTAAGGCCGTCTCACTAATGTGAACATCTCCAACTCGGTACCTCTTACCAGTACCACGGTGAACTAGTAAGGGTTATGTGAGCCTCCTAAAGACTCTCTCTCGGCTTTCCATCATAGGTATACATGGACGCTCCTGGCGTCTCTACAAGCCGTCGACCCATAAAGGTAACCACGGCGTCTCTCTTCGGAACCTTCTACCCTGGTCTTTCTCAAGACCACTCAAATCCCGCCCTTCTGTCGGGTCTCTTCACAAATCATCTCCGTTAACCAACTGAGACTGAACCGTTAGTTAAGTCGTTGCTTCTTCTCAAAGTGTCTATTTACTAAGGGTGTTGGTGATCACATTCACCTACCCTAGATGGTACCACTATCATAAGACAAAAGTCCTTACCCAAAAATCTTACCATCACCTATGGTGGGTATTCAGCCTTTGTTGGGCGAATATATAAACATATATCATACTCTTATTGTCCGTACACGACTAGCATGTAGCTCATAGCACAAATACCGACATCATCTTAAGCACGTGCCCTAAGGCGGCTAACACTTGACTCTTCATCGGTCATTCCTCTTAAATGCCCACAATTGCTTAACACGCATGTGAAGCCATTCTTGTAACTTTAAACGTATCCCAAGTTTCGCTTTGATGTATCCATAATGTTATACATCCCGATGACTCAACGTATGTACCAAAGGAACGGAAGGGAGGTAACTCCCTCTCCTGCTTCTATTAAAGCTCCACGGTCACGTCTCGGACCCCACGATCTAATCGACTTCCTTAGAAAGGAGAAAAGTATCAAAATCATCACGCAACTTGGGGGGTAGGGCCTATCATTTTATAAGTTGCATACTTCATCCACGTACCGTGGAGGTACTACTGAAACTATCACCTCATTCTCATTGGATCAACTTGATACTCTCGATATCGCTACATCTCTTAGGAAGTCACCTCGGACGTCCCAACCCGTTAGATAGCTCTGCTTATCCCGCGTACTTGCATTATCGTCGTCCCATGTCAAGCTTGTTCCTCCCAAATTTTGAGGGTACAACAAAGCATCGTTACTTTCGAACATAAGAACCATTCGTGCAACTCATGCACCAATAACTGTCAATACTTAACATATAGATTATAGACCACTTCATGCAACATCGCTTACTAGTATGCAACATTTAGCATAAGCTTAGGGTTTACCTTGGAACCACTCGAAACCACAAACCGAGCGTCATTACCGCAACTCAATTCTGAAACCTGATGAAAACACTTCTATATACGCCAACTCTACAATCGCACTTGCGAGTCCACCAAACTTCACTACAACTTGTAGCGACCATACCGGTCCGAAACGTCGTCTTACTTAGGTCCTTTCCCTTATCCATCCAACTCATGTGACATCTCAACTGCAAATGGTCATACATACATCGTAATCACACGTAACTTGTCTAATGAGTCGTCCACTACGGAGCGAAGGCACTTACCCTCTCGGTAGCCTTACTCACTTCCCGATATCCAAAGTTCAACTTCCCGACTCTTACCAGGATGCCTTGAGGAGAAGACAAGAAGAAATTCTCCGTTCAAAACCACTAAAACTTCTAACTCATGAATTCTCAAGTGCCATCCCCTTAAGCTTAAAGCTTGTAACATTGTCATACCTCATAGTTCCTTCAGTCGAGTCTAGAAACTTGGGCGCATACCTTGTTTGGGGCACCTATCACTCGTTTCTCAAGAACAAAACACTGTGCATCTTCTTTATGTATATTCCCATTTGCGTAAAGAAACTTGGGAAGATTCACCTTTCTCCGGATCCACTAGATCATTTTATCAGGCTAAATCCTTAAAGGTTTCAATCCGCTTCATTCCTCCATGTCATAGACTCATCTAGTCTTCCCATTTAGGCCCATCAATAGACAACCTGCAATCGTGCGTTCTTGGTTGTCACCGATCGGCTTATAGTTGACCTTCTCCCCTGTCCACGACCCACCATTCTTCTACACTTTCATGTCACTACTCTCTTGGAGGTTACCCTCCTTGGGGTACTCCACCTCAACTCCGTTAACTCTTTTCACATTCCATGCTTTCTTTGTTCTTCCATAAGATGATCATACTCCTTTCGGCCTCGCGTGTCGTATAACTCGCCTTCATAAGCTTAACCACTCTTCCTTGATCTCTTCAAGTGCACTTTCCCAAATATTATAGCCTTAGCTAGCATCCACCCGCGTTCCCATTGGTTGGTATCTTAAGTCTTTTGATCAAAGCTTCTTGTTTCCTCTTTCATCTTCTTAAACCATCATCTATACACACTTCCTCCTTCTTGGCGTTTCTTAGTCTTATCATCATAATGAAAATCGGTCATATCCACGTGAATTCCCACCATGCCCGTCTTCTCATAACTCTCGTAATGTCGACGCTTCACTTGTTGGTACCTCGTAAGCTTAACTTACGGTATCTTAAACCTTTCATAATTTGTTGATCATGCTTCTCACCTCGACTCCCGTGCTTAGGAGTGTCTAGGCAACTTGCCTTAATTGGATCGCCACACTTGTAATCCTATCCACATAATCCACGTCCTCCGTTTATCGGCACGACACTTGGAATGCCCCCTTAAGTTGTTACCTCTAGTTTGCTTCATTGTTGTTCAGTCGTTGCTTCTTTGGAACCACTCCCACATCTTCATGTTATTCCC